>NW_026847549.1:204582915-204879870 GCF_025583915.1 Anolis sagrei ordinatus | reverse complement strand
TTCCAACTCTATGATTTTATGATTTTGTGCTAGAATATTATTGAAAGTCCTTTCCAGCAGTGGACTTATGATGTGAGACTGCACATGCCCTGGTGTCATTACAGCATGTTGAAAGGCACGCACAATATTCTGCATTGCATGGTCAAAACCTTGAAGCAACGTCAAGCATCAGCTTGTGGCTACTCATCTTGACCAAGCGCAAGGATGTGGGCTTGCAAATCATGAGGCTGGAGAGCCATGCAGTTCCTACCAGCCCAGAATCCCAGCTCTGATGGTAATGTTCCCTCCTTTCGTCACCCATTCCCACAATTCATTCCCCTCGGAGGAACTCTCAGAGGTGGTTTTGCCTGTCTCTTCCTCCAAAACAGAGCCTCAATGACCCAAAGCATCTTTCATTCCCACTCAATGGGAGACAGATGTCCTCCCTAGATTGTGAGCGGGGCCCAAAACATCCTTCCTCTCCCCTCTGGGCCCCCTTCGTCCTCTTCCTCCCCCATGTAAAAGGCTGGCAGGGAGCTCTTTTGTCCATTATCGAACATCTTGCCACTCCACCATCTGGTTGGTGCTAACCTCAGGCCAATGCACCCAGCTGTGTCTCTTCTTGGAGGAAGACAGGCTCTTCAGGGGCTGGGGTTAACCCCCCCCCTCCTCTGGGCGCCTCCTCTAGCTTACCCACTTTGGAAACAGTTGATTTTCCTCCTGAGAGCACGACTTGAGATCAGTCTGTTGAGTCCAAACACCTGGAGGGCCCAAGTTTGCCTGTGCCTGTGCTGTATGAAGGTGGAAATGCAAAAAGACGAAATGAGAGATGTAAACCACCTTCATACATTTCCACCTTCATTTCCACCTTCATACAGCACAGGCACAGGCAAACTTGGACCCTCCAGGTGTTTGGACTCCAACTGCACAATTCTTAACAGCCAATAGGCGATTGGTGGGAACGAGGGACGGGGCCTTCTCGGTGGTGGCCCCACGACTCTGGAACTCCCTCCCCAAGGACATCAGGCATGCCCCAACATTGGCAGTCTTCAGAAGGAGCTTGAAAACATGGATGTTCCAGTGTGCCTTCCCAGATTAAGGAATCCCAAGCAATATATCCCAAATGCACTTTACGAGAGAGTTAGAAGTGTCTGCACACCCATTTACTCCCCAAAATATCCATCCTTTTTCACCTGGTCACGCCCAGCATTTTTTTTAAAAAAAATTAATCTTTACATTGGCCCTGCCAGGTTTTTAAATTGCATTGTGATATTTTGTTATTGTCTTTGCTTTGCTATGAGTTATTTATTGCTGTATTGTATTGTTGTGGTTATGTTTTTTGTTTTGATGTATTTTGGGCTCGGCCTCTTGTAAGCTACCATCTCCCGCAGGACGATGGTAGCGGGGTACAAATAAAGGTTTATTATTATTATTATTATTATTATTATTATTATTATTATTATGATGTCCGATCCAGCAAAAACTAGCATAACACTGAGGCATAACCATTCCTCCTGTGCCAAACCTCAGAGAAAACAATCCCTGCTGAAGCAGAGCCCAGCAGTCTCTAATTCAGTACTAAGTTCCAGTCCAAGCCTTAGGAAAAGCCTACCAAAGTAGGAAGACGGGAGCAATTCTTGGAGGTGGTGTACCTCCAGCACCAGAGACAACAGGAAGCCACCCGGACCAGTGGCCATGAATCTACCTAAACCCCCCTTTTTTTGTGTGTGTCAGGAGCGACTTGAGAAACTGCAAGTCGCTTCTGGTTTGAGAGAATTTGCCATCTGCAAGGATGCTTCCCAGAGGACGCCCAGATGTCTTGATGTTTTACCATCCGTGTGGGAGGCTTCTCTCATGTCCCTGCATGAGAAGCTGGAGCTGATAGAGGGAGCTCATCCGTGCTCTCCCTGCATTCAAACCTGCAACCTGTCGGTCTTCGGTCCTGCCGGCACAAGGGTTTAACCCACTGTGCCACCTAACCCCTAATTTCAAAGCTATCCATGTTGGTAATCACCATCAGACAACATGCTCCACAAGAAGTACATTGTATTGTCGAAGGCTTTCATGGCCGGAATCACTGGGTTGTTGTAGGTTTTTTGGGGCTATATGGCCATGTTCTAGAGGCATTTCTCCTGACGTTTCACCTGCATCTATGGCAAGCACCCTCAGAGGTAGTGGGGTCTGTTGGAACTAGGAAAAAGGGATTATTATTATTATTATTATTATAACTTTATTTGTACCCCGCTAGCATCTCCCAAGGGATTCAATGCGGCTTACAACAGGCCGGAGCCCAACACAATACAACAATACAATACATAGCAAATAAAACAGTTAAAGCAGAAAACAATAACAAAGCAGTACAACAGGACATTATTAAAAACTGAGCCGGCCTGGAATAGGGTACAGGATTAAAAAGTGCTGAAGTGTCGGAGGGATATGGGATTAAAATATAAGTGCAGTGTGCGGTGAGGGTGATCTTGACTCTACTAAAGTGCTTCTGGGCTTTGGTAGTGGGGTTCCTAATCTGAGAAGGCACGTTGGAACAGCCAGGTTTTCAGGTTCTTTCTGAAAACCGCCAAAGTAGGGGCCTGTCAGAGATCTTTCGGGAGGGCATTCCAGAGGCGGGGGGCCACCACAGAGAAGGCCCTGTCCCGCGTCCCCGCCAAACGCGCCTGCGACGCGGGCGGGATCACGAGCAGGGCCTCTCCTGATGACCGGAGTGAGCGTGTGGGTTCGTAGACTGTGATGCGGTCACGCAGGTAGGGTGGTCCCAAACCGTTCAGGGCTTTGTAGGTAAGCACCTGCACCTTAAATTGGGCTCGGAAAATGAACGGCAGCCAGTGGAGCTCCTTAAACAGAAGGGTTGACCTCTCTCTGTAATGGGCCCCCGTTAACATCCTGGCTGCTGCCTGTTGGACCAACTGAAATTTCTGAGCCGTTTTCAAGGGCAGCCCCACGTAGAGCGCATTGCAGTAATCCAGTTTATATATCTGTGGAATGACCTGGGTGGGACAAAGGACTCTTGTCTGCTGGAGCTAGGTGCTCTGCTATGGCTGACTTCTCTGGTTGAAGAACCAACCTGGACACAACACATTATTTGAGAACACAGAAATGCTGGATCACTCCAACAACCACCGTGTCAGACTACACAGAGAAGCCATTGAAATCCACAAGCATGTGGACAATTTCAACAGAAAGGAGGAAACCATGAAAATGAACAAAATCTGGCTACCAGTATTAAAAAAAACTCTAAAATTAGAACAGCACAACAACAGAAAGTAAACAAACAAGGACATCTAATCACCTCACAAAAAAAGATTGCTCCAGACATTGCCAGGCAATCAAATGCTAATTAAGGTGGTCAGTTGAAACATTCACACCTTCCTCCAGCAGACAAGAGTCCTTTGTCCCACCCTGGTCATTCCACAGAAATATAAACCCTTTTTCCTAGTTCCAACAGAACTCACTACCTCTGAGGATGCTTGCCATAGATGCAGGCAAAATGTCAGGAGGGAATGCCTCTAGAACATGGCCATATAGCCCGAAAAAACCTACAACAACCCAAGAAGTACATCCTTTCCCATATCCTGAATGCTACAATGCTCAACTTTTCCCTCTCTACTTTTTCCATAACACAAACACCTTTGGGCATCTCTGTGTCCCCTTCCTCTTCTTTTTTCCCTCCTGAAACTGAACATCCTATCTATTTATTTCCCACCTTACTCTCATTTTTGGGCAATGACTCGGGCTGCCAAGGTTCAAGGTCCTCTTGAAATCTCTTTGGGGACCTTAGGCAAGTCACCCTCTCTCAAAAATAAAACTGGCCAATCAACCCCTAGGAGAGGACGGGATAGTAGACGGATATTTGGTCTCCACAGAAGAATAGAGCGCAGTGTGGCCAGTGCTATACATGAGCTCATATCAGGAAACAGGAGAGAAAATACACCGGATGCTCTTGGTCGGAGAGAAGCCTCGTGCTGTTCCCATCTCAAACAAAAAGGGCAAAAGAAGCATTAAAGATGTTGGGAAGAAGGGGAAGAGCTCACTTCATGCAGACAGGAAGCAAAACATTAGAATGACTTAGGTCTTAGAAAAAGGACAAAAAAACAAAACAAAGACAGGGCAGAAGGCCTGCACCACAAGGTTGTTTGTCTGGAAGCTATTCACACTCTTCCTTCCTCTCAAGGTGCGTATCAAAATAGTTTTCATTTGGTCCAAATCATCAAACACAAATGAGATGCTGCAAACTAAAAATGGGAGATGATGATGATGATGATGAGTGTGGTGGAGGCTCCTTCTTTGGAAGCTTTTAAACAGAGGCTGGATGGCCATCTGTCAGGGGTGATTTGAATGCAATATTCCTGCTTCTTAGCAGAATGGGGTTGGACTGGATGGCCCACCAGGTCTCTTCCAATTCAATGGTTCTATGATTCTAAGAACTTCTTTACTGTAAGGAGAGCTGTTCAGCAGTGGAACTCTCTGCCCCGGAGTGTGGTGGAGGCTCCTTCCTTGAAAGCTTTTAAGCAGAGGCTGGATGGCCATCTGTCAGGGGTGATTTGAATGCAATATTCCTGCTTCTTGGCAGAATGGGGTTGGACTGGATGATGGCCCAGGAGGTCTCTTCCAACTCTTGGATTCTCTATGATTCTGTGATTACAGTTTCCCTTGCTACTTTGCGGTTCGCTTTTCGCGGACCCGCTATTTTACGGGTTTTTGCCTCCCAGTTTATGAATGGTTGCCGTTGCCCAGAGCGGCGTTCCAATCTCGCCTCCTGGCAATGATGGAGTATGGAAGGAGGCCAATCAAGAGAGATTGCAAAGCAAAGCAGAGATAGCTAGCAAAAAAAAGGTGTGTGGTGCCTCTAAATCTCTCTTTGCTTCTGCCTCACCCTTGGAACTCGATAAACATATATAGCATCCCTACTTTGCGGATTTTCACTTTTCACGGGTAGTCCTGGAACGTAACAGCCACGATAAGTGAGAGAACACTGTATTATTATTATTATTATTATTATTATTATTATTATTATTATTATTATTTATACCCCGCTTTATCTCTCCCAGAGGACATCTAAAACCCTATCTGCTCTCTCTTCCTAAAATTCAGCAATGGGAGCTCAGTAATGAGGGACTGAATGCGAAATGGAACACTTAAACATCTGTCTTTTAGTTTCAGAATGTAAAGGATGACCTCCATGGCAATCTAGACAGCTATTTTATTTTATTTGTCATGTCAGAGCAACCAGTCAATTATATTACATTTCTAACAGAACAAAGCAAACAAACAGACAAAACACAAAATTTGTGAGTTTGGTAGTTGATTGAATGTCCTTTGTCCAGTCTCTGGCCCCTTGGAGTGCTTCTGGTGTTGCTGCAAGAAGGTCCTCCCTTGTGCATGTGGCAGGGCTCAGGTTGCATTGCAGCAGGTGGTCAGTGGTTTGCTCTTCTCCACACTCGCATGTCGAGGATTCCACTTTGTGGCCCCATTTCTGAAGGCTGGCTCTGCATCTCGTGGTGCCAGAGCGCAGTCTGTTCAGCGCCTTCCAAGTCGCCCAGTTTCTGTGTGCCCAGGGGGGAGTCTCTCATTTGGTATCAGCCATTGATTGAGGTTCTGGGTTTGAGCCTGCCACTTTTGGACTCTTGCTTGCTGATGTGTTCCAGCGAGTGTCTCTGTAGATCTTAGAAAACTATTTCTTGATTTAAGTCGTTGACGTGCTGGCTGATACCCAAACAGGCGATGAGCTGGAGATGTCTCTGCCTTGGTCCTTTCATTATTGGCTGCTACTTCCCGGTGGATGTCAGGTGGTGCAATGTCAGGTGGTGCAATGTAATTTAGGAAATACATAGAGAAAGAGCTTTTCCATAAACTCACAGAGAATGGCATCACTTAACAATAGTTTTATTTTGGTTTTAATATTTCTTCATGTTGCTCATAAAGAGCTTGCAGTATTCATGACTCAGAATATTGTGGTGGCCACTAGTTGGATAACTTGGATAACTTCTTTGGATAACTTCCATCTCTTGGCCTTAGAGGAAGACAATAGATGCAAACCTCCCCAGAACAAATCTTGGTAAGGAAACCTAGTAGTGAGGTCGCTGTAAGTCAGAATCACTTGGAGAATCATTTGGACGTCCACAAGGTGCAGTGGTTTGAGTGTGGACCAGGGTTCAAATCCATGTTCAGTTATGATATCACCAGGGTGAGCTCTGGTAAGTATCTGCCTCAGAGGAAAGAAAGAGCAAGTTCTCCTAAATAAATCTTGCCAAGAAAACCCTAGAAGATGGTTGTGATAAGTAGGAGTTGCCCTACAGACACAAAACAACAACAAGAACAACAAGAACAAGAGAGAGAAAGAGAAGCTGCCTTGTCCGACTCAAACATAACCCAACACTAAGAACTTCTGCAGAAACCTTTTAGCTGCCAATATAAGATGCCTCATGGGGAGAGCCCAGAGAAAGTAAGCCAGCCAGCTGGAACATCTGCAGTTTGTTTCCTCTGGCTGGAAAAGGATGGCCTAGTTTCACATCCACTACACACACCTCTTTCAGGTCTACTGGGCCAGCCACTAGCATCTCATTCAGCTAAGAGAACCACTTCCAAAACAGAGCACAAGCTGCAAGAGATCCAGGCAGAATGGCTCTGTCTGGATGCAAGGGGACCCTGCCTCCTTCCAGATCCAGGGCCAGCGGGATGGGCCTCTGCAAAGGCAAGCCTGAGGAGCTTCAAGCACAGGGCTTGCCTGGGCAGTCATCCACAGGAGTCATTCTTCCCGCACCAAGTGAGTCACCAGAGTGAGTTCATGGGGCTTGCCGCCTACACTTTCCAGGGCTGCTTGTCTTGGGGGCTGGGCTGCCTGTCTCTGGACAAAACTCCTGCCAGTGAAGACAGAGACGGCCAGGCTCCCAGATCTCTTCCGAACACATTTTTGTGTCAAGCAACATTAACAGAATCATAGAGTTGGAAGAGAGCCTCAGGAGGCACCCAGTCCCAATCCTTTCTGAGCACCCCTGACAGATGTCCAGCCACCCTCTGCTTAAGAACTTCTAGAGAAGGAGACTTCACGGACTCCCAGGATCAAATCCCATTGTTGAAGCATTCTTGTCATCATCAAGTTCTTCCTAATTTAACCTCAGCAGACTGAAAGCCAAAACCAAGGTTACAACAACATCTGTTATAGAACTCCAGTATGCTGATGACAATGTCATCTGTGCGCATTCAGAAGAGATCTACAAGCCACTCTAAACACCTTCGCAGAAGCATACACGAAGCTTGGCCTGTCACTGAACATCAAGAAAACCAAAGTGCTGTTCCAGCAGTCACCAGCCATCCCCTCCCCAATGCCAGAGATACAGCTTAATGGTGTAATATTAGAAAATGTTGACCATTTCCGCTCCCTTGGCAGCCACCTCTCCACCAAAGTCAACATCGACACCAAAATACAACACCGCCTGAGCTCTGCGAGTGCAGCATTTTCCCGAATGAAGCAGAGAGTGTTTGAGGACCGGGACATTGGTAGGGAGACCAAGGGGATTGTTTATAAAGCTATTGTCCTCCCAACCCTGCAAACCAAGGTTACAACAACATCTGTTATAGAACTACAGTATGCTGATGACAACGTCGTCTGTGCCTGCGAAACGTGGACTGTCTACAGACGTCACATGCAACTCTTGGAACGATTCCATCAGCGCTGCCTCCAGAAAATCCTGCAAATATCTTGGGAAGACAAGCGGACAAACGTCAGCGTGCTGGAAGAAGCAAAGACCACCAGCATTGAAGCGATGGTCCTCTGCCATCAACTCCGCTGGGCCGGCCACGTTGTCCGGATGCCTGACCACCGTCTCCCAAAGCAGTTGCTCTACTCTGAACTTAAGAACGGAAAACGGAATGTTGGTGGACAGGAAAAGAGATTTAAAGATGGGCTCAAAGCCAACCTTAAAAACTCTGGCATAGACACTGAGAACTGGGAAGCCCTGGCCCTTGAGCGCTCCAGCTGGAGGTCAGCTGTGACCAGCAGTGCTGCAGAATTCGAGGAGGCACGAGTGGAGGGTGAAAGAGAGAAACGTGCCAGGAGGAAGGCGCGTCAAGCCAACCCCGACCGGGACCGCCTTCCACCTGGAAACCAATGCCTTCACTGTGGGAGAAGATGCGGGTCAAGAATAGGGCTCCACAGCCACCTACAAACCCACAAAAATAGTCATCAAGGAAGACCATCTTACTCGTCCAATGAGGGATCGCCTAAGTAAGTAAGTACTTCCTAATGTTTCAATGAAATCCCTTTTTCTGCCATTTGAATCTATGACCACAATGTGTTCCAGTCTCCACAGCAGCAGCAAACAAGCTTTTTCTCCTTAATGGGACATCCTTTCTAATGTTTTAACATGGCTTTCCTGTCCCCTTATCTCAGCCTTCTTTTCTCCTGCTCCTCAAACTCCTCCTCACAGGGCTTGGGTACCAAATCTTTGGCCATTTTGGTGGCCCTTCTCTGGACAACATCCAACTTGTCCATATCCTTCTTGAACTGCCCCGCCCAGAACTGGACGTGGGATTATTCCGGGCGAGGTCTGACCAACGCAGAATAGAGTGGGATTAGGGACTTCCCTTCATCTAGAATGTGCAGGGTGTTGTGGCTCAGCTGGAGTCTCAGGAAGATCAGGAAGAGGATGATGGGTTTCAGATTCCTGAACATGTTCCTATTCCCAAGCAAGACATTCTATACTCTGACCTCACCTCTGAGGATGCTTGCCATAGATGCAGGTGAAACGTCAGGAGAAATGCCTCTAGAACATGGCCATATAGCCCGAAAAACCCACAAGAACTGTGCATGTTCCTATTGTTGAAACAGACGATGTTGATGCTGAGGACGAGGAGTTCCAGTTTCCCATGGAAAAGGATGTTGTCTTGGAAGATGTTTCTGATCTTAGCAAAACTTCACAGGTGCAGGTGGAGGAGCCCCCTGATTCTCAGGCTGCTGATTCCTAGCTCCAGGATAAGGATAATGAGGTATTCGACCTTGAAGGCTGTGCAGACTTAGATAGAGCGGACCATTTGGAATTCAGGGTTTACCATAGTACAAGGCTTGCAAACAAGTGAGAGGTTAGAGGTCAAAGGAATGCTTTCATGCTGGGAAAGTATATTAAGTGAGCTGATTGCAGGCAACCTTTTGTCAGTGCAACTTCAGCGAACACCCTGATAACTTCTTGGGGATTGCCTGGGTTTTTAGGCAATGCTTTTGGCTACTGGGACCTTGATTTGGATCTTGGCTTCTTGAGACTTTGTCATGCTGCCATGGAATCTTGTTTGATCAGTGCTTATGGATTATGCTTCATGTCATTTGCCTTTGGGCTTTGGAAACTCTGCCTTTGCACTTAAGACCCTGTTTGACTACTGAACTCTTGCAACTTTGCTTTTGTGTTTAAGACTTTGCCTTTTCTTTAATAAACTACAAAACCTACAGCCTTGGTGTGTGTGGTGTTCTAAGCAAGGTGAATCTATCCTGAGGTACGACACAGGTTCCCAGATTTTGTCTTAACTCTTTTCCCAGTCGAGCAAAAATCAATGCTCAAGGCCTGGCATCCAAGGCCAGTCTGTCTCTTCAGGTGCTGAAACAGAGCCAGACTGGGAGGCTTTAAATACTGCTTCTGCCTCTGATGAAATAAAACTCAGAAACAGGTTTCTCCAGGTTGCCTGGTAGAGAGCTCTTCAAGGGCCTTGTCTTGTGCCTTGTAAACCAGGCCAGCTCCTCTCCTCTGAGTCAGCGCACACACCGGGGCAGGGTTTCTCCCCTCCCAACATTTTACTGAATTAACAGAAGGGATGAAGTATTGGACATTACAGGCTATCAAAATGCAAGGTGTGTGTGCAAACATAGGTACCTTACATCTCAGGTTACATCGCTACCTTTGCCCTGCCAAGAGGATGTTGAAAAGGTTGTGTCAAAACCTCCAATTCCGCCAAGCAGGTGTGCTGGGGTTTTCCTCCCTTCATTAGAGAGTAATCACTACTTCTCTAACCACACTGAAATGTTTCAGAAAGCTAAGCTAAACACACTTCTCCTTTCTACGGTTTCCAATCAGTCACTTGCATTCCCAGTTTACAGGTAAGGAACTGAGGTAAAGAGGTGGTAGCTAACGTGACCTGGGAAGACCGTGCACAACTCTCCTCTCCTCCACTGGTTCACAACCATCTGGCCTGGGCACCCCATTCACCTGAGCCAAGAGCAGAGAAGCTTGGTCCTCTGGGTGTTCAGGATGGCCATCCACACCATCCCTTCCCACTGGCCATGCTGGCTGGGGTTTCCCATCCAAAGAGTCCCCCTATATCTAGCACCTGCTAAGGTAGTAATCTCTTTGCCACATTGGCCAAGAGAACTGTGAAGGGTCTTGGATGGCTTGATGTGAAGGACAGCATTCTCTTGTATAAACCAAGCTGTAGGAGACATCCTTCGTCATATCACCTGCACAGACGGACCTACACAAAGAAGGAAAGCACCCCCAAAATCTTGGGGATATGTTCAAGGACAGAAGCAGCTTATATCAGAAAATAGGATACGACTGGTCCAATGGACTATAAGTCAAACATGAGGTATAAGGTCTGAGAGCTCACCAAAGTTTTTCTTCTTCTATCAGCTCAAAGACTGTATTGTTGAAGGCTTTCATGGCCGGAATCATTGGGTTGCTGTAACATGGGCTGTATGGTCATGTTCCTCAAGCATCCTCTCCTTACGTTTTGCCTGCATCTATGGTCTGCTGGTGATTTACCAGTTGTGCTACAGCCCAGCACTACTACAGCCCATCCAAAAACCAAATGTCTAAGAAAGGAAGACTCCAAAAGAGAAAGTTAAATACCAATTCAGGACCGGGCTGTGGCTCATCTAGCTGGGGGAGCCAGCTGCATCAGATCACTACTGACTGAGAGGTCATGAGTTCGAAGCCAGCCCGGGTCGGAGTGAGCTTCCGGCCGTTAGTCTAGCTTGCTGTGAATCTAATAATAATAATAATAATAATAAACTTTATTTATACCCTGCCACCATCTCCCCGAAGGGGACTCGGGGCGGCTTACATGAGGCCAAGCCCAGAACCTATGCAGCCCAAAACCTGTGCAGCCCAAAAGACAGTTGCATCTGTCAAGTAGGAAATTTAGGTACCACTTTATGCAAGGAGGTTAATTTAGCTAATTTATGATGCCATAAAACCTTCCAGCAGCGTGCAGAAGAATGAGGAAGTACTCCATCAAAGGATTCAGTGTCACAATGGATGGTGAAGCAGCCACTCCACCGTCAATCAAGCCGGAAGCCAGCATACTCCCATAAAGCCAGAAAATCTGGAGTGTTAAATAGCCTCCGTGTCTGTCTATATATGTTGTATGTCTAACCGGCATTGAATGTTTGCCATGTATATGTGCATTGTGAACCGCCCTGAGTCCCCTGCAGGGTGAGAAGGGTGGAATAGAAATACTGTAGATAGGTAGGTAGATAGATAAATTGCAATATTCACACCTTCTTCCAA
The DNA here is from genome assembly GCF_025583915.1 of Anolis sagrei ordinatus. Classification (NCBI taxonomy): domain Eukaryota; kingdom Metazoa; phylum Chordata; class Lepidosauria; order Squamata; family Anolidae; genus Anolis; species Anolis sagrei. Next base: position 204,868,387 of record NW_026847549.1, on the reverse strand, counting down.
CAGACAAGAGGTCTTTCTCCCAAACTGGACATTCCACAGATATATAAACCCCATTTTCCTTGTTTCCAACAGACCTCACAACTTCTGCAGATGCCTGCAATAGATGCAGGTGAAACGTCAGGACAGGATGCTTCTGGAACATGGCCATACAGCCTGAAAAGCTTACAGCAACCCAGCTCAAAGACTGACTTTCGAAAAGATTTTTCAGCGCACAACAAAGGGCTGTGAATTTGTATTTGAGAGGCATTGGAGAACTCTCTGCAGTTATCAAAGCACAGGAACACATTATATAAATACCCTGGATGGAGCTGTGAACTTGTGATAAGACTTAAGAGGGAGCACTTCAAAAATAAATGCATGATGTGGCGTCATATGATAGTCTTCCCGAAAAGAGTGTGAGCCTGCCGTAGAGGGACAAAGGCCACAGATGGGGGAGAGGTGGACCACGGCTCTTCCTCCTGACCACTAGCAATGCCGACCACAACCCTTTCTGTGCCACATACTTAAAAGCATCCAAAAATGGAAAAGGCACGAGACAGTGACTCCAAAGGAATGATAGAAGAATGCAGGTCAAAAGCACTCCAGAAAAAACACTGAAATAAGAATGGCCATTACAGCAGTCCAGGATGAGAATCAGGAGAGAGAGCACTGTGTCATTGGTCACCAGGCCCTTATGGATCAGGAGTTGATACCAACGCATTGTACATGTATTTCCTCTGCCCATGGGCAAGTGATGCTGAAGAGACTAGAGCCTCTCTCCCACCTCGTCATCTACTTATTCATTCCCTATAACCATTGACAGAGTCAGTGAGCACAAGAAGAAAGCCTTGGTTTGCTGTCTCACAGGCCTTATGCCTCTGGGCAAACAAAATGTGCATCACAATTAGACATGATGCAGTACGAGGATGTGCAATACTGTGTAAAGTGCTTAGAGCCAGGGGAAAGCAGGGAAAGAGGTCAAAACCAGTATGCTGTTGAAGAAAGCCAATATTTGTCAGGGATGTGAGTGCTGAGCAGGACTCAAGGAGACCAGACTTCAAATCCCTGCTCAACCATGGAAGCCCACTATGGTAAATGGCATTGGATAAACCCCTCTCCCAGCCTCAGAGGAAGCCCATCACAAGCTTCCCCTAAAGAATTCTGCCAAGAAAATCTAGTGGAAGGGTCACTTTAAGATCCCCATAAATCGGAAATGGCATGACACACACAATGACATATGCCACACCATACCAGGGGACCAGAAGATTTTCTTTTCTCGGAAAGTGAAGGGAGATACACCTAGACTTCATGTCTGAAGTCGAGGAGCTTCCTATCACAACCTAAGAGCCAAGGCATAATCCACACAAAGAGCTCAACATCTTTATGGTTTCTCCCATAGGCATAAGAGGTGGGTTCCTTTCTCTGTCCCTTGTTCATTCGTTCAGTCGTTTCCGACTCTTCGTGACTTCATGGACCAGTCCACGCCAGAGCTCCCTGGCGGCCGTCACCACCCCCAGCTCCTTCAAGGTCAATCCAGTCACTTCAAGGATGCCATCCATCCATCTTTGGTCGGCCCCTCTTCCTTTTTCCTTCTATTTTCCCCAGCATCATTGTCTTCTCTAAGCTTTCCTGTCTTCTCATGATGTGGCCAAAGTACTTCATCTTGGACTCTAATATACTTTCCTCCAATGAGCAGTCGGGCTTTATTTCCTGAAGCATGGACTGGTTGGATCATCTCGTGGTCCAAGGCACTCTCAGAATTTCCTCCAACACCACAGTTCAAAAGCATCTATCTTCCTTCGCTCAGCCTTCCTTATGGTCCAACTCTCACATCCATAGGTTACTACGGAGAATACCATTGCTTAACTATGCAGATCTTCGTCGCCAGTGTGATGTCTCTACTCTTCACTATTTTATCGAGCTTGGTCATTGCTCTCCACCCAAGAAGTAAACGTCTTCTGATTTCCTAGCTGCAGTCTGCATCTGCAGTAATCTTTGCACCTAGAAATACAAAGTCTGTCACGGCCTCCACGTTTTCTCCCTCTATTTGCCAGTTATCAATCAAACCGGTTGCCATCATCTTGGGGTTTTTTTATGTTTAACTGTAACCCAGCCTTTGCACTTTCACCTTGATTAGAAGGCTCCTCAGCTCTTCCTCGCTGTCGGCCATCAAAGTGGTATCATCTGCATATCTAAGGTTGTTAATGTTTCTTACAGCAATTTTAATCCCAGCCTTGCATTCACCAAGCCGTGCACATCGCATGATGTGTTCTGTATACAAGTTAAATAGGTTGGGTGAGACTAGACAGGCCTGCCGTACGCCCTTCCCAACCTTGAACCAGTCTCCTGTTCCGTGGTCAGTTCTGACTGTTGCTCCTTGGTCCTTATACAGATTCCACAGGAGACAGACATGGTGGCTTGGTATCCCCATCCCACCAAGAACTTGCCACAATTTATGATGATCCACACAGTCAAAGGCTTTAGAAGAGTCAATAAAAAAGAAATAGATTTTTTTCTGAAACTCCCTGCCTTTCTCCATTATCTCTGTCCCTTACCTGTCTAATAATGTGAACTGCTGTGTATGATAATGTCAACAGTGTCTGTCTTAATAATAATAATAATAATAATAATAATAATAATAATATTTTATTTATACCCCGCTACCATCTCCCCAAGGGATTCGGTGCGGCTTACAGGAGGCCGAGCCCACAATACAACAATACAAGCAATAACAACAACAATACAAAGCAATTAAAATAAATCTCATACACAGAGTAACATAAACATTAACAATAGCACAATATACATTTAAAATCTGTGGCTAGGCCAATGTAATTCAAGTTTAAAAATAATGCTGGGTATGGACAAGATAAAGCAGGTGGGGCGTTAGTGGGAACATACAAGCAGTTCTGAATCAATATAAAGTGCTTTTGGAGGACAAAGTGCTAAGGGTTCATTATTCTGGGAAGGCACACTGGAACAACCACGTTTTTAAGCTCCTCCAAGTCACTCATTTATGAACACACTGAACTGGTCTTGGAAAATTTCCAACCATAGGTCTCAACCACACACAGCCAAAAGAAGGAAGATAGCCATATGGCCCTCCATGGAACTCATGGTCATCACAAAATGACTCTGAAAGGCCTATGGCCATTTCCCTTTCAGTAGTTTGAGGAAATTACTGTGATTTTCTTTTCATCCGCCTGAACCCTAACCCTAAAAAACATATCCTCTTCAAGCACTCCATTTAGTGTATTTTGAGGACACTGAGCAAACTTCAGGTTTTGTTAGATTTATTTTGGATTTTAAAAATATCCCAAGATCTATCAGTCAGAGCCAGGTACAAAAGATAGACAGACATAACACATCCCCCCCCCCCAACCCGGATGCATACTAGTCAAGAAAAAAGTGCTGTGGTTTGAATGCTGGACTTGGACACTGGAAGGCCTTGGACATGTCACTCTTCTTCAAAGGAAGACAAAGGCAAACCTTCTCTGAATAACAAATTTTGCCAAGGAAGCCCTAAGAGACGGTTGCCATAAGAAAGCCCCAACTTCAAAGCAAATGACAACCGCTGATCAACAAATAATATACATTCAGTGCCCTTAGAAAAAGAAGGCTGCAATTAGTAGGCTAGGTTGCAGTAGTAATAATCACCTTCCACCACCACAGAAGGAATCCCATGATTTTGTAAGATTTCCCATTTGAACACCACTCACATGCCTCTGAAATGCTCAATTGCTTGCAGGGAAATTCATCTGTGTCACACAATAATATGAGGGTTATCCAGAAAGTAAAGTTACAAGATTTTTTTAATACAAAGAATGAATATATTTTAATAAAACTTCCATGGGTTGTAGCGTAGGCATTGCATTGTTTTTCCACTGCTGAACAGCTCTCACAGTCATAGAATCATAGAATCAAATCATAGAATCAAAGAGTTGGAAGAGACCTCATGGGCCATCCAGTCCAACCCCCTGCCAAGAAGCAGGAATATTGCATTCAAATCACCCCTGACAGATGGCCATCCAGCCTCTGTTTAAAAGCTTCCAAAGAAGGAGCCTCCACCACACTATGAGGCAGAGAGTTCCACTGCTGAACGGCTCTCACAGTCAGGAAGTTCTTCCTCATGTTCAGATGGAATCTCCTTTGTAGTTTGAAGCCATTGTTCCGTGTCCTAGTCTCCAGAGGAGCAGAAAACAAGCTTGCTCCCTCCTCCCTGTGGCTTCCTCTCACATATTTATACATGGCTATCATATCTCCTCTCAGCCTTCTCTTCTTCAGGCTAAACATGCCCAGCTCCTTAAGCCACTCCTCATAGGGCTTGTTCTCCAGACCCTTGATCATTTGAGTCGCCCTCCTCTGGACACATTCCAGCTTGTCAATATCTCTCTTGAATTGTGGTGCCCAGAATTGGACACAATATTCCAGGTGTGGTCTAACCAAGGCAGAATAGAGCATGGGGAGCATGACTTCCCTAGATCTAGACACTAGGCTCCTCTTGATGCAGGCCAACATCCCATTGGCTTTTTTTGCCACTGCATCACATTGTTGGCTCATGTTTAACTTGTTGTCCACGAGGACTCCAATATCTTTTTCACAAATACTGCTCTCGAGCCAGCCCTCATCGTCCCCCATTCTTTATCTTTGCATCCATGGGACGAGTTCTTGATGCCTGTGTCACAGAAGCTTCCCTCCGCCTTTTTCAGCCAGTTCCTCACTTTGGTTTTCACCTCGTCATCGTTAGAAAAGTGTTTTCCACCAGTGAACAGATGATAGTCACTGGGTGCGAGATCGGGTCTGGAGAGGGGTGGCTTAAAACATCCCCAACCAAAGGAAGTCAACAACTTTTGTGTTGTATGCGCGGTAAGCAGACACGCATTGTAATGAAGGAGACAAACTCTTGCCAGCAGCATCCCACAATATTTGTTTTGGATGGCTCTGCAAAGTTTCTTCATGGTCTCACAATATATTCCATACTCATTTTGTCACATGCTGTCTTGACATTACGTCCTCTCCATAAACTGAAATGATTTCACAATGAATCGCAGTGGCGTTCATGCCCTGAGCATTTAGGCAGCATATTACAGCACAAACTTTGCATCTCGAAGGAAATGAAATGAGGATTCTCATCTCTAACATTCACCACAACACCAGTCGATGAGCTACTGACAACGGGCACTGCTCGTTCACTTCTGCTTGTGCGCGAACTGCGACCTTACCTCGTGAAGTCTGACTTGACCATGGTGGTCCATGCCTTAGTTACCTCTAGACTGGACTACTGTAATGCACTCTACGTGGGGCTGCCCTTGAAGACGGCCCAGAAACTACAACTTGTTCAGCGTTCGGCAGCCAGACTAATAACTGGGGCGACTTACAGGGAGCAGTCAACCCCCCTGTTTAAGGAGCTCCACTGGCTGCCATTTATTTTCCGGTCCCAATTCAAGGTGCAGGTTATCACCTATAAAGCCCTAAACGGTTTGGGACCTGCCTACCTTCGTGACCATATCTCCCTCCAACTAACCAGCTTGGGCCCTCCATTCTTCTGGGGAGGCCCTTCTTTCGCCCCTACCAGTGTCACAAGCTCGCCTGGTAAGGCACAAGGGAGAGAGCCTTTTCCTCTGTGGCTCCCCGACTCTGGAACTCATTACCGGGAGAAATTAGGAAAGCCCCTACCCTAGAAACCTTTAAAAAGAACCTCAAAACCAGGCTCTTCCGCTGCGCCTTTGGTGAGTAGGTATTCAATCCCACACTATTTTTTAGCCTCAACGTTCCTGTCATTGGAGTACACATCCCCCCCTCCACTCTGTGGGAAAGTTTGATCCCACAATCCCCGCTATAACGAGTAGTCCTCCTCAAACAATTCGTTTCTCTTTTATCTCGTCGAGTTTTTAACCAATTTAATGAGTCTTTCTTTCTTTTAATCATTACATGTAGCCCACCCACTGTCATTGTGATTGTGTTATTGTAATTTTATATCGTTATTTATTCACATGTTTTATGTTATTAAGATGTTGTGCTTTGTTTGCATTTTCGGTTTGCGTTTTCGGTCTTATTTTATTGTAATTTTGTTGTTTGGGCTTGCCTCATGTAAGCCTCTCCGAGTCCCCATTGGGGAGATGGTGGCGGGGTATAAATAAAGATGATGATGATGATGATGATGATGATGATAATGATGATGATGATATAAGTCAGCAGGTTCACAAAAGATTTTTCCCCCGAGAAAATCTCCCGCAAGAGGGACGTGTCTTGGAACCTTACTTTCCAGATAACCCTCGTATATCACATGGGTACACAAATAAATCCTACATTGCCAGGTGATTCTATGTAAGGTTATTTACAAGAGGCAGAGCTGCAAGAACTTAAGCCATGTCTAGCAAAGCATGGTTGGCATCCTGTCAGTTAGACCCAACTAGGGTTGATAAAAATTAATTGTAGAATGGTCAGCCAATAAAAAGGTAATTCCCACTGATTCCGTGGATCTATGAAGCTTAAGATCATCAGGAGAGGCCCTGCTCTTGATCCCACCACTCTCGCAAACGCAGTTGGTGGCGATAAGAGACAGAGCCTTCTCGGCAGTGCCCCCACCCCTGTGAACTCTCTCCCTAAGGATATCGGGTCAGCCACCTTTCTCCTTTCCTTTAAAAGACAACTGAAGCCTGGCTCTGGGGCCAGGCGTTCGATTAGAGGCCAGCGGCAATAGGAAAAGGAAATTTGGATTTTGCGACATGGATTCTCCCGGCTCGGCTTGGTTTTACTGGCACGTTAATCTATTAATTTATTGTTAAATTTTACTGATGATGTTGTATAATGTTTTAAAATGATTTTTATTGTGAATTGTAATTTTTACGGTATTTATGCTGTTAGCATCCTCTGATGCTCATGTGAGGCCGCACCGAGTCCCCCTTGTGAGGAGAAGGACGGGATATAAATATATGAAATAAATAAATAAAATTAGGACTAGTAACAGAATTCAGGCCAAAAACATTGAAACATTTAACACTGAGCAGTTCATATAGGCATGGTTCAAATTTAAACACTTTTTAAAAACATTTAATAATTCCAGCAGCCTTGGGGCAGATCCTTCTCCCAAAGAGCAGACAGGAATGTAGGATTTGCAGAGATGCGAAGCAGTGAGGAACCAGCTCATAGGTTGTGCTTTCTGCTACCCCAAGCCAACTCCTTTGCACCATACAGCGCATGACAGCCTTTCAGACTAAAACATTAAGACAACGTTGACAGGCAATCTAGAAGTGAAACATTAACCCAAACCCATTTTCTGATGCTGCAAAATAGGAATCATCGCACTTCTCTCGCAGGATGACATGACCACAAACTGAAGTATGCTTCTCCTCTGAGCCTCACAGAGGCAGAAGCAACACAGCTCCCTTGTTCCTGATAAGATCATCCCTTGGAACTGATTCAGGAGGCAACTGGCAGAGTCCTGAAAGAAACAGAGGCAGCCTGGTTCTCTGAACTGGCCCCGTATGGGGTGGACTGTGGTGTCAGGGTAAGAAGCCTTTGGAGAAGGTACCCCCTTAATGGGGGGACAGGAACCCTGAGAAGGAAGAGGGAATATCTGGCTGAGTGCATGGAGGAATCACTGCTGGAACCATGTAGGACAGGGAAAAGGGAACAGGGACACTGGCAGTCAGGGGCTTTGGAAACTTGCTTTCCCGAATCGAAGAGCAGTTACTGTTGACTTCCTTGGCCAATCCCACTGTCACGAAAAAAAATATTGCGCATTTGAGAAATGAGGATTTGATATAATGATGTGTAGGAATGAATGGAAGAATGAAAGCTGTATGGATGGAGTTAATAATTTTGGAAACACCAGTATAATATTAAGGTCTGCAATGATTATCTACCTGCTTGCTGCTTTGTGATTAAAACCTGTTAATGAGATCTGAAGAGTAAGAACTGGTACACTGGTAAAGGAAACGTTTGCAACCTTCCTTATGTTAAGAAAGAAGTCAACACAAGCCTTGTGTTTGTCAAAACCAATCAAGATGATCAACATCTGGCCAAGAAACTGAGATGGATCCAGGATGGAAGACGTCTATCATTCATTTACAACTTTGGGATGACATCAACAGAATATTTCTATAAAAGACTCAGTCTAATAATGCTCATAATGCTCAAATTGTGACCGACCTGAGGACCTGAGGAGTCTGGTTCACCTGCTATGCTCTGCTCCATGGGAAGGAGAGAGATAGTGTACCTATGGATAGTGGCAGATTTGCATGGGAGCAGTCTGGTCACTTTGAGGCTCCTTTCTCAAGGGAAGAGGAAGAAGTGCGCTTTTGGAGTCTTAGATTTGGTGCAGGGAGTCATGTTTTGCTGTATGGAAAACAGAGATCTGGTCCTTGGCATTGTTCTTAGAGAAAGGATGCATTTTGGTGTTTTGAAGTTATGAAGTTATGGAAGTTTTGGAACTATACGTTGGCAGGCTGCAGGAAATCAGGGTCTGGCCTAACAAGTGCTTCTCCAAGGAGGGAGAAAAATGATATGGTAATACTTGAATGCCTGAGGATGAATACATGTACATGTGTATGAATGTTGAGTGAAAATGTAATTCCCCTTTGTTTGTTTGTTAACCAATGTAATTGTAAATCCAATGTAGTTGCATAGAATCTGTATGTCTGTATGTCCAATGTTATTCTTTGTCTACATATTTTTCTGTAATCTGATCTACCCTCTCACACTGGAAATTGCAATAAAAAGAACCTATGCTTCAAAGTCATTGAAAAGTCATTCATGACACCATTGTCCCCTGGAAGGGTCCCCTCGGCATACCCTGAAAAGTCCCTGAACCTCTGAAGAGGCTGGCCACATATGCAGGTGAAACATCAGAAGGGAACACTACTAGGACATGGCCATGCAGTCCAGAAAACTCACAGCAACCCAGTGATTCCAGCCATATTTATTTATTTATCGTGTCATCAGCAACCATACCATTGTGTTAGCCACTGACAACACACAGTCACTGGAGTTTTGCTTTATCTATCCATAGATCATTCTGAGTCAAACATGGGCAAACTTTGGGCCTCCAGGTGTTTTGGCTGTTAGGAATTGTAGGAGTTGAAATCCAAAACACTTGGAGGACCGAAGTTGGCCTGTGCCTCTTCTAAGTTATCTATGTATCACCACTCATGGTTCTGAAGGTGATGCGTGACAAATAACAGCACAATGGTAGACCTTTTCAAAACACATCAAAATATGTCTTTGAACACTTTCTTAAAGGTCTAAAAGAAACCCAAACAAACAAAACAAAGCCGTTTTAGATATCAAAGGCCTCGAGGAACAGCGGGGTTTTCACTGCTGCCTGCCAGAAGACCCAAGCAAGACAGAGGCAGGGAGGGTGTTATTAGTCAACAGTATATCCTTGGGGAAGGGACTCAGGGTGGCTCACATCAATAAGAAACACTTTTAAATAGTAAACAAATAGATCTGTTAAAACAGTTCAGTCCAAAACAAACAGTTTAAAGGTATTTTAAATGTATCAGGGTGAATAAAAATACATCCTTGCCCTCTTGAAAGACCCTTCTGAAACAACCTGATAACAGCCCACATCCTGCCTACATAAGACCTCACAACCTCTGAGGATGCCTGCCATAGATGTAGGCAAAACATCAGGAGAGAATGCTTCTCCAAGATTTATTTTTTATTTAAAACTTTTCTATCCCGATCTTCTCACCTCCGTAGAGGGACTCAGACCGGCTTACAGCAAGGATTCAATGCTACTAATACAAGTTAAAACATTATACAACAATACAAGATTTAAATATAGATAAAATACATCTATACCAAATCGCCAAGGTAAAATCATGTTCAACTCAGTCCGCATATGTGGCCAGTCACTTTGGTCTGTAATCAGTCTCAGCCATTATTCTGGGAATGCTTCGTTCCATAACCAGGATTTCACTAACCTCCTGAAGAACAAGAGGGAGGGGGCAGATCTAATCTCGCTCAGGAAAGAGTTCCATAGCTGAGGGGCCACCACAGAGAAGGCCCTGTCTCTTGTACCCACCAAACGCACTTGTGAAGGTGGTGGGACCGAGAGCAGGGCCTCTCCGGAAGATCTTAATGTCCTTGATGGTTCATAGGGGAGAATACGTTCGGACAGGTAAACTGGGCCGGAACCGTATAGGGATTTATAGGTTAAAACCAGCACTTTGAATTGTGCTCGGAAGCTAATTGGCAACCAGTGGAGTTGGCGCAACAAGGGAGTTGTGCGCTCCCTGTACCCAGCTCCTGTCAGTAGCCTGCTTGCCGAGCGCTGGACTAATTGCAGCTTCCGGGCAGTCTTCAGAGGCCACCCCACATAGAGAGCGTTGCAGTAATCTATACGGGATATAACCATGGCCAAGTCAGACTTCCCAAGGTGTGGGCGCAGCTGGCACACATGACCATATAGCCTGGAAAACTCACAGCAACCAAACTGATCCATGGATGGAAGGGGAGCAAAGAAGAAACATCCATAAAATCCTGTGGGAGTTTTCACGGCTGGCCCACTGGGTCTCCTGCTTCATCAACAGTTGGGTTTGTGTAGGCCGATGGATGGAGAGGAAGACCTTCCCTGCTCCCAAGAGGCCTTTGAAACAGGACCTAGAAGATTGGGGGGGGGGGGGGGGTGCTGCAGGGATCCACAGACTCTACTAGTTTTCCAGATCGTAGTTTGGAAAACTGGGCAGGAGGAGAGAGAGATGCAAGGAGAGGACAGCCTTGCAACTCAACGTTCCACTTTCTTCTGAAGGATGTCTGTATTGTCGAAGGCTTTCATGGCTGGAATCACTGGGTTGTTGTAGGTTTTTTTCAGGCTATATGGCCATGTTCTAGAGGCATTCTCTCCTGATGTTTCACCTGCATCTATGGCAACCTCTGAGGATGCTTGCCACAGATGCAGGCGAAACGTCAGGAGAGAATACCTCTAGAACATGGCCATATAGCCCGAACAAACCTACAGCAACCCGAAGTCTGTAGTGATTTCCTGGATCTGCGCAAATATGTTTTTAAAACTGGGGCATGGTTTTTAAGGGCAATTTACAGTTTCAAGGGCAAATACGATCCTCTACGGAGATTCTTTTAAAAGATTCTTAAACTTATAGAGCAAAAAAAGTTCCTTTTCGCTGATGCACGATGGCTCTATGGGAAACAAAAAATTAAAAAGGAGAGAGAAGAACAGAAGAGGAAACTTTTTTATCAGAATTATCTCTTCTAGCAAGCCTACCTACTCAATATTAAACTGTGAATTTTAAATGTACATTTTATTTGTACTGGATTTTGACTTTTGTACTATGTATTTTAATATATGTATTTTATGGTAAGGTAAAGGTAAAGGTTGTCTCCTGACATTAAGTCCAGTTGTGTCCGACTCTGGGACTCTGGTGCTCATCTCTATTTCTAAGCCAAAGAACCAGCGTTGTCCGTAGACACCTCCAAGGTCATGTGGCCGGCATGACTACATGGAGTGCCGTTACCTTCCCGTCAGAGCGGTACCTATTGATCTACTCACATTTGCATGTTTTCGAACTGCTAGGTTGGCAGAAGCTAGGCTGACAGCAGAAGCTCACGCCGCTCCCCAGAATCTAACCTGTGACCTTTCGGTCAGCAGTTCAGCAGCTCAGCTCAGCGCTTTATCCCACTGCACAGCTCTTGCCAACCTAACAGTTCAAAAACATGCAAAAGTGAGTAAATCAATAGGTACCGCTTCTGCGAGAAGGTAATAGCATTCCATGTAGTCATGTTGGCCACTTTATCTAGGAGGTGTCTATGAACAACGCCAGCTCTTTGGCTTAGAAATGGAGATGAGCACCACCCCTCAGAGTCGGACACAACGAGACTTTAATGTCAAGGGGAAACTTTTACCTTTCTTATGGTAATATGTTTTTACTATGTTGTATCCCACCTTAAGCCATAGTAATAATTGTTATTTTCCAATAAGTCTCAGATTGAAAGAGAAACCTTTTTCAGTGGAGAGAAGGTTTCGGCTAGTGCTTCTGAGTTATTTATGGGTTCAATCTGGAAAGGTTTTATATCGTTTGCTTTCTATATCCTCCTGACATCCCGTCCTGAAGGGAATGACAGAAGTGTCTTGGCAAATAAATGAAATAAAATGCCAGAAAACACCTAAGGATATTTTTTTAATGAGAGGGAGAATGCCAAGAAAACCCTCTCCCTATATTGAACTGCCTGAAGAAGCTCGAAAAGTGGATGCCAACCCAACATCTTGCGGCAGCGAGTTCCACATTCAATCCCCTGACTCAGAGACCTGCAGGTCCATGCCAATCGGCATGGATACAGATACGGCCCTCCAAGGTCATTTACCCGGCCCTCGCTCAGGGTCAACCTAAGTCTGAAACAACTTGAAAGCACACAACAACAACAATCCTATCTCATCAGCCAAAAGCAGACCCACACTCCCCACTGAAATACTAATAAGTTTATATTTGTTAAAATTGTTCTCCATCTTAATTATTGTATTGTTTTTAAGTGTATTTTGCACTACAAATAAGATATGTGCAGTGTGTGTAGGAATTCATTCAGCCTTCCAACAGTTTGAGAAACTGTGACCTAGCCCTCAGTTTAAAAAGTTTGAGGACCCCTAATCCAGACATTGGACTCTTTTTGATGCAGCCTTGAGTCGCCTTTTCCGTTGCTGCATGACATCCTTGACTCACGTTCAGTCATATATATCACTATTGTTAAGACATGACTATCTTACTTTCCTCCATTCAGACACAGCCTTCTCTGTATGCAGACTAGAATCACATTGGCCTTTTTAGCTGCCGCATCACACTGTGGGCTCATGTTAAGCTTGGAGTCCGCTAAGACTCCATCCAAACATTAGACTCTTGTTTATGCAACCTAGAATAATCACATTGGCCCTGTTCCGCTGCTGCATCATACACTTGGCTCACGTTCAGCCATACTATCATACAGCCATGGCTATCTTACTTTCCTCCATTCAGACACTATTCTCCTCTGGATGCAGACTAGAATCACATTGGCCTTGTGAGCTGCTGCATCACATCCCTGGCTCACGTTCAGCCATATATCTTACTATCATCAAGCCATGGCTATATTACTTTCCTCCATCCAGACATTGGACTCTTTTTGATGCTGCCTAGAGACACATTGGCCTTTTCTGCTGCCACATCACACTCTCGGCTCACGTTTAGTCATATATATCACTATTGTCAAGCCATAGCTATCTTACTTTCCTCCATTCAGACACGAGACTGCTCTGGATGCAGACTAGAATTGTATTGGCCTTTTTAGCTGCCGCATCACACTGGGGTCCACTATGACTCCGAGATCCCTTTCGCATGGACTGTTTTCAAGGCCATCATCATCTATCTCTATATATGTATATAGATCAGACACAGGTAAACTTCGGTTCTACTGGCTGTTTGGAACCGTGGGAGTTGGGGTTCAAAACATCTGGAGGGCCCAAGTTGGCCCATGGCTGATATAGACAGTTCAATTCTTCTACCTAAAATATAATACCTTAGAATAGCATTGGCCTTTTCTGCTGCTGCATGACAGCCTTGGCTCACGTTCAGCTATACTATCATCAGGCCAAAGATATATTACTTTCCTCCATCCAGACATTGGACTCTGATTGATGCAGCCTAGAATAATCGCATTGCCCTTTTCTGCTACGACATCACACCCTTGGCTCACGTTCAGCCATGTATCTTACTATAGTCAGGCCATGGCAATATTACTATCCTCCAACATTAGATTCTTATTGATGCAACCTAGAATAATCGCATTGGCCTTTTCTGCTGTTGTATGACAGCCTTGGCTCATGTTCAGCCATATGTCATACTGTCATCAAGCCATGGCTATATTTCTTTCCTTCATCCAAAAATTAGACTTTTATTGATCCAGGTTAGAATAACATTGGCCTTTTGAGCTGCTGCATCACACCCCTGGCTCACATTCAGCCATATATCTTACTATAATCAGGCCATGTCTCTGTTATTTTCCTCCAAACATTAGATTCTTATTGATGCAGCCTAGAATAATCGCATTGGCCTTTTGAGCTGCTGCATCATGTCCTTGGCCCACATTCAGCCATAGTATTATCAAGGCTATGTTACTTTCCTCCATCCAGACATTAGACTGTTATTGACGCAGCCATAGAATAATCACATTGGCCTTTTGTGCTGCTGCATCACACCCTTGGCTCACGTTCAGCCATATATCTTACTATAATCAGGCCATGGCTATATTACTTTCCTCCATCCACACATTAGATTCTCATTGATCCAGGTTAGAATCGCATTGGCCTTTTGTGCTGCTGCATCACAACCTTGGCTCACATTCAGCCATATATCTTACTATAGTCAGGCCAGGGCTATATTATTTCCCTCCATCCAGACATTAGACTCTTATTGATCCGGGTTAGAATCGCATTGGGCTTTTGTGCTGTTGCATCACACCCTTGGCTCACTTTCAACCATACTATCATCAGGCCATGGCTGTATTACTTTCCTCCATCCAGACATTAGACTCTTATTGATCCAGGTTAGAATCGCATTGGCCTTTTGAGCTGCTGCATCACACCCTTGGCTTACATTCAGCCATATATCTTACTATCATCAGGCCAAGGCTATGTTATTTTCCTCCATCCACACATTAGACTCTTATTGATCCAGGTTAGAATCGCATTGGCCTTTTGAGCTGCTGCATGACACCCTTGGACCATATTCAGCCATACTATCACCAGGCCAAGGCTATGTTACTTCCCTCCATCCAGACATTAGATTCTCATTGATCCAGGTTACTTCCCTCCATCCAGACATTAGATTCTCATTGATCCAGGTTAGAATCGCCTTGGCCTTTTGTGCTGCTGCACCCCACCCCTGGCTCACATTCAGCCATATATCTTACTATGGTCAAGCTGCCAGGCTATGACTATATCACATTTTCTAAGTGGAGGTGATGGGAAGCAATGTTTATTATACAAATATTTCTTATACAAATATATAATAGATATTTGTATTTATTTATTATACAGTATAAATATTTATTATACAAAATAAAGTAAATAAATAGTAAAGTAAATAATAAATGTGTTGTGGTCCTGGCAGGGTGAGGGGCCAAGAGGGCGGGCCTTCTGCCTTCCGGCTTCCCTTCCCTTCCCTTCTCACCGGAGGGTGGGCCCCAGGCAGGCCGTGTCGGTGCTGTCCACCTCCCGCAGGATGCGCTCGTGCTCGGCCGCCGCCTCCAGGCTCTCCCCCGCCGCCGCCGAGGACGCCATCGGAGCCCGAAGACAGCCGAGCCGAGCTGAGGCGCGGCCGGGAGTCGGGAAACCAGGCAGGCTCCGTCCGGGCCTAGGCCGCGCCCCTCCGCCTGCCCGTAGCAATGGCAACCGCCACGCCCCCTGGAGACGCCGCCGCTCGGCCTGACGGGAAGCGTAGTCCGGAAGAGAAACAGCGCCCTCTCACGGAGTGACAACAAAAGGAGGAGCGAGATGCGCGCGCATCGCCCTCGCCAGGCCACGCCCCCCCTTGCTCAGGGAGGGAGGAAAAACAAAAAGGAGGAGCGGGATGCGCGCGCATCGCCTCCGCCAGGCCACGCCCCCCCTTGCTCAGGGAGGGAGGAAAAACAAAAAGGAGGAGCGAGATGCGCGCGCATCGCCCCCGCCAGGCCACGCCCCCCCTTGCTCAGGGAGGGAGGAAAAACAAAAAGGAGGAGCGGGCTGCGCGCGCATCGCCACCTCGCCTTCCCTTGGACTCTTATTGCTGCGTTCCCCACTGCGACCAGTAGGTGGCGCGTGAAGCCTTGTTTTCCATTCCGGATTGTTGTTATTGTTGCTGCTGCCTGCCTTAATAATAATAATAATAATTAATAATAATAATAATACATTAATTAATAACAATAACATCAATAAAATAATCAATATTAGTATTACAAAATGATATAAGTATAATAATAATAATTAATAATATCAATAAAATAATGAAATAAAAGAATAATAATACAATGTATTGTCGAAGGCTTTCATGGCTGGAATCACTAGGTTCTTGTGGGTTTTTTCGGGCTATAGGGCCATGTTCTAGAGGCATTTCTCCTGACGTTTCGCCTGCATCTATGGCAAGCATCCTCAGAGGTAGTGAGGTCTGTTGGAAATAGGACAAAGGGTTTATATATCTGTGGAATGGCTGGGGTGGGGCAAAGAGCTCTTCTCTGCTGGAGCTAGGTGTGAATGTTTCAACTGACACCTTCATTAGCATTTGAAGGCCTGGCTGAGCCTGGGAAAATCCCCTGTTGAGAGGTTTTAAGATGTGCCTGGTTGTTTCCTCTCTGCTGTTTTGTTGTTGTGATTTTAGAGTTTTTAAATCCTGGTAGCCAGGTTTTGTTCATTTTCATGGTCTCCTCCTTTCTGTTGAAATTGTCCACATGCTTGTGGATTTCAATGGCTTCTCTGTGTAGCCTGACATGGTGGTTGTGAGAGTGGTCCAGCATTTCTGTGTTCTCAAATAATATGCTGTGTCCAGGTTGGTTCCTCGGGTGCTCTGCTATGGCTGACTTCTCTGGTTGAAGTAGTCTGCAGTGCCTTTCATGTTCCTTGATTCGTGTTTGGGCAATGCTGCGCTTGGTGGTCCCTATGTAGACTTGTCCACAGCTGCATGGTATACGGTAGACTCCTGCAGAGGTGAGACCCTCACAACCACCATGTCAGACTACACAGAGAAGCCATTGAAATCCATAAGAAGCATGTGGACAATTTCAACAGAAAGGAGGAAAGCATGAAAATGAACAAAATCTGGCTACCAGTATTAAAAACTCTAAAATTACAACAGCAAAACAACAGAGAGGAAACAAACAGGCACATCTTAACACCTCTCAACAAAAGATTTTCCCAGGCTCAGCCAGGCCTTCAAATGCTAATGAAGGTGGTCAGTTGAAACATTCACACCTAGCTCCAGCAGAGAGGAGCTCTCTGCCCCACCCCAGCCATTCCACAGATATATAAATCCATTTTCCTAGTTCCAACAGACCTCACTACCTCTGAGGATGCTTGCCATAGATGCAGGCGAAACGTCAGGAGTAATGCCTCTAGAACATGGCCCTATAGCCCGAAAAAACCTACAAGAACCTAGTAATAATAATAATAATAAATAACAACAACAACAAATTTGTGAACATCCTGCGGCTCCTCCATGATGACATGATGGCAACAGTCTTGGACAGCAATGGCTCCCAAAGTGACCCATTTAAGGTGGAATCAGATGTCAAAAAGGGATGTGTTATTGCCCCAATTTTATTTTCCATCTTCATTGCTATGATACTTCACCTTGTTGATGGGAAGCTTCCCACTGAAGTGGAAATCATCTATCGGACAGATGGCAAGCTATTCTCAGCAGACTGAAAGCCAAAACCAAGATTACAACAACATCTGTTATAGAACTCCAGTTTGCTGATGACAATGTCATCTAAGGGCATTCAGAAGAAGATCTACAAGCCACTCTAAACACCTTTGCAGAAGTATACGAGAAGTTCGGCCTGTCATTGAACATCGAGAAAACCAAAGTGCTGTTCCAGCAGTCACCAGCCAACCCCTCTCCAATGCCAGAGATACA
Organism: Anolis sagrei ordinatus; assembly: GCF_025583915.1. Classification (NCBI taxonomy): domain Eukaryota; kingdom Metazoa; phylum Chordata; class Lepidosauria; order Squamata; family Anolidae; genus Anolis; species Anolis sagrei. Next base: position 204,850,811 of record NW_026847549.1, on the reverse strand, counting down.
GCTTAATGGTGTAACATTAGAAAATGTTGACCATTTCCGCTACCTTGGCAGCCACCTCTCCACCAAAGTCAACATCGACGCCGAAATACAACACCGCCTGAGCTCTGCAAGTGCAGCATTTTCCTGAAGAGAGTGTTTGAGGACCGGGACATCCGTACGGAGACCAAGGTGCTTGTCTATAAAGCTATTGTCCTCCCAACCCTGCTATATGCCTGTGAGACGTGGACTGTCTACAGACGTCACATGCAACTCCTGGAATGATTCCATCAGCGCTGCCTCCGGAAAATCCTGCAACTATCTGATGAAGACTTGGCTCTGCATCTTGTGGTGCCAGAGCGCAGTCTCTTCAGCGCCTTCCAAGTCGCCCAGTCTTCTGTGTGCCCAGGGGGGAGTCTCTCATTTGGTATCAGCCATTGGTTGAGGTTCTGGGTTTGAGCCTGCCACTTTTGGACTCTTGCTTGCTGGGGTGTTCCAGCGAGTGTCTCTGTAGATCTTAGAAAACTATTTCTCGATTTAAGTCGTTGACATGTGGCTGATAACCAAACAAGGGATGAGCTGGAGATGTCACTGCCTTGGTCCTTTCACTATTGGCTGCTACTTCCCAGCGGATGTCAGGTGGTGCAATACCGGCTAAGCAGTGTCATTTCTCCAGTGGTGTAGGGCGCAGGCACCTCGTGATAATGCGGCATGTCTCATTAAGAGCCACATCCACTGTTTTAGTGTGGTGAGATGTGTTCCACACTGGGCATGCGTACTCAGCAGCAGAGTAGCACAGCGCAAGGGCAGATGTCTTCACTGTGTCTGGTTGTGATCCCCAGGTTGTGCCAGTCAGCTTTTGTATGATATTGTTTCTAGCACCCACCTTATAAACAGTCTTGTAGTCTGTTTTTAAGAAAGAGAGGAACCCTCCAAATGCGGAAATCAATCAGAGTCTTTATTCTTTCAGCAGAAAGTAGAGGAAACCAACTTGGAGAATAGTTCCCCAAAGTTTAGTTTTTGCTGAAGCATGTAAAGCTGAACAGGAATATATAGCCGTCTGCATTTACAGACAGCGTTGGCTTATCCTACTCTGTGCCTGTTCATCTGAGAATGTTCATATAGCGAGAAATGAGCATAAAATTAGGCATGGATAAGTCTATGTAAATGAAGCCCTTTCACCCAAATATTGCTGGTTTGGAAAGCAAATGAATGACTGCCTTTGAGAAGTATCCTTTCTGCAGGCCCCTTGGTGCTGAACTGAATGAGAGCCTCTTTGTTCCATCAAAGGCTGGATCTAAACCGATAGATAATCAAGATGATCAAAGCAGATAATCCAGAGGCTCTGCTTTGGACTGGGTTATATGAGGCCCATCCTATACCGCCATATAATCCAGATTATCTGCTTTGATATGGGTTATATGAGTCTACAGATTATCTGGACTATCTGCTTTGAATTAGATGGGTCTACACTGCCATACAGGGACTTACAGGGAGCGGTCAACCCCCCCGTTTAAGGAGCTGCCATTCATTTTCCAGTCCCAATTCAAGGTGCAGGTTCTTACCTACAAAGCCCTGAATGGTTGGGACCTGCCTACCTGCGTGACCGCATCTCTGTGTACGAACCTACACAATCTCTTTGATCATCTGGAGAGGCCCTGCTCTCGATCCCGCCCCCCTCGCAGGCGCAATTGGTGGGGACGAGGGAGAGGGCCTTTTTGGTGGCGGCCCCACGACTCTGGAACTCACTCCCCCGACTCTGGAACTCACTTCCCAGGCATGTCCCAACATTGGCAGTCTTTAGCAGGAGCCCGAAAACGTGGCTGTTCCAGTGTGCCTTCCCAGAATAAGGAAATAATTCCCAGCAAAATGTCCTCAGAAGCACTTTAACTATTCGTTGGATTGCGCTCCCTTCACTTCTTTTAAAACCCTCCTACCAGATATATCCTACCGTTGTTCATGCCCAGCATTTATTTTTTAGTTTTAAACTATTACTTTTGGTGCAGCCATAGGTTTTTAAATCTTTGTGTGTTATTGTTTATATGTGACTTCTATTAATTGTACTGTTTTTTGTTTGTTGCTTTTTTGTTTATTGATGTGTTGTCAAGCTTGGCCTCATGTAAGCCGCTCCGAGTCCCTTGGGGAGATGGTGGCGGGGTATAAATAAAGTTTTATATTATTATTATTATTATTATTATTATTATTATTATTATTATTATTATTATAGAATCCAGTTCAAAAACAATCTGAATTTTATAGGGGAGTGTAGAAGGGGGTTGATAAGGGCGGGATAGAAATATTGGAAATAAATAAACTTGCCTCACTGCAAACAGAACATCTGAAAATACTAGTCACAGATGCAGGTGAAACATTAGGAGAGAATGCTGCTGAAACATGGCCATACAGTCCAGAAACTCACAGCAACCATATACTCAAAGTGTTGACTATAAATAACGAAGCAGTGTCTCAGTCTGTGTGGCACTTTTTTCGTGTTCACCCAGCAGGGTGATTTGGCCAAATAAACCTGTTGAACAACCTCGTTGCTTCTTGTGTCTGATTGGACAGAGATGCTGGAGGTTTTGGGCCATAGTGAAAAGACACTACCTATTCTTTTATACCTGCAGCATTAAAAGAAGATTTGTACCCTTTCTAAACTTAGCATTTTTCCTCCTATTTCCTACCATCAGCTCATACATAGCACTGGTTGCGCTGCACTCGCCTCTGCCATAGAGACCGACTCTTCCTCCAAACAGCAGCTTCCTTTGGACAGTTGGGACTCTGCCTTGGCCTAGAGAAGCACTGACCACTCCCTTGGCCAATTATTATTATTATTATACAAGTATCTGGAAAACCATGAGATGACTCTCATTGCCCAACATGGCCAACCTGTTCAGAGAGAGAAGAGTCCATTCGCTTTGGAACGCAATGGCCAGGCGGACATCCGCCAGAACGATATGAATGTCAGAGTCCAAGTCAGAACAAATCTCAGCACTTTTATCTGCAAAATGCATGGCAAATGAGTCCAAATGGGCTGTGGCATGAGCTGAATGTCTGCATTGACCAGCTTACAAAAGGACCCTTCAAAACAGATGCTCTGGGTGGCTATTTGCCGATGCCAAGGGAAGAAAATACTTCCTTGGCTGTCCACAAACTGTGATTCTACTTGGTAGAATTAATGTAGTTTGGCACCACTTGAACGGCCATAACTTCATGCGCTGGACTCCTGGAAGTTGGCGTTTGGTCAGGTATCACCCTCTTTAGCAGAGAAGGCCCAAATCCTTGAAAAACTATTACTCCCAGGATGGTGTCGCACTGAGTCGTGGCAGTGAAAGGGGCATCTAAACTGTATTCATTCGACAATGTAGATGCACCCAAATTCAGACTAAAACCCAGAGTGGATTCACCGTGCAAGGCCTAGAAACCACAAGGCTACACTCCTTCGTCATGGAATTATTTTCCAGGGAAAAGATTCCTTGTCCAGTATTTGTATGGGCACTGAAACTCAGAAGAAAATACACACACAGCACATTCCATGTGCAATCAAAGGCACGTCAAAGCAAAGGTGGGGAAAGCTACTTGTTGGGACTACAGCTCCCAGAATCCCACAGGCAGCATGGGAATTTGGGGAGGTCCACAAAATGCAGACTCTGCAACGTCATGGAGTTCCTCCTATTTTTCAGAATGTTGGGAAACCTTCCGCAAAGCCCTCATTGATACGAAATCTGCAGAGAAGGGAGTATACGTTACACAGAGAGGAGAAGGGAAGGGAAGGCCTCCTCCGCAATGCAAGGAAGGAAGGGCTGGGCAAGGGGCTTCGGGTGAGTGGGAGGGAGGGAGGGAGGGGCCTCTTCAGGGGTCATAGAAGTCCACGTGGGCCCCCGACTCAAAGGTGTCGTCCAGGAGGAGGTCCAGCAGCTTCTGGGCCGAGACGTCGCAGTCCAGCAGTTTGCCCTCCTCTTTCATTGCCAGGAACATCCGCCTTAATTCGGGGTCTCCGCTCTTGCTGCGCACCTCTTCCTGCATGTCAGTGTCCAAGGGGCCTGGAGGGAAGGAAGGAAGGAAAGATGGATGGATGGAAGGAAGGAAGGATGGAAAGGAGGAAGAAAGAAAGGATGGATGGATGGATGGAAGGAAGGAAGGAAGGAAGGAAGGAAGGAAGGAAGAAAAAAGGAAGGAAGGAAAGAAGGAAAAAAGGAGGGAAAGAAAGAAAGAAAGAAAGGAAGAAGGGAAGAAGGAAGGAACGGAAGAAGGAAGGAAGGAAGGAAGGAAGGAAGGAAGGAAGGAAGGAAGGAAGGAAGAAGGAAGGAAGGGAGGAAGAAAGAGGGAGGGAGGGAGGAAAGATGGATGGAGGAGGAAGGGAAGAAGGAAGGAAGGAAGGAAGGAGAAGGAAGGAAGGAAGGAAGAGGAAAAAAGGAGGGAAAGAAAGAAAGAAGGGAAGAAGGAAGGAACGGAAGAAGGAAGGAAGGAAGGAAAGAAGGAAGGATGGAAGGGAAGAAGGAAGGGAAGAAGGGAGGGAGGGAGGAAAGATGGATGGATGGATGGAAGGGAAGAAGAAGAGGAAGAAGAAGAAGGAAGGAGAAGGAAGGAAGGAAGGAGGAAGGAAGGAAGAAGAAGGAAGGAAGGAGGGAGGAGAGGAAGGGAGAAGGGAGGGAAGAAGGAAGGGAAGGAAAGAAAGAAGAGGAAAGAAGGAAGGAGAGAAGGAGGGAAGGGAGGGAGGGAGGGAGGGAGGGAGGGGAGAGGAAGAGGAGGAAAGAAGGAAGAAAGAAAGGAGGAAGGAGGAAGGAAGGAAGGAAGGAAGGAAGGAAAAAGGAAAGGAAGGAGGAAGGAAGGAAGGAAGGAAGGGAGGGAGGAAGGAGGAGGGAGGGGAGGAGGGAGGGAGGGAGGGAAGAAGGAGGAAGAAAGAGAGGAAGGAAGGAAGGAAGTAAAGATGGAAGGAAGGAAGGAAGGAATGAAGGAAGGAATGAAAGAAGGATGGATGGATGGATGGAAGGAAGGAAGGAAGGAAGGAAGGAAGGAAAGAAGGATGGATGGAAGGAAGGAAGGATGGATGGAAGGAAGGAAGGAAGGAAGGAAGGAAGGAAGGAAGGCGGGCGGGCCAGAGGGTGAAACAAAGGCCAAATAGGTTGCGGCTGCATCCACACTGTAGAACTAATGCAGGTTCACCCCACTTTCACTACAATGGTAACAAAACTATGGAATCCTGTGAGTTTTGAAAGGTCTTTTTCAGGCTTCTCTGCAAAGAGTTCGGAGCATCCCATCTTTCCAAAGCATTGAACAATAGCAGTTCAAGATGGTGTCAAACTGCCTAAATTCTGCAGAGCAGATGCATCCGAACTCCCTCCCATTCTGGGATTATTAGTCCCTTTCTGGGCAGAATTCCAAGCTCTGGTTATGGCATATTATTATTATTATTATTATTATTATTATTATTATTATTATTATTATCATTATTATTATTATTATTATTAAACTTTATTTGTACCCCGCTAGCATCTCCCGAAGGACTCGATGCGGCTTACAAAGGCCAAGGCCTCAACACACAATATAACAATACAAAACCTAAAGAAAATTAAATATATGCCTCTTGCAATTAATCTGTTTCCAAAATTACATTAATTATCCAAAGGACTAAAGTCCTTATAAAACTACAACTCCCAGAATTCCATAGTATTGGGCAATGGCAATGAAACAGTTGTCAAAACTGCATTAATTCTATTGCAGGGTAAGGACCTTATAAAACTATAACTCCCAGGATGGTATAGCATTGAAGCACAGCAGTACAAGTGGGGCCGAGCAGCAGTCTTCCTTTCTCCAGTGCGGACGCACCCCTTGTGAATGCAACTGAGAACAGCATGAGCTTCCCAGGCCCCCCAAATTTTCCTTCCCTGATGCTGCAGGTGCTGCTTTCAGAGCAGGTCAAGGGTCAGCCCCCTCAAGAGACACCCCCCCTCCTGCTCACCTGGGGCGTAACTGAGCACACGCACGTCCGGCTCCTCCTGGGCCAGCACACGGAACATCATGTCCCGGGCGGCCTTCCCGGTGCAGTAGAGGCTCCAGCTCTTGAAGGGCTGCAGGGCGGCCAGCGAGGAGATGTTGACCACCGTGCGGCGGAAGCCCGGCCGGGCAGGGAAGGCCTGGAGGAGGCTGGCCGTGAGGCAGAGGGCGGAGGTCACGTTCAGGCCCAGGTAGGCGCCCACCTCCGCCGCATCTGTCAGCTCGCAGAAGGACTTGGAGATGTCCCCCAAGGAGCCTGCAAGGGAGAGTGTGAGCTGAGTGGGCTTAGTAACACAAGACCCTCCCCATAAATGTACAGCAGAGGAACTTCTTAGCAGCAGCATCTGTAGACCAAAGTGGTAAAAAAGAACTAAAACACACAGACCAATGTTATTATCTTTTCCTTAGGAGGTTTTTCTTTATAGCAAAACAATATGATTGCACTATTTACAAGAGCAAGGTTACCATGTGTTGGGGTTCAGCCTGATCTGTTGGGGTTCAGCCTGATCTGTGTGAACCTGATTCTCTGATAGTATTTCCAACTGAGCAAGCTCTCCCTGACAGTGTGGAAACTGTTGTTGATACTGAGGTCAGCGGCGAGGAAAGTGAAACTGAACAGCCGGAGGAAAATGTTTTGGAATCCATCCGTGATAGCTTTCCACCTGGGTTTTTTAATGAGGACCGAAGAGAACAGATAGTTAGAGACAGGAATGATTCACAGTTTCTACGAAGGTCAAATAGATTACAGGAGAGACAGGCCCAGGCTTCAAAGTCAAGGGGCGTTTCACGGAATAGCTTCTTTGGTTTAAGGGGCCTCCTGCCGGGTGTCTCTTTAGATCAAGCAACGTTTGGGACTGTGGCTGTGCCTTGGCAGAATTCCTGTGTTCCATGGCCGGTAATCCCAGAGGCTTCTAGTTTTTAAGTTCATGGTTAGCGAGAGGCTAACAGGTTCCTGGTTCTTGTATTGTGGGTTTTGGAATTTTGCTCAAGTTCAGAGATTCTACTGACTGCTGTGTTTCTATTGTGGCTTTTTGACTTTGCATTTACCTTTCTTTTGTAACCAACTTTTATTTATTTATTTATTTACCTTACTTTCATCAATAAAAAAGGATTGCTTTTCCTACAGTCCAGTGTCGTGGATTTAATCTTATGGTCTCGTTTCCTGATCTGGGATGCAACACCATGACACAAGTAATGTCCTGTATACTTCCTTCTTTGCTTCCACACTGGGCTTCTTTCTTATACAGATAAACATCTTTGCTCCCACAGAGTCTCTTCTTACACTGAAGTTACACAGGAGCTTCACAGAGTAACTTTTCACACACAGCTTTACACATGAGGCCTTTAACCTGGAGATTCTTTCACTGAAGTTTTTCATCTCACACCAGGCCTTCTCCCACTCAGCCTTCTCACAGACTAAGGCCTACCTCACATGGTGAGGCCTCTCTCACAGACTTAGGCCTATCTCACACTGTGAGGCCTTCTCACAGACTGAGACCTTTCTCCCACTGAGGCTGACCTCAGACTGAGGGCTACTAAGCTACAGGCACACCTGCTAATTAGGCATGGTTAGGTACTGTCGGAATCTTCATAATTAGGAATAAAGTCGGAAAAATAACCTTTTTGAAATGATTTTGACGTTTTTAAGAAAACCGGAAGTCCCTTTGCCCTTCCGAAGCTTTTTCCACCATTTTTGTTACAACTCAGGAAGTGAGTCAGAAATTATTCAGTTTTTCCCCGCTTCTGGTCCCTAGCCTCAGCTCAAGCCAGAGAAGCCAGTTTTAAACCAGAGAAGCCAGTTTTAAACCAGAGAAGGAAGGAATTTCCTGGCTTCGGCTCAAGCCAGAGAAGCTAGTTTTAAGCCAGAGAAGCTAGTTTTAAAACAGGGAAGGAAGGAATTTCCTGGTTTTGGCTCAAGCCAGAGATGCCAGTTTTAAACCAGAGAAGCTAGTTTTAAACCAGAGAAGGAAGGAATTTCCTGGCTTCGGCTCAAGCCAGAGAAGCTAGTTTTAAAGCCAGAGAAACCAGTTTTAAACCAGAGAAGGAAGGGATTTCCTGGCTTCGGCTCAAGCCAGAGAAGCCAGTTTTAAACCAGGGAAGCCAGTTTTAAACCAGCGAAGGAAGGAATTTCCTGGCTTCGGCTCAAGCCAGAGAAGCTAGTTTTAAACCAGAGAAGCCAGTTTTAAACCAGTGAAGGAAGGAATTTCCTGGCTTCATCTCAAGCCAGAGAAGCCAGTTTTAAACCAGAGAAGGAAGGAATTTCCTGGCTTCGGCTCAAGCCAGAGAAGCCAGTTTAAAAGCCAGAGAAGCCAGTTTTAAACCAGAGAAGGAAGGAATTTCCTGGCTTTGTCTCAAGCCAGAGAAGCCAGTTTAAAAGCCAGAGAAGCTGGTTTTAAAGCCAGAGAAGGAGGGAATTTCCTTCGCTTGCTTTTTCCCACTTCTGGAGTAAAACAACTACTTTCAAAGTAAAGACCACCCAATGAAACAGGCAGTAACACTTTCAAACCATTAAGGAAAGGATTCAGATGTCTCTGAAGTTTCGAAAAGTTTTGAATTTTTTTTTTCTGTGAAAATCGGAATTGTTTTTAGAATTAACCACCAGTGCCCTCTAAATCCAAAATGAGTTTTGAGCCTTTTTTTTTTTGGATCAACCAAGCCTACTGTTTATATTGAACTGCAGCTTTTGCTGAGTCACTGCATCCATTTAACCCTTTCAGTGTGTTGGGATTCAACCTGTGTGTGAACTTGAACCTGACTCTGACTCTCTGATTGTATTTCCTGATGCCCATGTAGATGTCAATGTGAATTCTGAGGCCAATTTAGTTGATGATGGTTTGAGTAGTGAAAATCCTACAGCCTTTGAAAGCAAAAGTCAAGATTCCCATGAGAACATACATTCCGGGCCAAGTGGAGATGGTTCACTCCCTTTTCCTCCCAGTTTTAGCTCTCCAGAGAATCAGGCACCTGGCCTGCCTAATGAGGATAGGTGGGGGCAGATTTGGCAGAGTCGGGGAGAAGCCCAATGTTTACGCAGGTCAGCCAGATTGAAAGAAATCCAAACAAAATCCTCAGGCATCTCTCGCAATAGATTTCTTAGCCTTAAATATGCCTGTTCTGAATCCAGCTTCAGACCAGGCATCATTCCAGATTCATATGCCAGCGTTTGCAGGTCTCCTGATCCAAATAGCCTTGTTCCTCGGAGGTTTTCTAGTTGCCCTAAGTACGGTTAGTGATTTGCTAACAGGTCCCAGGATTCAGCAGTTTAGCTGTGGGTTTCATGATCTTGTTTATGGACATTTCTTGTTGCTGATTTTTACTTTGGCTTTTTACCTTTGCATTTTTTCCTCTATTTTGTATTCATCTTTCATCAATAAAGCCAAGTGTGGTGGATTGTTGTCTGAGGGTCCAGTTTCCTGCTCTGGGTTGCAACACAGTGTTTGACTCACATTTTTGTAATTAAAAACACCAAGTTAATTTTTAATATTTCTGACAGAGAGGAGAAGAAGGGATCGGAGGAGGAATCCCGGCAGCTGGCCTCAAGGGGATGGGACCCTGGAGTTCTAGTTTGGCAAGTTCTAGTTTTCATTCTGCCACACCTCCCAGGATTCCACAGCATTGGGCCACAGTTCTGGTGAAGCTTCTCCAGTGCAAATCAGGCATGGGTCAACTTCAACCTTCCAGGTGCTTTGGACTTCAACTCCCATAATGCCTAACAGCCGGCAGTCCAAAACACCTGGAGGGAGGGTTGAAGTTTGCCCAAGTCAAGTGTAGATGCACCAGAGACAACTCTAGAATTCAACTACAATGCCCAAGATTGTGCAGAAACCTTGCATGGCAGGATGAAAGGGACACGACTTCAATTAGGAAATGGAATACACAAATCTAGGATGGGAGACACCTGGCTTGGAAACAGTCCCACGTGGAAGGAGACCACAAGTGGAATATGTGCCAAGAGTGTGCTGCACAGCTAGAAAAGCTGTAGGAGCACCTGTAGGAGTCTCGTGCCTGGATGGAGGGGAGGGGGGTCCTGGTCCCACCTTCTCCTGCTTGGGTGAAGCCTCCTGAAGGAGTCCTGGGTCCAGTTCTGGGCAAAACAATACAAGGAGGAGAGTGACAGCATGGTGCATGTCCAGAACATGGTTGAATGAAGACCTGGGAAGCATGGACTTCCTCTGAGGAGCAGAGCTGGAGAGGTTTTGCCTGGAGAAGAGAAGGCTGAGAGGAAGGAAAAGAGAGCCAGGGCTGGAAGGAGGTCTCATTTAGATGGAAGGGGCCAAGCTGGTTTCCTGCTGCCCCGGAGGCTGGGACACAAGAGAGTCATGGAGTCAAGCTGCAGGGAATGGGAGAGAGAACTTTGTGACGGTAGAAAGAGGGATCTGCTGCTTCCTGGGAGTCCGGTGGAGTCTCCTTCTCTGGAGGCTTTGAAGCAGAGGCTGGGTGGCTGCCTGTCGGAAGGGCTTGGGTGGTGCCTTCCTGCCTGGCCAAAAGAAGGGGCTGGACTGGATGGTCTTGCCCCCTTCCCACTGTAATAGGAAACTGCTGCCTGAGAGGCTGGTGGGGTCTCCTTCTCTGGGGGAGTTTAAGCAGAGGCTGGATGGGCCTTTGTCAGAAAGGCTTTGATTGTGCCTGGCAGAAAAGGGGTGGCCAGACTGGCTTTTGGGGTCCCTTCCTGCTCTAATGGGAGACCTGCTGCTGCCTGGAGTCCAGTGGAGTCTCCTTCTTTGGGGGACTTTAAGCAGAGGCTGGATGCATGACCATCTGTTGGAAAGGCTTGAATTGTACCTGGCAGAAAAGAGGTTGGACTCAATGGTCTTGGAGGTCTCTTCCTGTTCTAGCATGAGACACTGCTTCCTGGGAACCTCCTTCTTCTCTGGAGGAGTTCAAGCAGAGCCTGAATGGGCCTCTGTCTTGGATGGGTTGGGAGGACTTGGAGAACCTCTTCCTCCTGGCTGAAGGGGGCTGGACTGGGTGACCTTTGGGGTTCCTTCCTGCTCTAGCATGAGACACTGCTTCCTGGGAGCCTGATGGGGTCTCCTTCCTTCCCTGGAGGAGTTCAAGCAAAGGCTGGATGGGCCTCTGTTAGGAGGGCTTGCATGGTGCCTTCCTGCCTGGCCAAAAGAAGGGGCTGGACTGGATGGCCTTGAGGGTGACCCCCCCCCCCCAAAAAAATCTAATGGGAGACCTGCTGCTGCCTTGAGTTCAGTCTCTGGGGGAGTTTAAGCCGTGCCTGAATGGGCCTCTGTTGGAAGGGCTTGGAGCACCTCTTCCTCCTCGCTGAAGAGGGCTGGATTGGATGCCCTTTGGGGTCCCTTCCTGCTCTAGCATGAGACTCTGCTTCCTGGGAGCCTGGTGGGGTCTCCTTCCTTCTCTGGAGGAGTTCAAGCAGAGGCTGGGTGGCCCTCTGTCTGGAGGGCTTGGATGGTGCCTTCCTTCCTGCCTGGCCAAAAGAAGGGGCTGGCCTGGATGGCCTTCAGGGGGTCCCTTCCCTCTCTAATGGGAGACTTGCTGTTGCCCGGAGTCCAGTAGAGTCTCCTTCTCTGGAGGAGTTTTAAGCAGAGGCTGGGTAGATGGACATCTGTTGGCAGGGCTTGAATTGTACCTGGCAGAAAAGAGGTTGGACTGGTCTTGGAGGTCCCTTCCTGCTCTAACGGGAGACACTGCTGCCTGGGAGCCTGGTGGGGTGTCCTTCCTTCTCTGGAGGAGTTCAAGCAGAGGCTGGATGGGCCTCTGTCAGGAGGGCTTGGATGGTACCTTCCTGCCTGGCCAAAAGAAGGGGCTGGACTGGGTGGCCTTCAGGGTCCGTCCCCACCAAGTCTAATGGGCGACCTGCTGCTGCCTGGAGTCCAGTCTCTGGGGGAGATTCAGCAGCTTCTGAATGGGCTTCTGTCAGGAGGGCTTGGATAACCTCCTGGCTGAAAGGGGCTGGACTGGACAGCCATTGGGGTTCCTTCCCACTCCTTCCCTTCTCTGGGGCAGTTTAAGCAGAGGGTGGGTGGATGGCCATCTGTTGGGAAGGCTTGAATTGTGCCTGGCAGAATAGGGGCTGGACTGGATGCCCTTTGGGGACCCTTCCTGTCCCAGCATGAGACACTGCTTCCTGGGAGCCTGGTGGGGGTCTTCTTCCTTCTCTGGGGGAGTTTATGCAGAGCCTGAATGGGCCTCTGTCGGGAGGGTTTGGGGAACCTCTTCCTGCCTGGCCAAAAGCAGGGGCTGGCCTGGATGGCCTTTGGGTCCCCCCCCCCCAAGTCTAATGGGAGACCTGCTGCTGCTGCCTGGAGTCCAGTAGAGTCTCCTTCCTTCTCTGAATGGGCCTCTGTCGGGAGGGCTTGGATGGTGCCTTCCTGCCGAGCCAAAAGAAGGGGCTGGACTGGATGGCCTTCAGGGTGACCCCCTCCCCAAAGTCTAATGGGAGACCTGCTGCTGCTGCCTGGAGTCCAGTAGAGTCTCCTTCCTTCTCTGAATGGGCCTCTGTCGGGAGGGCTTGGATGGTGCCTTCCTGCCGAGCCAAAAGAAGGGGCTGGACTGGATGGCCTTCAGGGTGACCCCCTCCCCAAAGTCTAATGGGAGACCTGCTGCTGCTGCCTGGAGTCCAGTGGAGTCTCCTTCCTTCTCTGAATGGGCCTCTGTCGGGAGGGCTTGGATGGTGCCTTCCTGCCGAGCCAAAAGAAGGGGCTGGACTGGATGGCCTTCAGGGTGACCCCCTCCCCAAAGTCTAATGGGAGACCTGCTGCTGCTGCCTGGAGTCCAGTGGGCTCTCCTTCCTTCTCTGGATGGGCCTCTGTCAGGAGGGTTTGGATGGTGCCTTCCTGCCGAGCCAAAAGAAGGGGCTGGACTGGATGGCCTTCAGGGTGACCCCCTCCCCAAAGTCTAATGGGAGACCTGCTGCTGCTGCCTGGAGTCCAGTAGAGTCTCCTTCCTTCTCTGAATGGGCCTCTGTCGGGAGGGCTTGGATGGTGCCTTCCTGCCGAGCCAAAAGAAGGGGCTGGACTGGATGGCCTTCAGGGTGACCCCCCTCCCCAAAGTCTAATGGGAGACCTGCTGCTGCTGCCTGGAGTCCAGTGGAGTCTCCTTCCTTCTCTGAATGGGCCTCTGTCGGGAGGGCTTGGATGGTGCCTTCCTGCCGAGCCAAAAGAAGGGGCTGGACTGGATGGCCTTCAGGGTGACCCCCTCCCCAAAGTCTAATGGGAGACCTGCTGCTGCTGCCTGGAGTCCAGTAGAGTCTCCTTCCTTCTCTGAATGGGCCTCTGTCGGGAGGGCTTGGATGGTGCCTTCCTGCCGAGCCAAAAGAAGGGGCTGGACTGGATGGCCTTCAGGGTGACCCCCTCCCCAAAGTCTAATGGGAGACCTGCTGCTGCTGCCTGGAGTCCAGTGGGCTCTCCTTCCTTCTCTGGATGGGCCTCTGTCAGGAGGGTTTGGATGGTGCCTTCCTGCCGAGCCAAAAGAAGGGGCTGGACTGGATGGCCTTCAGGCTCCCCCCCCCCCAAGTCTAATGGGAGACCTGCTGCTGCTGCCTGGAGTCCAGTAGAGTCTCCTTCCTTCTCTGAATGGGCCTCTGTCGGGAGGGCTTGGATGGTGCCTTCCTGCCGAGCCAAAAGAAGGGGCTGGACTGGATGGCCTTCAGGGTGACCCCCTCCCCAAAGTCTAATGGGAGACCTGCTGCTGCTGCCTGGAGTCCAGTGGGCTCTCCTTCCTTCTCTGAATGGGCCTCTGTCGGGAGGGCTCGAGGAGCCTCTCCCTGGGGGTCCTTCCCTCTGGCTGCCCCTCTTGCTCACCGGCGTTGTTGACGAGGAGGAGCCTTTGGGGGGGGGCGCCCCCTTCCCCTTCCTCCATCTGGCGGCGGGCTTCGGTGGCGGCTTGGAGGAGGGTGGGGGCGGCGTGGGGGTGGTCCAGGTCTGCGGGGAGGGCGCGGGGGCGGAGGCGGGGCCAGTCCCGGCGGAGCAGCGCCTCCACCTCCCGCAGCGGCGCCTCCGCCCGGCCCGAGAGGAGCAGCGCCGAGCCCGGAGAGAGGGCGCCGGCCAGGCGGAGGCACACGGCCCGGCCCAGACCCCGGGACGCCCCCGTCACCACGCACAGGCTCCGGCCCAACGAGGCACCCTCCCTCCGCGACGACGCCTCCATCGCCCCCCACAAGCAAGACTCCTTCTCTGGAGGAAGAAGAGGGAGGAGGGGGAGGAGCCTGGCACTGAAAGGGGCGGGGCCCAGGTGGAGGCCACGCCCCCAAGTGACCAAGGGAAGGGTCACCGCCCAGCCGGCCTTCTCCCCAAGGGAAGGTGGGCGTTTTCAAGTCTCTTTCTTAATGTCCACGACCCCTTCATACAGTTCCTCATGTTGTGGTGACCCCCAAACATAACATTATTGTTGTTGCTACTTCGTAACTGCAACTTTGCTACTGTTATGATGTAAATATCGGATATGCAGGATGTATTTTCCTTCACAAATTTGACACAAATACCCAACACGCCTGTTCTGTCGCCGCTGGACCTGAAATGAAGTGTCTTTAAGAGAGGATGTATGGCTTGAATGGCTTGATGTATGGTGTGGTGAATGATTTAGAACCAGACATCCTGAGGCGTGAGGTGGAATGGGCCTTAAGAAGCATTGCTAACAACAAGGCAGCAGGAGACGACGGGATCCCAGCTGAACTGTTTACAATCTTGAAAGAGGATGCTGTCGAGGTGATGCATGCCATATGCCAGCAAATATGGACAACACAAGAATGGCCATCAGACTGGGGAAAATCAACTTATATCCCCATACCAAAAAAGGGAAATGCGAAAGACTGCTCAAACTTCCGTACAGTGGCCCTTATTTCTCATCATGCCAGTAAGGGAATGCTCAAGATCCTGCAAGGAAGAAGACTCCAGCAAGACTTGGAGCGAGAGTGGCCAGATGTACAAGTTGGGTTTAGAAAAGGCAGAGGAATGAGAGACCAGATTGCCAGTATCCGGAGGCTGGAGAATGGAGAAAGGCAGGGAGTGTCAGAAAAACATCTACTTCTGCTTCATTGACTATTCTAAAGCCTTTGACTGTGTGGATCATCATAAATGTGGCAAGTTCTTGGTGGGATGGGCATCCCAAGCCACCTTCCCTCTCTCCTGAGGAATCTGCACAAGGACCAAGGAGCAACAGTCAGAACTGACCACGGAACAACAGACTGGTTCAAGATTGGGAAAGGCGTCCGGCAAGGCTGCATCCTCTCACCCAACCTCTTTAACTTGTATGCAGAACACATCATGCGAGGATGTGCGGGGCTTGAGGAATGCAAAGCTGGGGTGAAAATGGCTGGAAGAAACATTAACAACCTCAGATATGCAGATGACACCACTCTGATGGCCGAAAGCGAGGAGGAGCTGAGGAGCCTTCTCAAGGTGAAAGAAGAAAGCGCAAAAGCCGGGTTGCAGCAAAACGTCAAAAAAACCAAGATTATGGCAACAAGAATGATTGACAACTGGAAAATAGAGGGAGAAACCGTGGAGGCCGTGACAGACTTTGTATTTCTAGGTGCAAAGATTACTGCAGATGCAGACTGTGGCCAGGAAATCAGAAGACGCTTACTTCTTGGGAGGAGAGCAATGTCCAGTCTCAATAAATAGTAAAGAGTAGAGACATCAGACTGGCAACAAAGATCCATTGCCTAGTCAAAGCCATGGTCTTCCCTGTAGTCACCTACGGATGTGAGAGCTGGACCACAAGGAAGGCTGAGCGAAGGAAGAGAGATGCTTTTGAACTGTGGTGTTGGAGGAAAGTCCTGAGAGTGCCTTGGACTGCGAGAAGATCCAACCAGTCCATCCTCCAGGAAAGAAAGCCCGGCTGCTCATTGGAGGGAAGGAGACTAGAGACAAAGTTGAAGTCCTTTGGCCACATCATGAGGAGACAGCAAAGCCTAGAGAAGGGAATGATGCTGGGGAAAGTGGAAGGCAAAAGGAAGAGGGGCCGACCAAGGGCAAGATGGATGGATGGCATCCTTGAAGTGACTGGACTGACCTTGAAGGAGCTGGGGGTGGTGACGGCCGACAGGGAGCTCTGGCGTGGGCTGGTCCATGAGGTCACGAAGAGTCGGAGACGACTGAACGAATGAACAACAATCATATCTCCTCTCAGCCTTCTCTTCTTCAGGCTAAACATGCCCAGCTCCTTAAGCCGCTCCTCATAGGGCTTGTTCTCCAGACCCTTGATCATTTCTCCAGACCCTTGATCATTTCTCCAGACCTTCGATCATTTCAAACGTGCTTCTCCACCTTCTTAATGTCCACGACCCCTTCATACAGTTCCTCATGTTGTGGTGACCCCCAAACATAACATTATTGTTGTTGCTACTTCGTAACTGCAACTTTGCTACTGTTATGATGTAAATATCGGATATGCAGGATGTATTTTCCTTCACAAATTTGACACCATTTCAGCATCCTTGTTCTGTCGCCGCTGGACCTGAAATGAAATGCCTTTAAGAGAGGATGTATGGCTTGAATCCGGCGGGAAGCCAGGGCCCCCGAAAAGAAGCCTTTAGAGAAATTTCCCCCATTAAACAGTCTTTAGGAGGCTTGAGCTTAAATATAACAGTCTTTTATTGATGAACAAACAGGAATTGTAAAGCTTTCTTGGTAAAGAAACCAGTTCTCTCAAACTTGTCCACAGGGAAAAGGCACTATCTTCAATAACTTTGTTCAAAAGAAAATTCCCGTTTCTAGCTCCTCCCAGGCTACTGTGAACCCAAACCTGACTGATTTGAATCCACTACCAGCTGAACTGCGTCTCAGAACCGAGCAGACATACCAACAGGCCTGTAGTCACTTAGCCGGAGATCTTGACGATTAGAGCTGTCATTCCCTCCGAAATTCCTCAGGGCTGTAAGGCTGTTTCCCCGGAACCTTTGAGAATATTTAGAGGCTTTTTAGACTGTTCTCCCCCGGGAAGTCTTAAGGGACGAAGTCTTTGCACAGGAGGACGTCTGTATACATCCTCTGCATAGACTTTCTTTGCTGAGACTAACTGAAAAATGGCCCCTTCCCTCCAAAAAACTAGAGAGGGGTGGGACCAGGGATCCTAAGTATTGTTGACAGGTGGCTTGCCCTATGAATGCAGCCAAAGGAGCCACCTATCTGCAAAGTCCCTGCAACTTAGGACTATGAACAAACACTCAGTGCAAATTCCGTCATTGGGAATTGTAGTTGCTGAGACTTATAGTTCGCCTACAATCAAAGAGCATTCTGAACCCCATCAATGATTGAATTGGGCCCTGAACATTCCCATCACATCCCTGCATAGCTGTGTGAAGGAGAGACACCACAAACCCACCTGCCATCCGTTCACAGCAAGGCAGGCTTTGCTTCTTGTATGCTTCTGCAAAGGTGTTTAGAGTCCCTCAAGCTACACCGGGATGTAGAGTGGGTCATGGGGGCTCTGTCTGCCAAGTTTGGTCTTGATCAGTCATTGGTGAGGTTCCCAGTGGTCTCACAAAATGAGTGAAGGTACTGCAAGTCCCATCATCCGTGGTCCATCTTCCTCCAAACTATACTAGACTGGGTGTAGACTGGGTGTAGACTGGGTCAGAGGGGCTCTGTGTGCCAAGTTTGGTCCAGGTCTGACATTGGTGGGCATCGCAGTGGTCTATGGGAGCTGAAGCAAATGAAAGTGCTGCACATCCCATCATCCATGGTTCATCCTCCCTCAAACTGCAGCAGGACGTAAAGTAGGTGCTGGAGGTTATGTGTACCAAGTTTGGTCCAAGTCAGTTATTTGTGTAGGTTGCAGTGGCCTGTGGAAGTGGCAGCCAATCAGAAAGCTGCCACATACAGTACGCCGCCCTCCGCATACATAAAAACATTCAATATATATAGATTATTATTATTGATATCCATTTTTATTCGCCATAATGGAAGTTCAAAGGGATTTCAATACAATTTAATAGGACCTCTTCGCGGAGAAGATGGGGCAATGCTGACAGGGGATAGGGAAAAGGCAGAACTACTTAATGCCTTCTTTGCCTCGGTCTTCTCACAAAAAGAGAGTCTTCAACCTCAGCAAGATGGAGTGGATGAGGGATTGGAGGACATCCAACCCCAAATTGGGAAAGAAGTCGTCCAGGAATCCCTGGCCGCTCTTAATGAGTTCAAGTCCCCTTTCAGGGCCAGATCAACTACACCCCAGAGTATTGAAGGAACTAACGGAAGTCATTTCGGAACCATTGGCAACCATCTTTGAGAGTTCTTGGAGAACGGGAGAAGTTCCAGCAGATTGGAGGAGGGCCAATGTGGTCCCAATCTTCAAGAAGGGAAAAAAGGATGACCCAAACAACTACCGTCCGGTCAGCCTCACGTCGATACCGGGCAAGATTCTGGAAAAGATTGTTAAGGAAGCGGTCTGCAAACACTTAGAAACAAATGCAGTCATCGCTAATAGTCAACATGGATTTATCAAAAACAAGTCATGCCAGACTAATCTGATCTCTTTCTTCGATAGAGCTACAAGCTGGGTAGATGCGGGGAATGCCGTGGATGTAGCGTACCTGGATTTCAGTAAGGCCTTCGACAAGGTCCCCCATGACCTTCTGGCAAGGAAACTAGTCCAATGTGGGCTAGGCAAAACTACGGTGAGGTGGATCTCTAATTGGTTAAGTGGACGAACACAGAGAGTGCTCACTAATGCTTCCTCTTCATCTTGGAAAGAAGTGACAAGTGGAGTGCCTCAGGGTTCCGTCCTGGGCCCGGTCCTGTTCAACATCTTTATTAATGACTTAGATGAAGGGCTAGAAGGCATGATCATCAAGTTTGCAGACGACACCAAATTGGGAGGGATAGCCAATAGTCCAGAGGACAGGAGCAGAATTCAAAACGATCTTGACAGATTAGAGAGATGGGCCAAAACTAACAAAATGAAGTTCAACAGTGACAAATGCAAGATACTCCACTTTGGCAGAAAAAATGAAATGCAAAGATACAGAATGGGGGACGCCTGGCTCGAGAGCAGTAAGTGTGAAAAAGATCTTGGAGTCCTCGTGGACAACAAGTTAAACATGAGCCAACAATGTGATGTGGCGGCAAAAAAAGCCAATGGGATTTTGGCCTGCATCAATAGGAGCCTAGTGTCTAGATCTAAGAAGTAATGCTACCCCTCTATTCTGCTTTGGTTAGACCACATCTGGAATATTGTGTCCAATTCTGGGCACCACAATTCAAGAGAGATATTGACAAGCTGGAATGTGTCCAGAGGAGTGCGACTAAAATGATCAAGGGTCTGGAGAACAAGCCCTATGAGGAGCGGCTTAGGAGCTGGGCATGTTTAGCCTGAAGAAGAGAAGGCTGAGAGGAGATATGATAGCCATGTATAAATAAGTGAGAGGAAGCCACAGGGAGGAGGGAGCAAGCTTGTTTTCTGCTTCCCTGGAGACTAGGACGCGGAACAATGGCTTCAAACTACAAGAGAGGAGATTCCATCTGAACATGAGGAAGAACTTCCTGACTGTGAGAGCCGTTCAACAGTGGAACTCTCTGCCCCAGAGTGTGGTGGAGGCTCCTTCTTTGGAAGCTTTTAAACAGAGGCTGGATGGCCATCTGTCAGGGGTGATTTGAATGCAATATTCCTGCTTCTTGGCAGAATGGGGTTGGACTGGATGGCCCATGAGGTCTCTTCCAACTCTTTGATTCTATGATTCTATGATCTATAGCTATACAAACATTAAATCAGAATTAAATATCAGTCATAGAATCCGAGAATCCTAGAGTTGGAAGAGACCTGGTGGGCCATCATCCAGTCCAACCCCATTCAAAGCACCCCGACAGATGGCCATACAGCCTCTGTTTAAAAGTCTCCAAAGAAGGAGCCTCCACTCCAATGGTATTTTTAAAAAATCAGTTAAAATCCACAAAATCTGATAAAAAAAATCAATTCCAAGCGAAAAGCACGGCACCCCAGGACTTGACTAACAACGCTTGGCCCACAGTCATATCCTATTTGTTCTCCCCCTTTTCTTACTCTTTCTCATCTCTTTGCATTCCTCTGCAATAATCGAGGAGGAGGGGGCGAATAAAAGAGGAGAAATCCTCTTACGGCTAAAGAACAAAGTCCAAAGTCCACTTTGTAGTCATTTGTTTACTGCGCCAACTGGGAAACGATACAGAAATGCTGCGCCAGCTTTGTCAGGCAACCTTTCATCACTAGGCAAAGATGGTTTTGAAATCACTCAGCTGGAAATGGAGAAAGTGACCGCCATCCGTAGTCTGTGGCCCCGACTACACTGCCATAGATTGCAGTTTGAAACTCATTATATGGTTAGTGTAGACTCCTATGGCACAGTTCAGCTGCACTGAATTGCACTGCATGACAGTGTAGATGGGGCCTCTGTGTCACCTCCAGACAATTCAATATGTTGGGTTTCATCCCTGGACTGCACAAGTGTCGTGTATCATGTTCTGAAGTTGGTGGTGGTAGGCCTAGCAGTTGGTGATGGAAGGCTTAATGTCAGTCTTAGTTCTAAAGGGTTGAGTAATCTATAAGTAAGAGTTCATGGGTGAAAGCAATTAAGGGTGGAGGTATGCAAGAGATGGGTTGCAGCTGAGTGTTTCTGGATATACGTAATGAGCTAGCTTTGGGACTGATCTTTGGGAGAAAAGTATTTGTCTTATTTTGGTGGTAGATGCTGCTGGTTTTTCCCCCAGGTTTGTGGATTTTTGGTGTCCTGACCTGTCTTCTGAACCTTTGGAATCCTGGAACCTTGAACCTTTGGACTGGCTTTTGACTACGGTATAGACCAAACTTTTTGAACAGAGGGCCGGGTCACAGTCCCTCAAACTGTTAGAGGGCCGGATTATAATTTGGGGGGGAAAATGAATGAATTCCTATCCACACCTCACTTATCTTATTTGTAGTGCAAAAAACACTTTAAATAATACAATAATTAAAATGAAGAACTATTTTAACAATATTTTAATAATTTAGCAGTTAAGAATAAATATAAACCTAGCAGTTTGAAAACATGCAAATGTGAGTAGATGAATAGATACCGCTCCGGCAGGAAAGTAACGGCGCTCCATGCAGTCATGCCAGCCACATGACCTTGGAGGTGTCTATGGACAACACCAGCTCTTTGGCTTAGAAATGGAGATGAGCAGGAGAGTCCCAGAGTCAGACATGACTGGATTTAAGGCCTTCCCGTATCTCGAAGGCAGGAGAGGCTAAACCCATGGAGGCAGGGGGCAAAGCGGGTCAAGCCGCTTTGCCCACTGCCTCCCCCCCTTCTCCTGCCTCCTGGATGTGGCGAGGCCGCATCCCGAAGGCAGGAGAGGCTGGACCCATGGAGGCGAAGTATTGACAAGCTGGAATGTGTCCAGAGGAGAGGGACTAAAATGATCAAGGGTCTGGAGAACAAGCCCTATGAGGAGCAGCTTAAAGAGCCAGGCATGTTTAGCCTGAAGAAGAGAAGGCTGAGAGGAGACATCAGAAAGGCCATGTATAAATACGTGAGAGGAAGCCACAGGGAGGAGGGAGCAGGCTTCCTTTCTGCAGCCCTGGAGACTAGGACGCAATGGAGCAATGGTTTCAAAAGACAAGAAAGGAGGGTGATTCCACCTGAACATGAGGAAGAACTTCCTGACTGTGTGAGAACTGTTCAGCAGTGGAACTCTCTCTCTCTCTGTCTCGGAGTGTGGTGGAGGCTTTGAAGCAGAGGCTGGATGGCCATCTGCCAGGGGTGCTTTGAATGCAATTTTCCTGCTTCTTGGCAGAATGGGGTTGGACTGGATGGCCCACTAGGTCTCTTCCAACTAGATCTAGGAATCTATGATTCTATGAATCAGAGTTCACTTGAATGTCTGCAACATTGCTAGGAAGGGAGCCAGCAGAGGGAGCTGGAAGACAAGGAAAAAGCTCTCCAAGGGAACCACAGACAGCCAGTGTGCCTCCCTTTAGGTACATCTACACTGGAGAAGGAATTATTATTATTATTATTATTATTACAAGTTGAGTCCACAGCAGACACTCTGCTGGCTGTTGACTTGGATCACATATCGGACACTTCCCAAGTGTCTAGGACTGTGTGATGTATCGGCGAATAATGCGTGCAGATCCAAGTAGGGTGGCCTTTTGCAGCTGGCAGATGATCATTTTGTCAGCGCCGATTGTGTTTAAATGCAGGCCAAGGTCTTTAGGCACTGCACCCAGTGTGCCGATCACCACTGGGACCACCTTTACTGGCTTGTGCCAGAGTCTTTGCAGTTCGATCTTTAAATCCTCATATCGTGTCAGCTTTTCCAGTTGTTTCTCTTCAATCCTGCTGTCACCTGGGATTGCAACATCGACAATCCATACTTTGTTTTTTAACACAATTGTGAGGTCAGGAGTATTGTGCTCCAAAACTCTGTCTGTCTGAATTCGGAAGTCCCAGAGTAGTTTGAGTGTGTTCATTCTCTGGCTTGAGATCCCACCAGTTCTGTGTCGCAGGCAGATGGTCTTTGTGGCACAAGTTCCAATGAATCACCTGAGCAATGGTGTTGTGCCTCTGCTTGTAGTCTGTCTGCGCGATCTTCTTGCAGCAGCTGAGGATGGGATCTCTTATTTCATCTGCTTCCTTGCAGAATCTACATTTGGGATCTGTTGTCGACTTTTCAATTCTGGCTTTGGATGGCCTTGGTTCTAATGGCTTGTTCTTGGGCTGCCAGAATCAGGCCCTCCTTTGTCTCCTTTTTCAGAGTTCCATTTGTGAGCCACAGCCATGTTTTTTCTTTGTCAATTTGGCTCTCAATTTTTCCCAGGAACTGTCCATGGAGAGAGAGCCTTCTTTGGCCAGTTTTCTCTTCTGCTCTGGATTGTGTTATTACGGTATTCCCTCTTTGTCTTTTGCACTTGAAGCAGTTTCCTACTCTTGACTTCCATCTATGTTGGTTCTTGACTGCCTTTCCCATCATCTGCCATTGAATGTTTCTCTTCTTCTTCTACCATTGGGTTTCCCTTGCAGAAGCCCTCTTCTCTCTGCCTCCTGATTTTCTGGGCAGGCCAACTCTGTCGACATCACTATGCGGATGTCATGAGGAGTGGATTGTCATCAGTTTCCTTGTTTTTCTGTCCAGATCCTCCAGCTCTGCTCGTGTCCAGTTCACAATCCCAGCCGTGTATCTAATGACGGGGATGGCCCAGGGGTTGAGAGCCTTGATCGTATTTCCGCCATTTAATTTGCTCTTCAAAACCTTTCTGTCTCTTTGGAGATATTCTTTGCTGACCACCTTTTTCACTTGCCCATGCTTGATATTGTACAACTCTAGTATGCCCAGATATTTATAGGCTTCAGGCTGATTGCACTTTATGGTTTGTCCATTTGGCATCTCTATGCCTTTGCTGTGTTGTTGTTGTTGTTGTTGTTGTTGTTGTTACACACAACAACTCAATTCAGCATAGTTTGCGACAGCCACCAAAAACAAAGTTTCTGGAATAGAACTACTTTCAAAGTTAGGACCATACAATTAAACAAGTCTCCCTCCCTTCCCCTTGATTGACAGCACCAGTCCATTTAGCCCCATTTGCATGGGATAATAATATCCCAGCCATAATAACCTGGTGCAAAGCCCTTGGGGGCCATGTGGATTTATGCCGAGAGCAAGCCGGACGGAGGGGTCTCACTCTCGAATCCTTGGCCGTGCTTTTGGTCCACTTTGAATCCTTATTTCTTATTGTTTTAAATTTTGAGTGGTTTTAAGTGGCTTAAATGGATTTCGCTGGCATGCTGCCCTCGGATTCGAGGATAGCGCCCAGGCAAGAAATACATTATTGCTTTGATTCTAAGAGGCTAACAATTTTTAAGACGTACACCTATTTCATTACCACCTTGCTTACTTAGGCGATCCCTCGTTGTCTGAGTAATATTGTCCTCCAAGTTCACTGTCCTGGCGGTGGGTCCGTAGGTGGCTGTGGAGCCCTATTCTTGACCTGCATGTTCTCTCACAGTGAGGGCATTGGTTTCCAGGTGGAAGATCCTGGTTGGGGTTGGCGTTACGTGCCTTCCTCTTGGCACATTTCTCTCTTTCACCTTCCATTTGTGCCTTTTCAAATTCTACAGCACTTCTGGTCACAGCTGACCTCCAGCTGTAGCACTCAAGGGCCAGGGCTTCCCAGTTCTCAGTGTCTATTCCACAGCCTTTAAGGTTGGATTTGAACCCACCTTTCAATCTTTTTTTCCTATCCTCCAACAGTCCATTTCCTGTTGTTGAGTTCGGAGTAGAGCAACTGCTTTGGGAGACGGTGATCGGGCGTTTGGACAACATGGCCGGTCCAGCGGAGTTGATGGCGGAAGACCATCGCTTCAATGCTGGTGGTCTTTCAACAGAGGGAAAAAAGCTTTATTGATACATAAGACTTACTTACTTATATACTTAGGCGATCCCTCGCTTTCCGAGGATGATTGTCTTCCAGTGTTCTTGTGGGTCCGTATGTGGCTGTGGAGCCCTATTCTTGCTCTGCATCTTCTTCCGCAGTGAGGGCATTGGGTTCCAGGTGGAAGGCGGTCCCAGTCGGGGTTGGCTTGACGTGCCTTCCTCTTGGCACACTTCTCCCTTTTGCCCTCCATTCGTGCCACTTCAAATTCTGCAGCACTGCTGGGCACAGCTGACCTCTAGCTGGAGCGGTCAAGGGCCAGGGTTCCCCAGTTCTCAGTGTCTATGACAGAGATTTTAAGGTTGGCTTTTAGCCCATCTTTCAATCTCTTTTCCTGCCCACCAACGTTCCGTTTTCCGTTTTTGAGTTCGGAGTAGAGCAACTGCTTTGGGAGACGGTGGTCGGGCATCCGGACAACGTGGCCGGTCCAGCGGAGTTTATGGCGGAGGAGCATCGCTTCAATGCTGGTGGTCTTTGCTTCTTCCAGCACGCTGACATTTGTCCGCTTGTCTTCCCAAGAGATTTGCAGGATTTTCCAGAGGCAGCGCTGATGGAATCGTTCCAGGAGTTGCATGTGACATCTGTAGACAGTCCACGTCTCACAGGCATATAGCAGGATTGGGAGGGGAATAGCTCTATAGACAAGCACCTTGGTATCCCTACGGATGTCCCGGTCCTCAAACACTCTCTGCTTCATTCGGAAAAATGCTGCGCTCGCAGAGCTCAGGCGGTGTTGTATTTCGGTGTCGATGTTGACTTTGGTGGAGAGGTGGTTGCCAAGACAGCGGAAATGGTCAACATTTTCTAATGTTACACCATTAACTGTATCACTGGCATTGGGGAGGGGATGGCCGGTGACTGCTGGAACAGCACCTTGGTTTTTTCAATATTCAATGACAGGCCGAGCCGCTCGTATGCTTCTGCGAAGGTGTTTAGAGTGGCTTGTAGATCTTCTCCTGTAAGCGCACAGACGACGTTGTCATCAGCATACTGGAGTTCTATAACAGATGTTGTTGTAACCTTGGTTTTGGCTTTCAGTCTGCTGAGGTTAAACAGCTTTCCATCTGTCCGAGAGATGATTTCCACTCCTACATAAGAAAACTACCTGTGGTTCTAAAGCAGGCATGGGCCAACTTGGGCCCTCCCTCCAGGTGTTTTGGACTTTAGCTCCCACCATTCCTAAAAGGCTCAGGCCCTTTCTGATAGAGTCTCAACCAATGCAACCTAGTTTGTGGCAGCCACAAAAATGAAGTTTCTGGAGTAGAACAGCACCTTTCAAAGTAAGGACCACACAATTAAACAGGAAATAACACTTTCCAACCAGGAACAGAAAAATGTTCAAATTTTGTTGCATAGTGTTGTTTACCCTCCGTGTAAATATCTTGAGCCATTTAAAACAATGGCTAAAAGCACATTAAAACATTTAACAAATTAAAAGGAGAATGGGTTACAATAAATGAGGAGCGGCTTAAGGAGCTGGGCATGTTTAGCCTGAAGAAGAGGCTGAGAGGAGACATGATAGCCAAGTGTAAATATGTGAGGGGGAAATCATAGGGAGGAGGGAGCAGGCTTCCTTTCTGCTGCCTTGGAGACTAGGACGTGGAACAATGGCTTCAAGCGACAAGAAAGGAGATTTCACCTAAATATTAGGAAGAACTTCCTGACTGTGAGAGCTGTTCAGCAGTGGAACTCTCTGCTCCAAAGTGTGGTGGAGGCTCCTACTTTGGGGGCTTTTAAACAGAGGCTGGATGGCCATCTGCTGGGGGTGCTTTGAAGGCAATTTTCCTGCTTCTTGGCAGAATGGGGTTGGACTTGATTGCCCACGAGGTCTCTTCCAACTCTAAAATTCTATGATTCTACTAGCCGTAGAATTATAGAATTTGTGTTTCAAATTATTATTATTATTATTATTTATACCCCGCCACCATCTCCCCAAAGTGGACTCAGAGCGGCTTACATGAGGCCAAGCCCAGCGATACATTACAGCAACATAAAATATAAACAACAAAATAACATCGTAATAAAATAAATAAAACATTCAGGTAAAATAAACAATGTAAAATAACATAATGGAAAATCAAACACAGCGGGCGGGCCAAATGCACGACATAAAATGATAAAACTCTGGATGAGAGAGCAATGAAAAGGTAGATTTGTGGGAAAGGAGCTCGTAGGGGACGGAACAGTGGAATTAGACCTTCAGTAAGATGGGGGGAAATGCAATATGAAGGAAACAGCGTAGATGAAACAACAGGACTGGAATATATGGTCACTCTCAAAAGGCACATCGGAAAAGCCTAGATCTTTCTTAAAGGCTGCTAGGGTGGGGGCTTGCCTAATCTCACCAGGCAGCGAGTTCCATAGCCGAGGGGCCACAGCAGAGAAGGCTCTCTCTCTCGTTCCCACAAGTCGTGATAGAGGAAGAGGTGAGAGGAGGGCCTCTCCCGATGGAACGTGCAGGTTGGTGGAAAGAGATGCGCTCACGAAGGTAGGCGGGTCCCAAACCGTTTAGGGCAGTGGTTCTCAACCTGGGGTCCCCAGATGTTTTTAGCCTTCAACTCCCAGAAATCCTAACAGCTGGTAAACTGGCTGGGATTTCTGGGAGTTGTAGGCCAAAAACATCTGTGGACCCCAGGTTGAGAACCACTGGTTTAGGGCTTTATAGGTGATAACCTGCACCTTGAATTGGGACCGGAAAGTGAATGGCAGCCAATGGAGCACCTTAAACAGGGGAGTGGACCGCTCCCTGTAATTCGCTCCAGTTATTAATTTGGTTGGCGCATGTTGGACCAATTGAAATTTCTGGACCGTCTTCAAGGGAAGCCCCACGTAGAGTGCATTCATAGAATCATAGAATCAAAGAGTTGGAAGAGACCTCCTGGGCTTGTTCTCCAGACCCTTGATCATTTTAGTCGCTCTCCTCTGGACACATTCCAGCTTGTCAATATCTCTCTTGAATTGTGGTGCCCAGAATTGGAGTAGTTCAGTCTAGAGGTAACTAAGGCGAGGACCACCATGATCAAGTCAGACCTCACAACGTATGGTCGCAGCTAGCACACAAGTTTTAATCGAGTGAAGGCCCTCCCAGCCACTGCTGATATCTGCACATCAAGCATCAGCGCTGAATCCAGGAGGACCCCCAAGCTGCGGACCTGTTTTTTGGGCTGTCTGGCCATGTTCCAGAAATAGAACAATAGATACCACTCCGATGGGAAGGTAACAGCGCTCCATGCAGTCATGCCGGCCATATGACCTTAAAGGTATCTCCGGACAACGCCGGCTCTTTGGCTGAGCACCACCCACCAATGCCGGACACGACTGGACTTAATGTCAAGAGGAAAGCTTTATTTTTACTACAGAAAGGTGCCGTTCTCTGTGGTTTTTAAAGCAGAGGAAAGATAGCCATCTATCAGGAGGGTCTGGACCAGGCATGGGCAAACTTGGGCCCTCCAGGTGTTTTGGAGAAGCACCTACCACCTGGAAATCAATGTCCTCACTGTGGAAAGAAGAACATGCGGATCCAGACTAGGTCTCCAGAGTCACCTATGGACCCACCACCAAGACCCTACCCTTGGAAGGCAATACGACTCGGACACGAGGGATTTCCAGTGATGATAATACGGGTAATTTTATAAGGTCTTCTCTGCCAAAAGCAGTCCTGGTACCTCACCAAACTACAGCTCCCTTCATGCCATGGTGGTCTAAGTGGGGGCAAAGTACAGTGTAGATGCGCCCCTCGTTCCTTTGTATCTGTCTTTCCGATACTGGGTTTACACTGCCATGAGATGCAGCTTCAAACTACATTATATGGCAGTGTAGATGGGACCCAAGTCTTTGCCTTCTTCTCCTTTCTTGACCAGAGCCCCCCTTTTGATTAATGGCTGAGCGAAGTCTTTTCAGCTGTGCCAATGTCTTCATTGGCCTTTGGTGCAAAGTCAGCTCACTCAGCCATGGTCCTTGTTTTCTATGCCTTTCTTGTCCTCTCTTTCCAAAGGAGGATAATATCCCCAAACACACTGTGGACGTTGGTTGGCCAATTTGCAGACAAGGCTCCAAATCCCCTCCAAAGCCCTCCAAATTAAAAAGGGGGACGCGAGAGTGACGTCCCAAATCCAGGACTTGACCCAGTCTGGCCCCGGGTCAAAGCAAGGCTGCAAACCCCAGCAAATTAAAAGTTATTTCAGGAAAGGCCTTCTGTCCATCACTCTGACTTTGGGGCATGGCTGTTCTCTTCTCCCGCCCCATCGTGGTCAGGTTGAAGGTGCAGAATCAGGACCCAGAAGCAAAGGTGGCCTTTTGGGTCCAGCCGTCAAAGAAAAGCCAAAGCTAGATGTGGCCAGTTCATCTTGTTTACCAATATCACACAATTTGCAAGGCTTTTGTAAATGGTTTTCTTGATGCATCAAGCCAATTGGACGACGCCAACTGCAAGGCCAAGGAGTAATGGGGATGGGACTTGGAGGTACTGTTCTACAGTGGCTCCGGTCATTCCTAGAGGGTCGGTCTCAGAAGGTGTTATTGGGAGACACCTGTTCAACCCCACAACCCTTGTCTTGTGGGGTTCCACAGGGCTCAATACTGTCTCCCATGTTGTTTAACATCTACATGAAGCCGCTGGGAGAGATCATCCAGAGTTTCGGGGTACGGTGTCATCTGTACGCGGATGATGTCCAACTCTGTCACTCCTTTCCACCTGCTACTAAGGAGGCTGTCGAGGTCCTGAACCGGTGCTTGGCCGCTGTGACGGTCTGGATGGGGGCGAACAAATTGAAACTGAATCCAGACAAGACAGAGGTACTCCTGGTCAGTCGCAAGGCCGAACAGGGTATAGGGTTACAGCCTGTGTTGGATGGGGTCGCACTCCCCCTGAAGACGCAGGTTCGCAGTTTGGGTGTGATCCTGGACTCATCGCTGAGCCTGGAACCCCAGGTTTCGGCGGTGACCAGGGGAGCATTCGCACAGTTAAACTCGTGCGCCAACTGCGCCCGTACCTTGGGAAGTCTGACTTGGCCACGGTAGTCCACGCTCTGGTTACATCCCGTTTTGACTACTGCAACGCTCTCTACGTGGGGTTGCCTTTGAAGACAGCTCGGAAGCTCCAATAGTCCAACGCTCGGCAGCCATGATTTTAACAGGAGCGGAGCGCAGGGAGCATACAACCCCCTGTTGCGCCAACTCCACTGGCTACCGATCTGCTACCGGGCTCAATTCAAAGTGCTGGCGTTGGCCTTTAAAGCCCTAAACGGTTCCGGCCCAAGCTACCTATCCGACCGCATCTCTGCCTATGAACCCACCAGGACTTTGAGATCTTCCGGGGAGGCCCTGCTCTCGATCCCGCCTGCCTCACAGGCACGGCTGGCAGGGACGAGAGATAGGGCCTTCTCGGTGGTGGCCCCTCGGCTGTGGAACGCCCTTCCCACGGACATTAGACTAGCTCCATCACTAATGGTATTCCGCAAAAAAGTGAAAACCTGGTTGTTTGAGCAGGCGTTCGAATAGTCAGTAAAATGAATGTAATGAACATAGGAATGGAACAATGGATGACGGATCTGGATCATGTTTTTTAGTGATGAGACGCTAGTGAATGGCTATTGTTGTTAATTGTATATTATTGTATAATGTGTTATGATGTTAACTGTTTTTATATCGTGTTATTGTGCATTGAGTTTTTGCTGTTCTTTTCGTTAACCGCTGTGAGTCGCCTAAGTGCTGAGAACAGCGGTATATAAATAAAGTAAGAATAAATAAATAAATAAATAAATGGGAGCCAACACTGTGATACAGCAGCTGAAAAGGCCAATGCAATTCTAGGTGGGGTCAGTAGAGGGATAATGCAGATGGGTTCCTTGATGCATCAAACCAATTGGACAACACCAACTGCAAAGAAGGAGCTGCAATTCTATGGGAGCCAGCAGTGTGATGCAGCATCTGAAAAGTCCAATGCAATTCTAAGCAGCATCAGTAGGGGGATAGGGCCCAGGTAGGCTTTTCTACACTGTCACATTGTTGTTGTGTGCTTGTTCAGTTGCTTCTGACTCTTGGTTACCTCCTGGGCCAGCCCAGGGCAGAGCTTCGTGGCTGTGGCCACCCTCAGCTCCTTCAAGGTCAAGCCATTCCCTTCAAGGATACCATCCATCCACCTTGCCCTTGGTCAGCCCCTCTTCCTTTTTCCTTCCATTTTCCCCAGCATAATTGTCTTCCCCAAGCTTTCCTGTCTCATGATGTGTCGACCGTCACCACCCCCAGCTCCTTCAAGGTCAATCCAGTCCCTTCAAGGATGCCACCCATCCACCTTGCCCTTGCTCGGCCCCTCTTCCTTTTTCCTTCCATTTTCCCCAGCATCATTCCCTTCTCTAACCTTTCCTGTCTTCTCATGATGTGTCGACCGTCACCACCCCCAGCTCCTTCAAGGTCAATCCAGTCCTTCAAGGATGCCATCCATCCACCTTGCCCTTGGTCGGCCCCTCTTCCTTTTTCCTTCCATTTTCCCCATACATTCTTCTCTAAGCTTTCCTGTCTTCCCACGCCAGAGCTCCCTGTTGGCCGTCACCACCCCCAGCTCCTTCAAGGTCAATCCAGTCACTTCAAGGATGCCATCCATCCACCTTGCCCTTGGTCGGCCCCTCTTCCTTTTTCCTTCCATTTTCCCCAGCATCATTGTCTTCTCTAAGCTTTCCTTTCTTCTCATGATGTGGCGACCGTCACCACCCCCAGCTCCTTCAAGGTCAATCCAGTCACTTCAAGGATATCATCCATCCATCTTGCCCTTGGTCGGCCCCTCTTCCTTTTTCCTTCCATTTCCCCCAGCATCATCGTCTTCTCTAAGCTTTTCTTTCTTCTCATGATGTGGCCAAAGTACTTCATCTTGGCCTCAAGGTCAATCCAGTCCCTTCAAGGATGCCATCCATCCACCTTGCCCTTGGTCGGCCCCTCTTCCTTTTTCCTTCCATTTTCCCCAGCCTCATTGTCTTCTCTAAGCTTTCCTGTCTTCTCATGATGTGGCCGTCACCACCCCCAGCTCCTTCAAGGTCAATCCAGTCACTTCAAGGATGCCATCCATCCACCTTGCCCTTGGTCGGCCCCTCTTCCTTTTTCCTTCCATTTTCCCCAGCATCATTGTCTTCTCTAAGCTTTCCTGTCTTCTCATGATGTGTCGACCGTCACCACCCCCAGCTCCTTCAAGGTCAATCCAGTCCCTTCAAGGATGCCATCCATCCACCTTGCCCTTGGTCGGCCCCTCTTCCTTTTTCCTTCCATTTTCCCCAACATCATTCCCTTCTCCAAGCTTTCCTGTCTTCTCATGATGTGTCGACCGTCACCACCCTCAGCTCCTTCAAGGTCAATCCAGTCACTTCAAGGATGCCATCCATCCACCTTGCCCTTGGTCGGCCCCTCTTCCTTTTTCCTTCCATTTTCCCCAACATCATTCCCTTCTCCAAGCTTTCCTGTCTTCTCATGATGTGTCGACCGTCACCACCCTCAGCTCCTTCAAGGTCAATCCAGTCACTTCAAGGATGCAATCCATCCACCTTGCCCTTGGTCGGCCCCTCTTCCTTTTTCCTTCCATTTTCCCCAGCATCATCCCTTCTCTAACCTTTCCTGTCTTCTCATGATGTGTCGACCGTCACCACCCCCAGCTCCTTCAAGGTCAATCCAGTCCCTTCAAGGATGCCATCCATCCACCTTGCCCTTGGTCGGCCCCTCTTCCTTTTTCCTTCCATTTTCCCCAGCATCATTCCCTTCTCTAACCTTTCCTGTCTTCTCATGATGTGTTGACCATCAACACCCCCAGCTCCTTCAAGGTCAATCCAGTCCCTTCAAGGATGCCATCCATCCACCTTGCCCTTGGTCGGCCCCTCTTCCTTTTTCCTTTTATCTTCCCCAGCATCCTTCTCTTCACTAACCTTTCCTTTCTTCTCATGATGTGTTGACCGTCACCACCCCCAGCTCCTTCAAGGTCAATCCAGTCACTTCAAGGATGCCATCCATCCATCTTGCCCTTGGTCGGCCCCTCCTCTTGTTTCCTTTCATTTTCCCCAGCATCCTTGTCTTCTCCAAGCTTTCCTTTCTTCTCATGATGTGACCAAAGGACTTCTTCTTTGCCTCTCATCTCCTTCCCTCCAATGAGCAGCCGGGCTTTATTTCCTGAAGTATGGACTGGTTGGGTCTTCTCACGGTCCAAGGCACTCTCAGGATTTTTTTTAAAAAAAACCACAGTTCTCTTCCTTTGCGCAGCCTTCCTTCTGGTCCAGCTCTCACATCCGTAGGTTGCTACGGGGGAATACCATTGCTTTGACTATGCTGACCTTCGTTGCCAGTGTGATGTCTCTACTCTTCACTATTTTATTGAGATGGGTCCTTACTCCCCTCCCAAGAAGGAAATATCTTCTGTTTTCCTGGATGCACTCTGAGTTTGCACTCACCTTCGTGCCCAGAAATACAAATCCTGTCACTGCCCCCACCTTTTCTCTCTCTTTTTGTACACCAGCTGTGCCTGTACCTTGGGAAAACTGACTTGGCCACAGTAGTCCACGCTCTGGTTACATCCTGTATAGACTACTGCAACGCGCTCTACATGGGGCTGCCTTTGAAGACTGCTCGGAAGCTTCAAATGGTCCAACAGGTGGCAGCCAGGTTATTAACACGGAGTGTACAACCCCTCTGCTGCGCCAACTCCACTGGTTGCCAGTTTGCTACTGGGCACAATTCAAAGTGCTGGCTTTAGCCTTTAAAGCCCTGATTGGTTCCAGCCCGGCTTACCTATCCGAACGCATCTCTCCCTATGAACCATCTAGGTCTCTAAGATCGTCTGGGGAGGCCCTGCTCTCATTCCCACCACTTTCACAGATGTGACTGGCGGGAACGAGAGACAGGGCCTTTTCAGTGGTGGCCCCTCAGCTACAAAACTAGGAATATTTCGAAACATTTCGAAAAAGAATCAAAACCTGTCTCTGCGAAGGTGTTTAGTGTGGCTTGTACGTCTTCTTCTGAATGCGCATAGATGATGTTGTCATCAGCATACTGGAGTTCTATAACATATGTTGTTGTGACCTTGATTTTGGCTTTCAGTCTGCTGAAGTTCAATAGAAGGGGGACTCATTCTCCAGCCTTCTGTGCCAAAGAGCCTTGGTGCCTCCTGAAACTCCAGTTCCCAGGATTCCATATCATTGAGCCATGGCAGTGGAAGCGGTGTTGAACTGCATTAATTCAGCAGTGTGGATGCATCCTGAGAGGCTCTCAGACCCAGAAGGGCAAGAAGAACCAAGGAGAAACCTTCTTGGTTTTCCCCTGTTGATTGCAATCATTGTTAATCCTCAAATTTTGTGCTTGACCTTTGAATGCAGTCCCAATCGGAGGAGGAGAAGGCCATTGGGCTGATAGGATCTCTTTATGGGGGGGGGGGGCTTGCAAAACCTAGCCCTTGATTGCAAGTCGTTAATTATTAGCGAAATAATGTTTGCGCCAATTATAAATAGCCCGCCATCCTCCTCCCGGCTGGCGGCACTTTTGCAGATCCCGTGAACTCCGTGGGTCTACTCGGGAATACTTTGCAAAAGGGGTTTTGCACCACCGCCCCCCCCCCACTTCTCTTTTTGAACTCCCCCCCTCACCCATCTCTCCTTCCCTCCCTCCCTCTCTCTCTCTCTCAATGCCGCCGCTTGCTATAGGTATGTTTTAATCCCCAGCATGGTAGATTTTAATTAGTCTTTGTACAGATGGCCAATTAACATTCATTACTTTTGCCTTGAGCGATTAATTATGAGTTTGGAGAGAAAAGAAGGAGGAGGAGGAGGAGGAAAAGAAGAAGCGGAGGGAAAGAAAAGAGGGGAAGAAGGCAGAGAAGAAAGGAGGAGGGGAAGGAAGAGGAGGAGAAGTCATGCTCTCTTTTTCTCCTCCTCTTCCTCCTTCTCTCTTCTTCTTCTTTTCCTCCTTCATCCTTTTCTTCCTCTTCTTCCTCTCCTCTTTTCTCCTCTTCTCCTTCTCCTCTTCTTCCTCCTCTCTTCCTCCTCCTTTCTTCTCCTCCTCCTCCTCCTCATCTTCTCCTCCTCCTCCTTCATTCTCTTCTTTTCCTTCTCTTCTCCTCCTTCTCCTTCATCCTCTTCTTTTCCTCCTCCTCTTTGATGTCGAACCCGAATTTGGGAGGCCCTGGCAAAGCAGAGACCGGCCAGACCCAAAAAGAGGATCCGGGACACCTGGCAAGACAGCAAGCACACAAAAGAATTTCCCCTATTTTTTCCCAATAAAAGTCTCACCAAGTTGAAAGAAAGCCACCGAGATATTTATTTCATTCCAGCTGGAAAGGATGACGACCGCAATCTTTTTCCCAAGAGCCAACATAACTCAATGGGCAAAGAAACACAGTATTTATAGAAATATAGAGCTGTCAAAATTCAAATTTCCCATGCCTGCCCTCTGAGCTGGCCTTGCTCTGATTGGCTGGTGTATCAGCTGACTGGGAGGTGCGGTTCAGCAAGGCTGTGCTCTGTCCAATCAAAGCGCTAGCCCCGCTTGGGCCGCTCAGCCAATGGAGAGGCAGAAGGCGGGCCGGAGGGGAAACAATGAATGACATGTTTAAAATGATAGGATTAAGTGACCAATGTTTGCCCAACGACCCTGTGATAGCTTAGGCTCTCAAGCCGAGCCTGAGTTATTGTTTCAACCTTTTGAAATAATAATAATAATAATAATAATAATAATAATAATAATAATTTTATTTTTGTAACCCACCAACCATCACCCCTAGGGGACTCGGGTGGCTTACAAGGGACACGCTCAAGATTACTATTAAAACACATATGTAAAACACTTTAACCAATTAAAACATCAGATAAAACGAATAACAACACAATACTGCTGAAAGAAACATAGCTGAGGTATAGATTCAATGAGTGCCATACATTTTTACAGGAGTGCAGGAGGTTTTTGTCTAGCCCCTAGGGGCCAGGTCCTTTGGTTTTTCCTTGCTGAAATATGGAGTTCTTTGTTGGAACAGAGACTTGGTTTCAGATCAGGATATGGCACATCCTCGGTTCCTCGCAGATAGGGAATTGCCCTTTATGTTGGGTAATCCGGTATGTCCATAGACCCTCTTGTTTCTGGATGGCCTGGCTATCAGCCCTTCGAGATCTAGAGAGTCATTTATTTATTGTCCATGCAATGGGTCTTGGTTGAGTCCTTTGTTTATTACATTACTGGCACAGGAAGTTTGGAAACTCTAAGAGCCATGAATTGCTGGCTTCGTGAAAAAGGTGGCTTTCCTTATTTTTCAAATATTGACATCCATATAGGGGATGGGAAAACAGGGTATGGGGGCATACATGGAGTTTATGAGGGAAGGCAGGGGAAATCACGCAGGGTCTAGGGTAGTTCATAATAGCCCCCCAAAGTCCATGGAAGTTTATAAAAGTTAATGGAAGTTTGTGGGAACCTGTAAAGAGTCCAAAAAAGTTTCTAGAAATTGTAAAGTTTCTAGAAATTCATAAAAGTTGGCAAAAGTCCAGAAAAGAGTTTGTAAGTGGCCTGCCAGAAGTTGGGGGTCCCCAGTGGTGACCACGTGGGACACCTTTGATCCAGCAGGTTTCCAGGCCAGGGGTAATGTCCACAATGTGAAGACACAACCGTGGTTGCTGAGTGGAAACCATGGAGAAAAACATTCTGACTCCCAAATGAGGTTCCACCCAATGAGGTGGCGTTCTTGGGTGCAGGGGTCAGTTTATCAGTTAGTCTTAAATTAGTCCCAGGAAAAGATTGGCACTAGTTTGGAGTCAATCGGTTGACCCGCGGATATGGGGGCCCGGTAGGTTTCCATATCCGCGGTTCAAAGGAACGCCGTTTTGGCCTCCCCGGGACAGCAGGCAAAACAGCAGTGATCTGCAGCTCGGAAAAGGGAAGGTTCATGCTGGAGAGTGTTAGAGTCAGAAAAGGGACATGATGAATCACTATGAAGAGGAAAAGTTAGAAGGAAAGATACTTTTTTATTAGGGATTGGTTATATAGAAATGGGGAGGCTTTGCAGAGAAGCAAGAAAGGCCCCTGTATTGGAGCTGCTGCTGGAGCCACAGTTCCCTCATATTCTTGAAGATCCATGCTCTCAGGAACTGCGGAACTCCCTGTTGTGTGGTCAGATCGGCCTGAAGGCGGGGGCTTGCGAGTTCATCCTCATCTTCTCCTCCTCCTCCTCCTTAGTCCTCTTCTTTTCCTTCTCTTGTTCTCCTCCTTCTCTTTCGTCCTCTTCTTTTCCTCCTTCTCATCTTCTTCTCCTCCTCCTCCTCCTCCTTTTCCTCCGTTCTCTTCTTTTCCTTCTCTTCTTCTGTTCACGCAGGTAGGCGGGTCCCAAACCGTTCAGAGCTTTGTAGGTAAGAACCTGCACCTTGAATTGGGACCAGAAAATGAATGGCAGTCAGTGGAGCTCCTTAAACAGAAGGGTTGACCTCTCTCTGTAACGGGTGGCCACCACCCGTTGGACCAATTGAAATTTCCGGGCCGTATTCAAGGGCAGCCCCACGTAGAGTGCATTACAGTAGTCCAATCTGGAGGTGACTACGGCATGGACCATCCTGGCCAGATCCGCCTTCATGAGGTATGGTCGCAGTTGGCGCACGAGTCTTAGTTGTGCAAAGGTGCAAAGGCCCTCCCGGCCACTGCCGACGCCTGAGCCTCAAGCGTAAGTGATGAGTCCAGGAGGACACCGAGACTGCGGACCTGTGATCCAGTTCAAAGTAGATAATCTGGGATCAGATTCTGGGATATAGGGTAGTGTAGATCCTAGCTAGGATGGCTTTGTAAGTGAGACCCGCTTATGGCTGAGCCACCATTATTTATTTACTTACTTACTTTATTTGTATACCGCTATTTCTCAGCCCTTAGGCGACTCAACGCGGTTAACAACAGCAGCAGCAAAATTCAATGCTAGCATCATACAAACAATTAACACAATAACACACTAGGTAATTAAACATCAGTAAACAACTCATTAGCGTCTCATAACTAGAATCATGATCCAGCTCGTCATCCGTAGTTCCGTTTTCCTATATTCATTGCACTGCCTATTCAAACGCCTGTTCAAATAACCAGGTTTTCACTTTTCTCCGAAATACCATTAGTGAGGGGGCCGATCTAATGTCCGTGGGAAGGGCGTTCCACAGCCGAGGGGCCAGCACTGAGAAGGCCCTGTCCCTCGTCCCCCAAACGTGCCTGTGTTGCAGGCGGGATCGAGAGCAGGGCCTCCCCAGTAGTGGGTTCGTAGGCTGAGATGCGTTCGGATAGGTAACTTGGGCCAGAACCGTTTAGGGCTTTATAGGCCAACGCCAGCACTTTGAATTGTGCCCGGTAGCAAATTGGTAGCCAGTGGAGCTGGCGCAACAGAGGAGTTGTATGCTCCCTGAGTGCCGCTCCTGTTAGTATCATGGCTGCCGAACGTTGAACCAATTGAAGCTTCCGAGCAGTCGTCGAAGGCAACCCCACATAGAGAGCGTTGCAGTAGTCTAAACGGGATGTAACCAGAGCGTGGACTATCATAGAATCATAGAGTCAAAGAGTTGGAAGAGACCTCCTGGGCCATCCAGTCCAACCCCATTCTGCCAAGAAGCAGGAATATTGCATTCAAATCACCCCTGACAGATGGCCATCCAGCCCCTGTTTAAAAGCTTCCAAAGAAGGAGCCTCCACCACACTCCGGGGCAGAGAGTTCCACTGCTGAACGGCTCTCACAGTCAGGAAGTTCTTCCTCATGTTCAGATGGAATCTCCTTTCTTGTAGTTTGAAGCCATTGTTCCGCGTCCTAGTCTCCAGGGAAGCAGAAAACAAGCTTGCTCCCTCCTCCCTGTGGCTTCCTCTCACCTATTTATACATGGCTATCATATCTCCTCTCAGCCTTCTCTTCTTCAGGCTAAACATGCCCAGCTCCTTAAGCCACTCCTCATAGGGCTTGTTCTCCAGACCCTTGATCATTTTAGTCGCCCTCCTCTGGACACATTCCAGCTTGTCAATATCTCTCTTCAATTGTGGTGCCCAGATTTGGACACAATATTCCAGGTGTGGTCTAACCAAGGCAGAATAGAGGGGTAGCATGACTTCCCTGGATCTAGACACTAGACTCCTATTGATGCAGGCCAAAATCCCATTGGCTTTTTTTGCCGCCACATCACATTGTTGGCTCATGTTTAACTTGTTGTCCACGATGACTCCAAGATCTTTTTCACACGTACTGCTCTCGAGCCAGGCGTCCCCCATTCTGTATCTTTGCATTTCGTTTTTCCTGCCAAAGTGGAGTATCTTGCATTTGTCACTGTTGAACTTCATTTTGTTAGTTTTGACCATTCATCTCTCTAATCTGTCAAGATCGTTTTGAATCCTGCTCCTGTCCTCTGGAGTATTGGCTATCCCTCCCAATTTGGTGTCGTCTGCAAACTTGATGATCCTGCCTTCTAGCCCTTCATCTAAGTCATTAATAAAGATGTTGAACAGGACCGGGCCCAGGACGGAACCCTGCGGCACTCCACTCGTCACAAGTCGGACTTCCCAAGGTACGGGTGCAGCTGGCGCACAAGCTTTAACTGTGCAAATGCTCCCCTGGTCACCGCTGAAACCTGGGGTTCCAGGCTCAGCGATGAGTCCAGGATCACACCCAAGCTGCGAACCTGCGTCTTCAGGGGGAGTGCGACCCCATCCAACACAGGCTGTAACCCTATACCCTGTTCGGCCTTGCGACTGACCAGGAGTACCTCTGTCTTGTCTGGATTCAATTTCAATTTGTTCGCCCCCATCCAGACCGTCACAGCGGCCAAGCGCCGGTTCAGGACCTCGACAGCCTCCTTAGTAGCAGGTGGAAAGGAGTGACAGAGTTGGACATCATCTGCGTACAGATGACACTGTACCCCGAAACTCTGGATGATCTCCCCCAGTATCCGACCCAGAGTCCACTGGGCCGGCCTTGCCTCTCCCACCTGCGAAGCACAGCGGCAGGATATGGCCCTCGGTTGCGTCTCTGCCTTTCAAATGCGCACATTTCCTGGAGGCAATATGGCGTGTCTAAATATACAGAGGAAGAAATCTGTTTACCCTAATCAGGGGCTGGGAAGCTGCCATCCATATGACTGCGAGGATGGCAAACTCAACATAAATGAGCTGGAAGCCACTCCTGTGTGCGCTCAGGAGTTTTCCCCTTCCGTGGCAAGGAGAGGGAGCCATGAATGCCTGCCAGGCTTCAAAAGGAAGGGCTGGGGAATGTTTGGGCTGCTCCTCGAGCCCTTTCGGGAGCCCCAGGGCCCATCCTTGACCTCACCATTCAATGCATCTCCATTACTGGCGCAACCATTATCCCCAGCTCCTCATGGCTATGGAAGGAGAAGCACAAAGCAGCACCTCTGTCCTTGGCTCAGCCAATTATCTCACCGACAACGACGGCACCGCCAGATTAATGGGGAAGCCAAGCCATGAGTCACAGGGCTTCTTTAGGGCTGATTGTGGAATGCTTTATTCGTAATGATCCTATAAACACGAAAGGAGCACCAATTAGAAAAACACATACACACGCACACCAACGCCATGCGAAGCCGTGATGTGCGGCACCGCCGTCTGTTGTTCCTGTTGTGGTTCATATGTTTATACCCCATCCTTTGCCCGAAACCGGGACTCAAGGTGGTTGTACGGGGAATGCAAACCCATGCAGGCAAAAAGCGCATCCAAAGACAGAAGTACGAGCATGGGAAACACGGCTGCATAAACAGACAGGCAGCAGGAAGACTCCGCAAAGGAGAACAGCCAAGCTGGATTCGTAAATAATAACTCAGCAGAAGGGAACAGCAGCCATGCAGCTGGCTCATTGCAATCCTATTGGAATGCTAAAGTTTCCATTTTGCCACAGAAAGAAATCGCATTTCCTGGTGGGAAGATTTTCCCCAAAACCTGGAAGCCTCCAGCAAAAAGGTCCTGGTGGACAATCCATCCCACAAGGAAATCAAGGGAGGAACAGGGCAAGGATTTCTCAACATTGCTCCTTACATTATCCATGCAATGACGAATTCATTACATGGATAAGCATACGAGAAGCTCGGTCTATCATTAAACATCGAGAAATCCAAATTGCTCTTCCAGCAGTCACCAACCAACCTATCTGTAATGCCAGAGATACAGCTTAAAGGTGTAACATTAAAAGATGTTGACCATTTCCACTCCCTTGGCAGCCTCTCTCCACCAAAGTCAACATTGACACTGAAATACAACACCGCCTGAGCTCTGCGAGTGCAGCATTTTTCCGAATGAAGCAGAGAGTGTTTGAGGACCAGGACATCCGTAGGGAGGCCAAGGGGCTTGTTTATAAAGCTATTATCCTCCCAACCCTGCTCTATGCCTGCGAAACGTGGACTGTCTACAGACATTACATGCAACTCCTGGAACAATTCCATCAGCGTTGCCTCTGAAAAATCCTGCAAATCTCTTGGGAAGGCAGACAGATAAATGTCAGTGTGCTAGAAGAAGCAAAGAACACCAGTATTGAAGCAATGGTCCTCCAACCTCAACCACGTTGTCCAAATGCCTGATCACCGTCTCCCAAAGCAGTTGCACTACTCCGAACTCAAGAACAGAAAATGGAAAGTTGGTGGGCAGGAAAAGAGATTTAAAGATGGGCTCAAAGTCCACCTTAAAAACTGTGGCATAGACACTGAGAATTGGGAAGCCCTGGCCCTTGAGTGCTCCATCTGGAGGTCAGCTGTTACCAGCAGTGCTGTAGAATTTCAAGAGGCACGAATGGAGGGTGAAAGAGAGAAATGTGCCAAGAGGAAGGCATGTCAACCAACCCTGACTGAGACCTCCTTCTGTCTCGAAACTAATGCCCTCACTGCGAGAGAACATGCAGGTCAAGAAGAGGGCTCCACAGTCACCTACGGACCCAACGCCAAGACCACATCTGGAAGACAATCATCCTCGAGGGATCGGCTAAGTAAGTAAGTAAAAGTAATGCAGTGATTCAATCCCAAAGGTTGGTCATGTTTGTTTATTTGCTTACTGGATTTATACCCTGCCTTTCTCACCCTGAAGGGGACTCAGAAAGGCTTTACAAAAAGCAACATATAAGAAGGTAAACATATACATTACAAAGCATATAAACATTAAAACCAATTATTAAAAAACCACACAATCTGACATCAGAGTCAAAGGCTGTTCCAGTTGTGATTGCACATATTCCGTCTTCACTTACTGCATCGTTTCTCAACCTGGGGGTCAGGACCCCTGGAAGGGTTACGAGGGAGTGTCAGAGGGGTCACCAAAGACCACCAGGAAAAAAACTATTTTCTGTTGGGCATGGGGGTTCTCTGTGGGAAGTTTGGCCCAATTCTACTGTTGGTGGGGTTCAGAATGCTCTTTGATTGTAGGTGAACTATAAATCCCAACAACTGCAACTCCCAAATATCAAGGTCTATTTTTCCCAAATTCCACCGGTGTTCACATTTGGGCATATTGAGTATTCATGCGAAGTTTGGTACAGATCCTTCATTGTCTGAGTCCACATTGATCTCTTGATGTAGGTGAACTACAACTCCCAAATTCAAGGACACTGCCCACCAAACCCTTCCAGTATTTTCTGTTGGTTGTGGGAATTCTGTGWGCCAAGTTTGGTCCAATTCCATCATTGGTGGAGTTCTGAATGCTCTTTGATTATAGGTGAACTATAAATCCCAGCAACTACAACTCCCAAATGACAAAATCAATCCCTCCCAACCCCACCAGTGTTCAAACTCTGGTATTTGTGCCAAATTTGGTCCAGTAAATGAAAACACATCCTGTGTATCAGATATTTACATTAYGATTCATAACAGAAGCAAAATTACAGTCGTCAAGGTAAATCACAAATTCATCATCATCCACCCGTGTGGTCAGCAGTTATTGACTCGATCATCATTCTGAGAATGGTATGTTCCAGATCCAARATTTTACCAGCTTTCTGAAAGTCAGGAGAGAAGGGGCAGATCTAATCTCCATCGGGAGAGAGTTCCAAAGCYGAGGGGCCACCACCGAGAAGGTCCTGTCCCTCRTCCCCACCAGACGCAATTGCGAAAGTGGTGGGACCGAGAGCAGGGCCCCTCCAGAAGATCTTAACAACCTTGATGGTTCATAGGGGAGAATCTGTTCGGACAGGTAAAGGCTTGGTCCCATGTTTTTAATTTCTTACTGTAGGCCAAGACAAAGGAGGCTGATCCRAAGGCACTAGGGAGGGAGTTTCACAGCCAAGGGGCCACCACTGAGAAGGCCCTGTCTCTCATCCTCAGCAGTTGCGCCTGCGAAGGAGGTGGGACAGAGAACAGGGCCTCCTCAGAAGATCTTAATCTCCAAGATTAGGTTCATAGAGGGAGATACATTCTGGGCCAGAACCATTTAGGGCTTTAAGGGCTAAAGCCAGTACTTTGAATTGTGCTTGGTAGCAGACTGGTAACCAGTGGAGTTGACGTAGCAAGGGGATTGTGCACTCCCTGCATGCTGCTCTGTGGACCACTTGAAGCTTCCAAACAGTCTTCAAAGGCAGCCCCACGTAGAGCGTGTTGCAGTAGTCTATTCAGGATATAACGAGTGTGGACTACCGTGGCCAA
Source organism: Anolis sagrei ordinatus (assembly GCF_025583915.1). Taxonomy (NCBI): domain Eukaryota; kingdom Metazoa; phylum Chordata; class Lepidosauria; order Squamata; family Anolidae; genus Anolis; species Anolis sagrei. The sequence continues at coordinate 204,807,897 of NW_026847549.1, read as the reverse complement.
GTCTGACTGCCCAAAGTACAGATGCAACTGGCGCACATGTATTAGTTGTGTAAAAGCTCCCCTGGCCACCGCTGAAACCTGGGGTTCCAGGCTCAGCAATGAGTCCAGGAGGACCCCCAAGCTGTGAACCTGTTCCTTCAAGGGGAGTGTAACCCTGTCCATCACAGGCTGTAACCCTATACCCGACTGACCATCTTGTCAGGATTTAATTTCAATTTGTTCGCCCTCATCCAGACCGTCATGGCTGCCAAGCACTGGTTCAGGACCTGAACAGCCTGATTAGCAGCAGGTGGGAAGGAGTGATAGGGTTGGGCATCATCTGCGTACAGATGACACCAAACTCCAAAACTCTGGATGATCTCTTCTAGCAACTTCATGTAGATGTTGAACAACATGGGGACAGTACTGATCCCTGTGGGACCCCAGGGATTCTTTGGTCTTGTTTATCTACTTGGAGATGCTGAGATGAAGGTCTTCTCTCAGGTCCACCTAATAGCAAGTCCATACTTTCTGAAGAACACTGTAATAGTAGGAATTGTCCATTAGCTAACCCACAATTGAGCTTTGTAGATCCATAGGAAAGCAAGAACAGAGAGGAGGCCACAGGGGTGAATGTGCACACAGCACCATTTCCTCTCCAGCTCCTTCTCTATCAAGGGCCCCATTCACACTAGCATATAATGCAGCGTGAAACTGTATTACATGCTTAGGCTTGCGTATAATGTAGTTCAGTGCTGCATTAGACAGCCAAGATTGGTGTTCTGCTCATATTATATGGCCAAACTGGATTTCTATGGTCTGTAGACTCAAAGAAGGCGGTTCAGGGCAATTAAACTCAGTCTACGGTGCATTATATGGAAGCAGCTCAGTGCAATTAAATTGTTTCGTATGAGTCAACATCAGGCATGGTAGGCTGAGTTTAGACTGACCATATAGAATCACAGAGTTGGAAGAGACCTCATGGGCCATCCAGTCCAACCCAATTCTGCCAAGAAGCAGGAAAATCATGTTCAAAGCACCCCCGACAGATGGCCATCCAGGCTCTGCTTCAAAGCCTCCAAAGAAGGAGCCTCCACCACACTTTGAGGCAGAGAGTTCCACTACTGAACAGCTCTCACAGTAAGAAAGTTCTTCCTATGGTTCCATTGTGTCCTAGTCTCCATGGCAGCAGAAAACGAGCATGCTTCCTCCTCCCTATGGCTTCCCCTCACCTACTTATACATGGACCTCGTCATGTCTCCTCTCAGCCTTCTCTTCTTCATGCTAAACGTGCCCAGCTCTTTAAGCCGCTCCTCATAGGGCTTGTTCTCCAGACCCTTGATCCTTTGAGTCGCCCTCTTTCTCTGGACACATTTCAGCTTGTCAACATCTCCCTTCAATCGTGGTGCCCAGAATTGGACACAATATTCCAGTCTTCTCTTCTTCAGGCTAAACATGCCCAGCTCTTTAAGCCGCTCCTCATAGGGCTTATTCTCCAGACCCTTGATCCTTTGAGTCGCCCTCTTTCTCTGGACACATTCCAGCTTGTCAACATCTCCCTTCAATTGTGGTGCCCAGAATTGGACACAATATTCCAGTTTTCTGTGCTTCCTCCTCCCTATGGCTTCCCCTCACCTACTTACACATGGACCTCATCATGTCTCCTCTCAGCCTTCTCTTTTTCGGGCTAAACATGCTCAGCTCTTTAAGCCGCTCCTCATAGGGTTTGCTCTCCAGACCCTTGATCAGAAGACTGAGAGGAGACATGATAGCCATGTATAAACATGTGAGGAGAAGTCAGAGGGAGGAGGGAGCAGGCTTCCTTTCTGCTTCCCTGGAGACTAGGATGCAATGGGACAATGGCTTCAAACTACAGGAAAGGAGATTACATCTGAACATTAGGAAGAATTTCCTGACTGTGAGAGCCGTTCAGCAGTGGAACTCTCTGCCCCGGAGTGTGGTGAAGGCTTCTTCTTTGGAGGCTTTGAAACAGAAGCTGGATGGCCATCTGTCGGGGGTGCTTTGAATGCCATTTTCCTGCCATTTTCCTGTAATAGGCAATAAGAGCACCTAAAGCTTCAGAGAGCTTCTGTTCAACCATTTCAAAGCTCCCTGCTTGGGCGGTGATGGCATGATTGTCAGCATAGATGGAAGTTTCTGTCCATTCTGGCAGTGGCTGGTCATTTGTGTAAATGCTAAGCATTGGTGGTGCAAGCTGGTTTTCTCTGTAACAGGAAGTAAAAGCACCTAAAGCTTCAGAGAGCTTCTGTTCAACCATTTCAAAGCTCTCTGCTTGGGCAGTGATGGCACTATTGTCAGCATAGATGAAACTCTCTGTCCCTTCTGGCAGTGGCTGGTCACTTGTGTAAATGTTAAGCATTGATAGTGCAAGCTGGTTTTCTCTGTAATAGCCAGTAGGAGCACCTAAAGCTTCGGATAGTTTCTGTTCAACCATTTCAAAGCTCCCTGCTTGAGCGGTGATGGTATGATCATCAGCATAGATAGAACTTTCTGTCCCTTCTGGCAGTGGCTGGTCACTTGTGTAAATGTTAAGCATTGATGGTGCAAGCTGGTTTTCTCTGTAATAGCCAGTAAGAGCACCTAAAGCTTCAAAGAGCTTCTGTTCAACCATTTCAAAGCTCCCTGCTTGGGTGGTGATGGCACAATCGTCAGCATAGATAAAACTCTCTGTACTTTCTGGAGTGGCCGGTCATTTGTGTAAATGTTAAGCATTGATGGTGCAAGCTGGTTTTCTCTGTAATAGCCAGTAAGATCACCTAAAGCTTCAGAGAACTTCTGTTCAACCATTTCAAAGCAGTGATGGCACAATCATCAGCATAGATGAAACTCTCTGTCCCTTCTGGCAGTGGCTGGTCATTTGTGTAAATGTTAAACGTTATAATAATAATAGTAAGAAGAAGAAGTGGTTAAACATAATAAAAATTGTATTACATTATGTAATGATGATGACGACGAGCCTGATGATGGGCTTTGGAGGGAAAACCTGGCTTTGGGATCAAGCTTTTGAGCAACAGATACAGCGATTGAATGAGAATGGCCTATGCAACTGGTAATGGATTGATCCAGCATCATGATTTTAAATTGTCAGGATGGATGGGATGGGGTCTTCCTCTATGGTAGAAGACACAGAGGACAGGGTCGCAGTGGTTCAATGGGTCAAAGCATTGAACTGTTGAATCTGCTGACTTAAAGGTTGGCAGGTCAAAGTCGTGGGTCGGAGTGAGCTCCTGCTGTTAGCCCTGGTTCCTGCCAACCTAGCAGTTCGAAAACATGTAATTTTTTGTGTGTCAAGAGTGACTTGAGGAACTATAAGTCACTTCTGGTGTGAGAGAATTGGTCGTCTTCAAGGACGTTGCCCAGGGGATGCCTGGGTGTTTCACCTTTTACCTGTGAGAGGCTTTTCTCATGTCCTGCATAGGAAGCTGGAGCTGACAGATGGGAGCTCACCCCTCTCTCCAGATTCGAACCGTCTACCTTTCAGTCAGCGACTTCAGAAACTACAAGTCACTTCTGGTGTGAGAAAATTGGCCATCCTCAAGGACGTTGCCCAGGGGATGCCTGGATGTTTTACCTTTTATCTGTGAAAGGCTTCTCTCATGTCCTGCATAAGAAGCTGGAGCTGACAGATGGGAGCTCACCCCTCTCTCCAGATTCGAACCGTCTACCTTTCAGTCAGCGACTTCAGAAACTACAAGTCACTTCTGGTGTGAGAGAATTGGCCGTCCTCAAGGACGTTGCCCAGGGGATGCCTGGATGTTTTACCTTTTACCTGTGAAAGGCTTCTCTCATGTCCTGCATAAGAAGCTGGAGCTGACAGATGGGAGCTCACCCCTCTCCCCAGATTCGAACCGTCAACCTTTCAGTCAGCGACTTCAGAAACTACAAGTCACTTCTGGTGTGAGAAAATTGGCCATGATTCTATGATAATTAAAATTTTTGTCAAAATAGTAGCATCTCCCTCTCTGAAGGTCTTTAAACAGAGGACCAAATGGCCATCTGTCAGGAGGGCTTGGAAGGTGTCTTCCTGCCTGGCAGAAAGAAGGGGGCTGGACTGGATGGCCTTTGGGGGACCCTTCCAACGCTAGGATTCTGTCTTAAAGTGAAAACACCTCGCTAGTTTCCCTGGCCAAAGAGCGCCGGGGCCCCTCCAAACTACAACTCCCAGGACTTCAGAGCCTTGGCCCGGGAATTGGAAGCTGGGCCAAAACACACAAGTGTCCATTTCGCTTTTTCAAGCCGCATTTTCGGCGTCTGTCCCAGGAAAAGATCCGGTTCGGGCCGAGATCGCCCTCTACCCTTTCCTTCGGGAGGCGACCACTTCCATTCTTTCTTTCTTACTTTCTTTCTTTCCTTCCTTCCGTCCTTCCTTCCCTTTCTTCCTTCCCTTCCTTCCTTTCCTTCCTTGCTTTCCCATCTTCCTTCCTTTTCCTTTCTTTCTCTTTTTTCTTTCCTTTCTTCCTCTCTTCATTTCCACCCTCCCACCTTTTCCTTCCTTCCTTTTCTTCTTCCTTTCTTTCAGTCCTTCCTTCCTTCTTTTCCTTATCTTACTCTATTTCGTTCCTCCCTTCTTTCCCTCCCTCTCTTTCTTGCTTTCCACTTTTCTTTCCTTCCTTTTGCTCCTTTCTTTCTTACTATACTTCCTTGTTTTCTTAACTTCGTTCTCTTTCTCCTTTCTCCCTTCTCTTCCTTCCTTTCTTCCCATTTTCATTTTTTTCTTTCAATCTTACCTTGTTTTCCTATCTTTCTCCCTCTCTTCATTTCTCTTTCCTTCCTTCCTCTTTTCCCTTCTTTCTTTCTCTTCCTCTTTCTTTCGTTCCTTTCATTTTCTCCTTTCCTCCTTTCTAGCTTTCTGTCTGTCTTTCAATCTTGCCTTGTCTTCCCTTCTCCCCCCCTTTTTCCTTTCTCTCTTTCTTGCAGTCATCCCTTGCTTCCTTCCTTTTTCTCCTTTCTTTCTTTCAATCCTTCCATGTTTTCCTTCCTTCCTCTCTTTATTTCTATTTTCTTCCTTCTTTCCTCTTTCCCCTCTTTTCTTTCATTTTCTCCTTTCCTTCTTTCTTTATTTTTGTCTTTCAATCTTGCCTTGATTTCCTACCTCCCTCCTTTTTCCTTCCTCTCTTTCTTGCAGTCCTTCCTTCCTTTCTTCCCCTTTCTCCTTTCTTTCTTTCAATCCTTCCATGTTTTCCTTCCTTTCCATCTCTTTCCTTCCCTTTTTGTCCCTTCCTTCCTTTTTCTCCTTTCTTTCTTTCAATCCTTTCATGTTTTCTTTCCTTCCTCTCTTTTTTCTTTCAATCCCTCCATGTTTTCCTTCCTTCCTTCCTCTTTTTCTTTCTATCTCTTCCCTTCCTCTTTTTCCTTCCCTCCTTCATTTTCCTTTCATTCTTTCAATCCTTCCATGTTTTCTTTCCTTTCTCTCTTTCCTTTCTCTCTTTTTCTTTCTTTCAATCCTTCCATGTTTTCCTTCTTTTCTCTTTCTATCTCTTTCCTTCCTCTTTTTCCTTCCTTCCTTCCCTCCTTTTCTCTTTCTTTCTTTCTTTCTTTCTTTCTATCTATCCTTCCTTTTTTTTTTCCTTCCTTTCTCTTTCTTCTTTCCTTTCCTCTTTTTCCTTCCTTCCTTTTCTCCTTTCTTTCTTTCAATCCTTTCCTGTTTTCTTTCCTTCCTCTCTTTCCTTCTTTTTTCTTTCTTTCAATCCCTCCATTTTTTCCTTCCTTTTCTTTCTTTCCTTCTTTCTCCCTTCCTTCTTTTTCCTTCCTCCTTCCTTCCCTTTTTCCTTTCTTTCTCTCAATCCCCCCATGCTTTCCCTTCTCTCTTTCCTTTCTTTCTTTCTTTCAATCCTTCCATACTTTCCTTTCTTTCTCTCTCTCTTTCCTCTTTCCTTCCTCCTTCCTCTTTTTTCAATCCTTCCATGTTTCCTTTCCTTCCTCTCTTTCCTTCCTTGTTTTTTCTTTCTCTCAATCCCCCCATGCTTTCCCTTCTCTCTTTCCTTTCTTTCTTTCTTTCAATCCTTCCATACTTTCCTTTCTTTCTCTCTCTCTTTCTTTCTTTCTTTCTCTTTCCTTCCTCCTTTTCCTTCCTTCCTTCCCTGCCTTTTCTTTTTTTCAATTCTTCCATGTTTGCTTTCCTTCCTCTCTTTCCTTCCTTCCTTCCTTTTTCTTTCAATCCCTCCATGTTTTCCTTCCATTATTTTTTCCCTTCTATCTCTTCCTCTTTTTCCTTCCTTCTTTCCTTTTTCTTTCTTTCTTTCTCTCAATCCCCCCATGCTTTCCTTTCTCTCTTTCCTTTCTTTCTTTCAATCCCTCCATTCTCTCTCTCTTTCTTTCTTTCTTTCTCTTTCCTTCCTCCTTTTCCTTCCTTCCTTCCCTGCCTTTTCTTTTTTTCAATTCTTCCATGTTTGCTTTCCTTCCTCTCTTTCCTTCCTTCCTTCCTTTTTCTTTCAATCCCTCCATGTTTTCCTTCCATTATTTTTTCCCTTCTATCTCTTCCTCTTTTTCCTTCCTTCTTTCCTTTTTCTTTCTTTCTTTCTCTCAATCCCCCCATGCTTTCCTTTCTCTCTTTCCTTTCTTTCTTTCAATCCCTCCATGCTTATCTATCTATCTATCTATCTATCTATCTATCTATCTATATCTATCTATCTATCTATCTCTTTCCTCCTTTTCCTTCCTTCCTTCTCTCCCTTTTCTTTCTTTTTCCAATCCTTCCATGTTTTCCTTCCTTCCTCTCTTCCTTTTTCTTCCCTTCCTTCTCTTCCTCCCTCTCCACTTATCTATCTATCTCTTTCCTCCTTTTCCTTCCTTCCTTCCTTCTCTCCCTTTTCTTTCTTTTTCCAATCCTTCCATGTTTTCTTTCCTTCCTCTCTTTCCTTCTTCGGGCCAAATCCTGAAGAAGCGAATCCACTTCCTTCCCTTTTCCCGAATGTTTGGGATTTTCCGCTTTTTATTTCCCTGGCCTTTAGCAACGCCTCTCTTGGCAGATATCTAGGAGTGCGTCTAGATTGTGGAATTAATCCGGTTTGACTCCCCTTGGACTGCCAGGGCGGGACGCTATGGAGTCTTGGGAGCTGTAGATTGGGAAGGGCTTGAGCCAAGTGTGCCAAAACCAGCCTTCAAGGGGGAATGTTTTCGGATTGTGGAGGCATGGGCCAACTTGGGCCCTCCAGGTGTTTTGGACTTCAACTCCCACAATTCCTAGCAGCCGGTAGGCTGCTAGGAATTGTGGGAGTTGAAGTCCAAAACACCTGGAGGGCCCAAGTTGGCCCACGCGTGCTTTTCAATCAGAGGAAAATGGGCAAAATTGAATTAGAAATGCACCCAAAGTATTTAAAATACATCTTTGATGGCATTTATTGTCTATTTCACGGTATTTGTAACCTCGCACACACAAGGGGAGTTTAATCGATTTGTAATGTTTGTATTTGCTTTGTCTTTAAATGTCCGGGAAGAAAGGAAGTACATAATAATAATAATAATAATAATAATAATAATAATAATAATAATAGTGCACGCAACACCCGTTTTCCAGCAAAAAAAAAAAATCTTCCCCTGCTTTTTGAATTATTATTTATTGATATATTGATTGTATAATTGATATTATTATTTGTTGATATATGTATTTGTATTATTGATATTATTATTTATATTTATATATTTAATATTATTTATTGCTATATTTATTGATACATTTGATATTATTATTTATTGATATATGTATTTATGTTATTGATATTATTTATTGAGATATTTATTTGTATTATTGATGTTATTATTTATTGAGATATTTATTTGTATTATTGATATTATTTATTGATATACGTATTTATGTTATTGATGTTATTATTTATTGATATATGTATTTGTATTATGGATATTATTGATATATATATATATATAGTTGTACTATTGGTGTTATTTATTTAGATATTATTATTTATTGATATATCTATAAATACATTTGATATTATTATATATTGTATACGTATTATTGATATTTTTATTTATTGGTATATTTATTTGTATTATTGATATTATTATTTGTTAATTTTTGTATTTGAATAATTGACATTATTTTGTACATATTTATTTTTATTTTGACCTTGTTTATTTATTATGATATTATTTATTGATATATTTATTGATATTGATATTTATATTTATTGATATATTTATTGATATTATTCGTATTGTAATTTATTATATTTATTGATATTATTAACATTATTATTTATTTATATATTTATTGATATTGATACAGTATTTATTGATATATGTATTTATGTTATTGATATTATTATTTGTTGATATATTTATTAATATTATTGATATATTTATTGATATTATTCGTATTGTAATTTATTATATTTATTTATATTATTACCATTATTATTTATTGATATAGTTATTGATATTGATACAGTATTTATTGATATATGTATTTATATTATTAATATTATTATTTATTGATATATTTATTGATATTATTGATATATTTATTGATATTATTCGTATTGTAATTTATTATATGTATTTATATTATTACCATTATTATTTATTGATACATTTATTGATATTGATACAGTATTTATTGATATATGTATTTATATTATTGATATTATTATTTGTTGATATATTTATTGATATTATTGATATATTTATTGATATTATTCGTATTGTAATTTATTATATTTATTTATATTCTTAGCATTATTATTTATTGATATATTTATTTATATTGATACAGTATTTATTGATATATGTATTTATATTATTGATAGAATTTATTGATATGTTTATTTATTTATATTATTGATATTATCATTCATTGGTCTATTTATGGTATTATTGACATTATTATATATTGATATATTTATTTGCACTATCGATATTATATATATATATATATATATATATATATATATATATATATATATATAACCTATTTATTTACTGCTATCGGAAGCGATAGGAGAGTTTTACTAAGTCTTAAACAACAACAGGAAAAGGGGGGAAAACTCAGCTTTTTTTACACTTCAATAATTAAGCAATCTAATATTTAAATAATTAAGCAATCGAACATGAGCTCAAAGGTGAAAGAAAAAAGCTAGTGTTTATATATTGAAATAGTAGCTCTCCTGATATAGATTTTGTTATGGACACTTCTGTTTTTCGTTGGTAATTATGGCAGACCATCATTGGGAAATAATTAAGACACCCGATCATCATTCGGAGGATATAGAGATATTATATCATATTATATTATATCATATTGTGGTTAGATATAATATTTATATATTATATTATATTATATTATATTATATTATATTATATTATATTATATTATATTATATTATATTATATTATATTATTATATTATATTATATGAGGGTCCTAAACCGGATCGAAAAATGGAAAAATCGGAGGAAAACTAATCCCAAAAAAAGCCAGCCTCAAAGAGAAAGTATTGCCGAGAGAAGATAAACCGGAATCGCATCGAAAATAACAACAAACAAACAAACAACACATCTAGTAGGAAAATAAATAATCAAAAATGGCTGAGCTCAAGAAGGAAAATGGGAAGGGAGGAAAAGGGGGAAGGAGAGAAGGAAGGGGAAGAAAGAAAAGGAATAAAGAAGGTAAAGAAGGATGGAAGAATATAGGGCAAAAAAAGAGGAGAGGTAGGAAAGGACTAGAGGAGGAAGGAAGAAGAAGAAATGGAGGAAAGTGATAGAGAAGAAGGGAAGGGAATGAAGAAAGGAAAGAATAAGGAATAAGAGAGAGAAAGAAAGAAAGAAAGGGAATAAGGAAGGTAAAGAAGGAAGGAAGGAGCAAAAGGGGAGAGGAAGGAAAGGACTAGAGGAGGAAGGAAGAAGAAGAAATGGAGGAAAGTGATAGAGAAGAAGGGAAGGGAATGAAGAAAGGAAAGAATAAGGAATAAGAGAGAGAAAGAAAGAAAGAAAGGGAATAAGGAAGGTAAAGAAGGAAGGAAGGAGCAAAAGGGGAGAGGAAGGAAAGGACTAGAGGAGGAAGGAAGAAGAAGAAATGGAGGAAAGTGATAGAGAAGAAGGGAAGGGAATGAAGAAAGGAAAGAATAAGGAATAAGAGAGAGAAAGAAAGAAAGAAAGAAAGAAAGGGAATAAGGAAGGTAAAGAAGGAAGGAAGGAACAAGATAGGGCAAAAAAAAGAGGAAAAGAAGGAAAGGACTAGAGGAGGGAGGAAGAAGGAAAGGAGGAAAGAGATAGAGAAGAAGGGACAGGAATGAAGAAAGGAAAGAATAAGGAATAAGGGAGGGAAAGAAAGAAAGAAAGAAAGAAAGAAAGGGAATAAGGAAGGTAAAGAAGGAAGGAACAAGAAAGGGCAAAAAAGAGGAAAGGAAGGAAAGGACTAGAAGAGGAAGGAAGAAGAAGGAAAGGAGGAAAGTGATAGAGAAGGAGGAAAGGGAATGAATAAAGAAAAGGAATAAGGAAGGTAAAGAAGGAAGGAAGGAGCAAAAGGGGAGAGGAAGGAAAGGACTAGAGGAGGAAGGAAGACGAAGAAATGGAGGAAAGTGATAGAGAAGAAGGGAAGGGAATGAAAAAAGGAAAGAATAAGGAATAAGAGAGAGAGAGAAAGAAAGAAAGAAAGAAAGAAAGAAAGAAAGAAAGAAAGAAAGAAAGAAAGAAAGGGAATAAGGAAGGTAAAGAAGGAAGGAAGGAACAAGATAGGGCAAAAAAAAGAGGAAAAGAAGGAAAGGACTAGAGGAGGGAGGAAGAAGGAAAGGAGGAAAGAGATAGAGAAGAAGGGACAGGAATGAAGAAAGGAAAGAATAAGGAATAAGGGAGGGAAAGAAAGAAAGAAAGAAAAGGAATAAGGAAGGTAAAGAAGGAAGGAACAAGAAAGGGCAAAAAAGAGGAAAGGAAGGAAAGGACTAGAAGAGGAAGGAAGAAGAAGGAAAGGAGGAAAGTGATAGAGAAGGAGGAAAGGGAATGAATAAAGAAAAGGAATAAGGAAGGTAAAGAAGGAAGGAAGGAGCAAAAGGGGAGAGGAAGGAAAGGACTAGAGGAGGAAGGAAGAAGAAGAAATGGAGGAAAGTGATAGAGAAGAAGGGAAGGGAATGAAGAAAGGAAAGAATAAAGAAAGAAAGAAAGAAAGAAAGGAAAGAAAGAAAGAAAGAAAGAAAGAAAGAAAGAAAGAAAGAAAGAAAGGGAATAAGGAAGGTAAAGAAGGAAGGAAGGAACAAGATAGGGCAAAAAAAAGAGGAAAAGAAGGAAAGGACTAGAGGAGGGAGGAAGAAGGAAAGGAGGAAAGAGATAGAGAAGAAGGGACAGGAATGAAGAAAGGAAAGAATAAGGAATAAGGGAGGGAAAGAAAGAAAGAAAGAAAGAAAGAAAGAAAGAAAGAAAGAAAGAAAGAAAGAAAGAAAGAAAGAAAAAGAAAGAAAGAAAGAAAGAAAGGGAATAAGGAAGGTAAAGAAGGAAGGAACAAGAAAGGGCAAAAAAGAGGAAAGGAAGGAAAGGACTAGAAGAGGAAGGAAGAAGAAGGAAAGGAGGAAAGTGATAGAGAAGGAGGAAAGGGAATGAATAAAGAAAAGGAATAAGGAAGGTAAAGAAGGAAGGAAGGAGCAAAAGGGGAGAGGAAGGAAAGGACTAGAGGAGGAAGGAAGAAGAAGAAATGGAGGAAAGTGATAGAGAAGAAGGGAAGGGAATGAAGAAAGGAAAGAATAAGGAATAAGAGAGAGAAAGAAAGAAAGAAAGAAAGGAATAAGGAAGGGAAAGAAGGAAGGAAGGAAGGAAGGAAGAAAATAGGGCAAAAAAGAGGAGAGGAAGGAAAGGACTAGAAGAGGAAGGAAGAAGAAAAGAAGGAAAGTGATAGAGAAGAAGGGAAAGGGATGAAGAAAGGAAAGAATAAGGAACAAGGGAGGGAAATAAAGAAAAGTGAGAAATAATCCTTTCTAAAGGGCGACCATGGCGAGTTCTTTTTGATCTGTATGATATGCTGTAATAATAATAATAATAATAATAAGTAGGAAATAATTAATAATTAAATTAAATAATTAATCGAAAATGGCTGATATATATATATATATATATATATATATATAAGTGATATTAAATCACTATGATTACCCCTATTAAATATATAAACAAATGATACAACAAATATATAAATAAATAATAATATCGATAATGCAAAGAAATATATAAATAAATAATATCAATAATGCAAAGAAATATATCAATAAATAATATCAATAATACAAAGAAATATATCAATAACTAATATCAATAATGCAAATAAATATATCAATAAATAATATCAATAATGCAAAAATATATCAATAAATAATATCAATAATGCAAAGAAATATATCAGTAAATAATTATATCAGGCTAATATATATATATATATATATATATATATATATATATATATATATATAAAAAGGGGTGATCATAGTGATTTAATTTACCATTATAACCATTTATGCCACATTTTCTTCCCTATCCAGAATTGTGTGTGTGTGACAGGAGCGACTTGAGAAACTGCAAGTCGCTTCTGGTGTGAGAGACTCGGCCATCCCAGAATGATATAGTATAATAATATCAATATAGTATATTAGTATTATTATATTATAGATAATACAGACACCAAGAAGACAATTGCTACTAAACTGCCCTCAATGCTGCCGAGCTCAAGAAGGACTTGATCTCTATAGATCTATCTATCATATCTGTATATCTATATCTCGATATCTATCCACCTCGGCCTCTTTTTAAATGGCATCTCTCATTTTCTTGCAGATCAAGAGTGATTTACTGTAGTAGTAGTAATAATAATAATAATAATAATAATAATACCACCAATGGTATTAATACCACCTCTCGTCTTCCTTTCTTTCTTTCTCCCTCCCTCCTTCCTTCCTACTTTCCTCCCTTACTCCCTTCCTTCCCTCCTTCCTTTATACTTTCCCCTTCTTTTCTTCCTCCCTCACGCCTCCTTCCTTCCACCCCTCCCTCCCTCCTTTCCTCCCTCCCTCCTTTCCTCCCTCCCTCCTCCTCTCCTTTCCCCTTCCTTCCTTCCCTCCTTCCTCTATCCTTTCCCCTTCCTTTTCTTCCGCCCATCCTCCCTCCCTTCCTTCCTTCCCTTCCTCCATCCTCCCTTCCTTCCTCCTTTCCCCCTTCCTTCTCCCTCCCTCCTATCCTTCCTCTCCTTTCCCCTTCCTTCTTTTCTTCCTCCCTTCCCCCTTCCTTCCTTCCTCCTTCCCCCTCCCTTCCTTCCTTCCTTCCTCCTCCCTCCTTTCCCCTTCCTCCCCCCTTCCTTTCCTCCTTCCTCCCTTCTCCCTCCTTTCCTGCTCCTTCCTTCCTTCTCATTTCCCCTTCCTCCTTCCCCCCTCCCTCCCTCCTTCCTTCCTCTCCTTTCCCCTTCCTTCTTTTCTTCCTCCCTTCCCCCTTCCTTCCTTCCTCCTTCCCCCCTCCCTCCTTCCTCTTCCTTCCTTCTTCCTCCCTCCCTCCTTTCCCCCTTCCTCCCCCTTCTTTCCTCTTCCTCCCTTCTCCCTCCTTCCTTCCTCTCCTTTCCCCTTCCTTCTTTTCTTCCTCCCTCCCTTCCCTTTCCTCCCTCCTTCCCCTCCCTCCCTTCTTCCTTCTTTTTCCTTCCTCCTCCCTCCCTTCTCCTTCCTTCCTCTTTCTCCCTCTTTTGGGGCCTTTCCCTTCTTTCCTCCCCAAGAGGCGGGGGTCACTTGATTTGCAAAGAGAGGAGGAGAAGAGAGGAGAGAGAGAGAGAGAGAGCAGCCAGGGGCCTCCTTCCTTCCTTCCTTCCTTCCTTCCCTGCCCGCCTGCCTGCCTCTCTCTCCGGACCCGCGACGCCTCTGCTCGGATTTCGGATCCAAGCACCAAGATCGAGCCCGAAGTCCGGCACCAGGTCCAGGCATTTGGGGGGGGGGGAGCGGAGACCCCAAATGGCTGCCCATTTGGGGGAAGAAGGGAAGAGAGTGCGTAGAGGGAAAGGATCAAGGGGCCAGGGGAGAGAAGGAAGAAGGAGGTAAGTAAATGTATGGAAGGAAGGGAAGAAACACGGGATCCTCGAATCCTAGAGTTGGGAGAGACCTCGGGGGGGAGGGGGGCGTCCAGCCCAAGCCCATTCTGCCAAGAAGCAGGAAAATCGCCTTCAAAGGGAAGAGTGTGGAGAAGAAAAGAGAACAGAAAGAAAGAAAGAAAGAAAGAAAGAAAGAAAGAAGCCAGGGGAGAAGGAAAGGGAGGAAAGAAGGAAGGGACGGAGGGAGTGAAAAGTGTAGAGAAGGAAAGAAAAGAAGGAAAATAGAAGGAAAGAAAGAAAGAAAAGAAGGGAAGAGTGTAGAAGAAAAGGAAGGAAGGAAAGAAGGGAGGGAGGGAAGAGAGTGGAAAAGGAAAGAAAAAGAAGGAAAATAGAGAGGAAGGAAAGAAGGAAGAGGCTAGGGGAGAAGGGAAGGAAAGAAAGAAGAGTGTAGAAGGAAAGGAAGGGAAAAAGCTAGGAGGAAGGAAGGGAGGGAAGAGAGTGAAGAAGGAAAGAAAAGAAGAAAGAAAATAGAAAGGAAGAGGCTAGGGGAGATGGAAGGAAGGAAAAAGTAAAGATAGATGGACGGGGGAAGAAAGGGAGGAGAGAAGGAAGAAAGAAAAAAAAGAATGACAGGCGAGAGGAAATAAGGGCAGAGAGTGTGGAAGGGAAGAAGGAGGAAAGTGAGAAAGAAAGAGGCCAAGGGAGCACCAAAGGAGGAAGAAAAGGGAAAGACGGGCGGAAGAAAGGACAGAAAGGCAAAAGAAAGGAAAAGGAAAGGAAGGAGAAGGGAAGGGAAGGCAGGCAGGCAGGCCAGGCGAACGTCGGAGGCTCCTGGTCTTCTCTCCCCGCCGCCGCGCCCTTCGCTTCCCACCGGAGGCAAAGAAGAAGGAGAAGGAGGAAGAGAGGCACCTCCGAAGGGCTTCCCCGGCCGCCCCGAGATCCCCTTCCCCGGCCCCAGAGGCAGGAAGGGAGCCCCCCCCCCCCCCCCGACCTTCCCTCAAGGAAGGCAGAGAAGAGGGAGAGAGAAGGAGGGAAGGAAGAAGGAAGAAAAGGAAAGGAAAGGGAAAGGAAGGAAAGGGAAGGGGGAAGGGAAGGAAAAAGGGAAAGGAAAGAAAGGAAGGAAAAGAAAAGGAAGGAAGGAAGAGCAAAAGGAAAGAAGGAAGGAAAGGACGAAAGGAGGAGGGAGAAAGAAAGCGGCAGATCAGAAGGGAAGGAGGAAAGGCGGAAGGGAATGAAAGAAGGAAGGAAGGAAGGTGGTAGGGCAAAAAGGGGGAAGGAAGGAAAGGAGGAGAGAAGGAAGGAAAAAAGAAGGAAAGCGATAGATAAGAAGGGAAGGCAGAAGGCAAGGAAAGGAAGAAAATAATTAAGGGAGTTAAAGAAAGAAGGAAGGTAAAAAGACAACAAGATAGGGCAAAAGGTGGAAGGAAGGAAAGAAAGAAGGAGAGGAGGAAGGAAAAATAAGGAAAGAAGTAAAGAGAAGGGAAGGAAGGATAGAAGGAAGGAAGGAGGAGAGGAGGAAGGAAAAATAAGGAAAGAAGGAAAGAGAGAAAGAGAAGGGAAGGAAGGATAGAAGGAAGGAAGGAAGGAGGAGAGGAGGAAGGAAAAATAAGGAAAGAAGTAAAGAGAAGGGAAGGAAGGATAGAAGGAAGGAAGGAAGGAGGAGAGGAGGAAGGAAAAATAAGGACAGGAGGAAAGAGAGAAAGAGAAGGGAAGGAAGGATAGAAGGAAGGAAGGAGGAGAGGAGGAAGGAAAAATAAGGAAAGAAGGAAAGAGAGAAAGAGAAGGGAAGGAAGGAAGGAAGGAAGGAGAAGAGGAGGAAGGAAAAATAAGGAAAGAAGTAAAGAGAAGGGAAGGAAGGATAGAAGGAAGGAAGGAGGAGAGGAGGAAGGAAAAATAAGGACAGGAGAAAAGAGAGAAAGAGAAGGGAAGGAAGGATAGAAGGAAGGAAGGAGGAGAGGAGGAAGGAAAAATAAGGAAAGAAGGAAAGAGTGAAAGAGAAGGGAAGGAAGGATAGAAGGAAGGAAGGAAGGAAGGAAGGAGAAGAGGAGGAAGGAAAAATAAGGAAAGGAGGAAAGAGAGAGAGAAGGGAAGGAAGGATAGAAGGAAAGAAGGAAGGAAGGAAGGGAGGGAGGAGGGAGGAAAAATAAGGAAAGAAGGAAAGAGAGAAAGAGAAGGGAAGGAAGGATAGAAGGAAAGAAGGAAGGAAGGAAGGAAGGAAGGGAGGGAGGGAGGAGGAAGGAAAAATAAGGAAAGAAGGAAAGAGAGAAAGAGAAGGGAAGGATAGAAGGAAGGAAGGAAGGAAGAGAGAAGGAAGGAAAAATAAGGAAAGGAGGAAAGAAAGGAAGGGAAGGAAGGATAGGGAGTGATGATGGAAAGGAAGAAGGGGGAAAAGGAAAGAGGTAGGAAGGAAAGAAAGAAGAAAAGAAGAAGGCAAGGAAGCCCCGGAGGAGGAAGAAGGGAAGGTCTCCCTCGGCTTGCCCCCGCCTTCCCATGGAAGGGTCTCCTCAGGAAGTTGGGGGCCCCTTCCCCAAAGAGGTAGGCAGGAAGAGAGAGGCCCTACCTGTCCCTTCTTTCCTTCCTTCCTTCCTTCCTTCCTTCCTTCCTTCTTTCGCGGTCGGGCAAAGCTTCCCGGAGAGGGGAGGGGCGGATGAGAGGGGTGTGGCTTAGTGGGCGTGTCCCACCCACCCCACCGTGGGGCCCCGCCCCCTTGCCCCCTTGCCCCGCCCTCCCCTGGCGGGGCAGGTGCCGGCTGGCCAATCAGCGGGGGCGCCCGGCAGGTGGGCGCTTTATCCGGACCCTGGAGCCCCGCCGCGACGCCACTCCGAGGGAGAGAGAGAGAAAGGGAGAAGGAAGGAGAGGAAGAGAGGAAAGGGAGAGGGGGAAAAGAGAACAAGAAGGGGAGAAAGAGAAGGAAGAAGAAAGGAAAGAGGTAGAGAAGAAGGGAAGGAAGGAGGGAGAGAAGGAGGGCGGGAGGGCCCTGCTCCTCCAAAGGAAGGAAGGTGAGAAAGAAGGGAAAGAAAGAGGAGGAATAAGGAAAGTAGGAAGGAAGGAGAAGGGAAGGAAGGAAGAAGCGAAAGAAGGTGTGAGAAAAGGAAGAAGGGAAGGAAAGAGGGAGGGAGGGAAGAAGGAGGGAGGGCCTGCTCCTTCAAAAGAAGGAAAGAAGGAGGGAAGAAGTGGGAAAAGAAGGAGGGAGGGGAAGAGAAGGAAGGAGGGAAGAAGGAAAGAAGGAGAAAAGGAAGGAAGGAGGAAGGGGAAGGAGAGAAGGAAGAAGGGAGTAAAGAAGGAGAGAAGGAAAGACGAAGGGAGGGAGGGAGGGAAGAAGGGAAGGAAAAAGCGAAAGAAGGAGAGAGAGAAGGAAGGCAGGAAGGGCCCTGCTCCTTTAAAGGAAGGGAGAAGGAAGGTAAAGAAAGAAGGGAGGTAAAGAAGGAAGAAGGGAGGGAAAGAAGGGCCCTGCTCCTCCAAAGGAAGGAAGGAGAAAAGGAAAGGAAAGAAAAAGAAAGAAGAAGGGAGGTAAAGAAGGACGGAGGGAGGGAAGAAGTGAAAGAAGGAGAGAGAGAAGGAAGGAAAGAAGGAAGGAAGTGCCCTGCTCCTCTAAAGGAAAGGAGGGTAAGAAAGAGAAGGAGGGAGGGAGAGAAGAAGGGAAAGAAGGAGGGAGAGAAGGAAAGAAAGAAGGGCCCTGTTCCTCTAAAGGAAGGGAGGAGAGAAGGAAGGGAAGGAAAGAGAAGGAGGGAGGGAGGAAGAAGTGAAAGAAGGAGAGAAGGAAGGGAAAGAAAGAGGAGGAGTGAGGGAGAGAAGAAGGGAAGGAAGAAGTGAAAGAAGGAGGGAGGTCCCTGTTCCTCCGAAGGAAGGGAGGAGAGAAGGAAAGAGAAAGAAGGAAGGTAAAGAAGGAAAGAGGGAGGAGGGAAAGAAGAAGGGAAGGGCGAAGTGAAAGAAGGAGGGAGAGAAGAAGGAAGGGAAAGAAGGAAGGTAGGGCCCTGTTCCTCCGAAGGAAGGGAGGATAGAAGGAAGGGAAAGAGAAAGAAGGAAGAAGGGAGGCAAAGAAGGAAAGAGGGAGGAGGGAAGGGAGATGGAAGGAATGAAGGAAAGAAGGAGGGAGGGAGAGAAGTAGCGAAGGAAGAAGCGACAGAAGGAGGGAGGGAGGGAAAGAAGGAGTGTCTTGTTCCTCCGAAGGAAGGAAGGAAGGAGAGAAGGAAGGGAAAGAAAGAGAAGGAGGAGGGAGGGCCGTGCTGCAAAGGGAGAAGGGAAGGCAGTCAGTCAGTGAGGCAGGCGGGCTCCCCTATTTGGGGCGGGGGTCTCTGTCCTGCTGGCCATGTTCCAGGCCTCCCTGGGGGCGGGGGCGGGCGCGGGGGCGTCCAAGCGCTGCTTCTCCATCGAGTCCCTGGTGGGCAAGGACCCCCTCCCGGCGGTGGGGGTGGGGGCGGCGACGGCGGTGGGGGGCCCCGGGGGCCTGGGCTGCTTCCAGGGGGGCTTCCCGGCCTGCCCGGGGCCCCGCCCGCCCCTCTTCGGCAGCCCCCCCGAGCTGCTCTTCGCCGAGAGCCTGGCCCCGCCCCGCCTGGCGCCCCCGCCCCACCCCCACGCCCCGCCGCCCCCCTCCGGAGCCCCCCCGGCGCCCTTCTTCGCCGCCCCGCCGCCCCCTCCCCGGCCCACCGCCGCAACAGCCGCAGACCCCCTCGGCTTCTACCCCTGGGTCCTCCGGAGCCGCTTCTTCGGGCACCGCTTCCAAGGTAAGGCGGGATGAGGAGGGGGGGGGGTCCTCAAGCCATCCCCAAGCCCTCCATCCCGGGGGCATCCGCACTGCGGGGTTAACGCGCTTTGAGATGCTGAGAGTTGCACTTTGGAAGCTTCACCATGTGGTCATAGTGCAGACCAGGCATGGGTCAGCTTTGGCCCTCCTTCTAGGGTTTTTGGACTCAACTCCCACCATTCCTCACGGCCTCAGGCCCCTTCCTTTCCCCCCTCAGCCGCTTAAGTGGCTGAGGGGGGAAAGGAAAGGGCCTGAGGCTGTGAGGAATGGTGGGAGTTGGAGTCCAAACCCCCTGGAAGGCCCAAGTTCTCTCAAGGAGGAAAGAGGACTCTGGACTCAAGGATAGGAAGGACTTCCTGAGGGCAAGGAGAGCTGGACAATAGCCTGGGGGTCACTTGGAGTGGCCTTCTCTGGGAACGAGGCTGGGTGGACCTCTGTCGGGAGGGCTTGGGTGGTGTCTTCCTGCCTGGTGGAGGGGAAGGAAGGAAATAAGGAAGAGGAAGGAAGGAAAGATAGAAGGGAGTAAGGAAGGAAGGAAGGAAAGATAGAAGGGAGGAAAGAAAGAAGGGAGTAAGGAAGGAAGAAGGAAGGAAATAAGGAAGGAAAGAAGTCACTTTGCTCTTCTCTGAGAACGAGGCTGGGTGGACCTCTGTTGAGAGGGCTTGGGTGGAAGGAAGGAAAGAAAGAAAGAAAGAAAGAAAGAAAGAAAGAAAGAAAGAAGGGAGTAAGGAAGGAAAGAAGAAGGAAGGAAAGAAAGAAGGAAGAAAGGAAAGGAAGGAAAGGAAGGAAGGAAAGAAAGTAAAGAAAGAAAGAATAGATGGAGGGAGGAAGAAAGCAGGGAAGAAAAGAAGGAAGGGAGGAAGAAAATGGAGGGAGGGAGGAAAGAAGAAAAGAAGGAAGGAAAGAAAGAGACAGGAAGGAAGACAAAAAGGAAGGAAATTAAAAAAGAAGAAACGAAAGAAAGAACGGAGGAGGGAAGGAAAGAAAAAAGGGAGGGTGGAAGAAGGAAGGAAATAAAGAAGGAAGCAGGGAAGAAAGGAAGGGTGAAATGAAGGAAAGGAAGGAGGGAAAGGAAGGAAGAAAAGTGGAAAGAAGAAAGGAAGGAAATAAAGAAGGAAGGATGGAAGCAGGGAAGAAAAGAAGGAGGGAAAGAAAGACAGGCAGGAAGGAAGGAAGACAAGACGACAGGAAGGAAGGAAAGAAAGAAAGAAGGAAGGAAACTGGAAAGAAAGAAGGAAGGACAGAAAGAAGAAAGGAGGGAAGGCAGGAAGGAAGGAAAGAGAGAGAGAGAGAGAAGGATGGAAGCAGGGAAGGAAAGAAAGAAAGAGACAGAAAGGAAGGAAGTACAGGAAGGAAGGAAGGAAACTGGAAAGAAAGAAGGAAGGAAAGAAAGAAGAAAGGATGGAAGGAAGGAAAGAGAGAGAGAGAGAGAAGGATGGAAGCAGGGAAAGAAAGAAAGAAAGACAGACAGGAAGGAAGGAAGGAAGGAAGACAGGATGACAGGAAGGAAGGAAACTGGAAAGAAAGAAGGAAGGAAAGAAAGAAGAAAGGATGGAAGGAAGGAAGGAAAGAGAGAGAGAAGGATGGAAGCAGGGAAGGAAAGAAGGAAGGAAGGAAAGAAGGACAGACAGAAAGGAAGGAAGACAGGATGACAGGAAGGAAGGAAGGAAATGAAGAAAGAAGGAAGAAAGGAAGGAAGGATGGAAACTGGAAAGAAAGAAGGAAGGAAAAAAGAAGAAAGGAGGGAAGGCAGGAAGAAAGGAAAGAGAGAGAGAGAAGGATGGAAGCAGGGAAGGAAAGAAAGACAGACAGAAAGGAAGGAAGGAAGGAAATAAAGAAAGAAGAAAGGAAGGAAGGAAAGAAAGAAGCAAGGAAGGAAGCTAGAAAGAAAGAAGAAAGGAGGGAAGGCAGGAAGGAAGGAAAGAGAGAGAGAGAAGGATGGAAGCAGGGAAGGAAAGAAAGACAGACAGAAAGGAAGGAAGGAAATAAAGAAAGAAGAAAGGAAGGAAAGAAGCAAGGAAGGAAGCTAGAAAGAAAGGAGGGAAGGCAGGAAGGAAGGAAAGAGAAAGAGAGAGAGAAGGGAACTCGACTGGATGGCCTTTGGGGTCTCCTCAATCCCTTTCCCATGGACTCCTTTCCCTCATCCTGTCTCTGTGCCTTTGCTGTAGTCCACTCGCCCCTTTTGACTGGCTTGGCCCAGAACTGGACTCTCTCTGCTCCCAGGTAAAGATGTTTGACCAAAGCAGAAGAGACTGGGAATAGGACTTCTTGAGCGGCTGAAAGGGAAAAGAAAGGGGCCTGAGGCCAGGAATGGTGGGAGTTGAAGTCCACAACACCTGGAGGGAAGGCCCAAGTTGGCCCAGGCCTGATTTAGACTCGATTTTCCTCTTGATTCATCTGGACTAAAGGTTTTCCTCTGTGTGACTGAATGGAAATGAGACTTGGAGTCCTATCACTCCCACTTTTCCCTCTGTTTTACACTTCTAAATCTTATATTTATCATTTCTTCTCAACTTTGCTTTGAGTTTTATTGTTGTTGTATTGTCGAAGGCTTTCATGGCCGGAATCACTGGGTTGTTGTAGGTTTTTTCGGGCTCTAGCAGCATTCTCTCCTGATGTTTCGCCCACATCTATGGCAGGCATCCTCAGAGGTTGAGAGGTTTTATTATTTTCTTTTTTTAGATCTAATTATCACCTCTACCATTATTATTTTGTGTCCATTGTATTATTTATTCTCCACATTGTACAGCCCTCCTTCTCTCTGGTTTGTTGACAATTCTACTTTTGGGTTGCTGTGAGTTTCCCCGGGCTGTGTGGCCATGTTCCAGAAGCATTCTCTCCTGACGTTTTTGCCTGCATCTGTGGCAGGCATCCTCAGAGGTTGTGAAGTCTATCTATATAAATAAAATATATTTTTCTAGTCATATATAAACTCCATTTACCATATAGATAATATATACATTCAATTTTCTAGCCATATATAAACTCCATTTACCATATAGATAATATATACTTTCAATTTTCTAGTAATATATACACTCCATTTACCATATAGATAATATATACATTCATTTTCCTAGTAATATATAAACTCTATTTACCATATAGATAATATATAAATTCATTTTCCTAGTAATATATAAACTCCATTTACCATATAGATAATATATACATTCGATTTTCTAGCCATATCTAAACTCCATTTACCATATAGATAATATATACATTCAATTTTCTAGTCATATATAAACTCCATCTACCATATAGATAATATATAAATTCATTGGGTTCTTGTAGGTTTTTCGGGCTATATGGCCATGTTCTAGAAGCATTCTCTCCTGACGTTTTGCCTGCATCTGTGGCAGGCATCCTCAGAGGTTGTGAAGTCTATCTATATAAATAAAATATATATTTTCTAGTAATATATAAACTCCATTTATCATATAGACCTTCATTGGGTTCTTGTAGGTTTTTTGGGCTATATGGCCATGTTCTAGAAGCATTCTCTCCTGACGTTTTGCCCACATCTATGGTGGGCATCCTCAGAGGTTGTGAAGTCTATCTATATAAATGAAATATATTTTTCTAGTAATATATAAACTCCATTTACCATATAGATAATATATACATTCAATTTTCTAGTCATATATAAACTCCATTTACCATATAGATAATATATAAATTCATTGGGTTCTTGTAGCTTTTTCTCTCCTGACGTTTCGCCTGCATCTGTGGCAGGCATCCTCAGAGGTTGTGAGATCTATCTATATAAATACAAATGTAATGTTAGTTTGTGGGGTTAACATAACTCAAAAACCACTGGGTGGATTGACACCAGATTTGGACACAAGACACCTCTCAGGCCAACGAGTGACCATCACTCATAAAAACACTGGAAAACACAGCAGAAGAGACTTAAAAAGCCAAAAAAAAAACCCCTCAAACACATGCAATGCATGCACATAACCACATATATACACATATACACATAACTCAAAAACCACAGGGCTGATTGACACCAAATTTGGACACAAGACACCTCTCAGGCCAATGAGTGACCATCACTCATAAACACACTAGAAAACACAGCAGAAGAGACTTAAAAAGCCAAAAAACTCATACAATGCATGCACATAACAACATATATACACATAACTGAAAAACCACTGTGCTGATTGACACCAAATTTGGATACAATACAACTATCAGGCCAATGAGTGACCATCACTCATGAAAACACGAAAACACAGCAGAAGAAACTTAAAAAGCAAAAAAAGAGACCCACATACAATGCGTACACATAACCACATATATACACATATACACACACAAAACACATATACACAGACTGGGTCACAGCAACTCGTGGCAGGGGATGGCTAGTAATATATAGACTCCATTTACCATATAAATATATAATTCCAATTTTCTAGTAATATATAAACTCCATTTACCATATAAATATATAAATTCAATTTTCTAGTAATATATAAAGTCAATTTACCATATAGATAATGTATACATTCAATTTTCTAGTAATATATAAAGTCCATTTACCATATAAATATATAAATTCATTTTCCTAGTAATATATAAACTCCATTTACCATATAAATACATACATTCAATTTTCTAGTAATATCTAAACTCCATTTACCATATAGATAATATATACATCCAATTTTCTAGTAATATATAAACTCCATTTACCATATAAATATATAAATTCAATTTTCTAGTAATACATAAACTCCAGTTACCATATAGATAATATATAAATTCATTGGGTTCTTGTAGGTTTTTCAGGCTATATGGCCATGTTCTAGAAGCATTCTCTCCTGACATTTCGCCTGCATCTGTGGCAGGCATCCTCAGAAGTTGTGAGGTCTGTCTATCTATATAAATAAAAATGTAATGTTAGTTTGTGGGATTAACATAACTCAAAAACCATTGGGCGGATTGACACCAAATTTGGACACAAGACACTCCATTTACCATATAGATAATATATACATCCAATTTTCCTAGTTTCCAACAGACCTCACAACCTCTGGGGATGCCTTCCATAGATGCAGGTGAAACTTCAGGAGAGAATGCTTCTTGAACATGGCCATCTAGCCCGGAAAATTCACAGCAACCCAGACCTCACAACCTCTGAGGATGCTTGTCCTATATGTGGGCGAAAGGTCAGGAGAGACTGCTTCTTGAACATGGCCAGGCAGCCCGGAAAACTCACAGCCACCCAAACCTCACAACCTCTGAGGATGCCTGCCCTAGATGTGGGCGAAAGGTCAGGAGAGAATGCTTCTTGAACATGGTCAGGCAGTCCAGAAAACTCACAGCAACCCAAACCTCACAACCTTTAAAGATGCCTGTCCTAGATGCAGGCGAAAAGTCAGGAGAGAATGCTTCTTGAACATGGCCATCCAGCCTGGAAAACCCACAGCAACCCAGTGATTCCGGCCATGACAGCCTTCGACAACACAATGCCTATCTTTCTCCTTTTCTGCAATGTTTATCGTTCTCTTTCGAGGCTATTCTTCCTCCCTTTGCGCCCAAGGTTGTGCTTCTTCTGCCTGTATCTCCACCTGGCAGTTCTCCTCATTTGGAAGAGAATTAATGCTGAAAGGATGATGGAAATCTCCCTCTCCCCGGAGGCGCCTTCTTCGCCTCTTTCCGGGGTTGGTTTTATCTCGAGGCCGAGGCTTGTTTACACGCCTCCGGCGCTCGATCCGGATTAGCGGTGTCTTTTGGCCCGATAGGGATGGGGGTCCGCTCTATCCAATGGCCCCCTCCCCTATGGAAAGGGAAGAGGACCCTTTTCCTTGGGAAATGAAGGAAAATAGGCATTTTGCGCCTTGTTTATCTTTGGAGAGATCTCTCGCCAAGCGCGCACCGAGGCCAATCCGGGTTTGCTCCTTCCGTGAACCCCGATCCGGATTAAAGGGGACCTTTCCCCGAAATGGAAGGCTGTCTATCCAACGCCCCTTCCCTTAGAGAAAGGGAAGAGGACCCTTTTCCTTGGGAAATGGGAGGAAAAGAGGATTCACTTCCGTGCGCAAAAGAGCATTGTTTGTGTTTGGATGGAGGGGTCTCTTTCTCGCCGAGCGCGCACCGAGGCGAATCCGGGTTTGCTCCTTCCGTGAACGCCGATTCGGATTAAAGGGGACCTTTCCCGGAAATGGGAGGTTGCCTAGTCAATGCCCCTTCCCTTAGAGAAAGGGAAGAGTACCCTTTTCCTTGGGAAATGGGAGGAAAAGAGGCATTATTTCCGTGCTCAAAACTGCCTTGTTTATCTTTGGAGAGATCTCTAGCCGAGCGCGCAACGAGGCGAATCCGGGTTTGTTCCTTTTGTGAACGCCGATTCGGATTAAAGGGGCCCTTTCCCGGAAATGGAAGGCTGTCTATCTAATGCCCCTTCCCTTAGAGAAAGGGAATAGGACCCTTTTCCTTGGGAAATGGGAGGAAAAGAGGCATCATTTCCGTGCGTCAAACAGTCTTGTTTATCTTTGGAGAGATCATTCGCCGACTGCGCCCCGAGGCGAATTCAAGTTTGTTCCTTTTGTGAACGCCGATTCGGATTAAAGGGGCCCTTTCCCGGAAATGGAAGGATATCTATCCAATGCCCCTTCCCTTAAAGAAAGGGAAAAATACCCCTTCCCTTTTGCAAATGGGAGGAAAACAGGCATCATTTCAGTGCGCAAAAATTGCCTTGTTTATCTTTGGAGAGATCTCTCGCCGAGCGCACACCGAAGCGAATCCGGGTTTGTTCCTTCCGTGAACGTCGATTCGGATTAAAGGGGCCCTTTCCCGGAAATGGAAGGCTGCCTATCCAATACCCCTTTCCTTAGAGAAAGGGAAGAGTACCCTTTCCCTTTGAAAATGGGAGGAAAAAAGGCATAATGTATTGTCGAAGTCTTTCATGGCCGGATTCACTGGGTTGTTGTAGGTTTTTTCGGGCTATATGACCATGTTCTGGAGGCATTCTCTCCTGACGTTTCGCCTGCATCTATGGCAAGCATCCTCAGAGGTAGTGAGGTCTGTTGGAACTAGGAAAAAGGGTTTATATATCTGTGGAATGACCAGGGCATAATTTCCATGCGCAAAACTGCCTTGTTCGTGTTTGGATGGAGAGATCTCTCTCTCCGGGTCTGTGTTCCTTCCCGGAAATATTTCTCCAAAAATACAACTCATAAGCCTCATCTACACTGCTCTACAAAGCAGTCTGAAACCGCATTTATATATATCCCAGTTCAAACTGCATCATAGAGATCTATCCTGGGGATATAATGCGGTTCAAGGAAGCGACCTTGTTTTGGGCACGGTTGCTGATCCAACCCAAGATCCAAGGTGAGGGTAAACCTCGGCTGGATTTCAATGGCCATAGACTCTATGCTGACCACATAATGCAGTTCCAAACTGGACTATATGCCAGGCATGGTCCAGCTTTGACCTTCCCTCCAGGTGTTTTGGACTCCAACTCCCACCATTCCTCACAGCCTCAGGCCCCTTCCTTTCCCCCCTCAGCCGCTTAAGAAGGGGCCTGAGGCGGTGAGGAATGGTGGGAGTTGGAGTCCAAAACACCTGGCGGGCTGAGGTTCGCCCTAATCTAGCCCTTGGGAGAAAGAATGATTCCTTCCCCGCCATTAAATGCAGCCCGAAAGGCTAAAGTTTTGGGGAGTCCCATGCTTTAGGAAGGGAGGGAGGGAGGGAAGGAAGGAAGGACGGAAGAGGGGGAAGGGAGGGAGGAAAGAAAGAGGGAGATAGAAGGAAGGAAGGAAGGAAGGAAGGAAGGAAGGAAGGAAGGAAAGAGAGAGAGAGAAGGAAGGAAAGAAGGAGAAAAGAAGGAAAGGAACGGAAGAGGAAGAAAGAAGGAAGAAGAAGGAAAGAAGGAAGGAAGAAGAGAGAAGAGAAGGAAGGAAGAAAGAGAGAGAGAAGGAAAGAAAGAAGGAAAAGGGGAAGAGAAAGAGAAGAAGGAAAGGAAGGAAAGAGGAGAAGGAAGGAAGGAAAGAAAGAGAGAGAGAGAAGGAGAGAAGGGAAGGAAGGTAGGAAGGAAAGAGAGAGAAGAAGGAGAGAGAGGGGGAAGGAAAAAAGGAAAGAAAGAAAGAGAGAGAAGGAAGGAAAAGGAGGAGAGAGAGAAGAAAGAAAGAAGAGAGAAGGAAGGAGGAGGAAGGAAGGAGAGAGAGGAAAGAAAGAAAGAGAGAAAGAAAGAAAGAAGGAAGGGGAGGAAGGAAGAGAGAGAGAAGGAAGAAGAAAGAAGGGAAAGAAGGAAAGAGAAGGAGGGAGGAGGGAAGAAGGAAGAAAGAAGAAAGGGAGAGGGAGAGAAGGAAGGAGAAAGAGAGAGGAGAGAAGGAAGGAAGGAAGAAGGAAGGAAAGAGGGAGAGAAGGAAAGAGAAGGGGAAGGAGGAAAGGAAGGAAGGAAAGAAAGAAGAGAGAGGAAGGAAGGAAAGGAGAGAGGAGAAGGAGGAAAGAAAGAGAGAGAGAGAGAAAGAAGGAAGGAAGGAAAAGAAAGGAAAGAAAGAGAGAGAGAGCGAGAGAGAGAGAGAGAAGGGAAGAAAAGGAAGGAATGAGAGAGAGAAGGAAGGAAAGAAAGAAAGAGGAAAGGAAGGAAGGAAAGGTTCCGACGAGGCTTTCTTGGGGAGCGGGCGTGACGAATCGGGGCATTTTTCAGTGGGGAGGGACCCCCAAAAGGACCCTCTTTGCGGGGAGAAGCAACATTTTCAAGCCTGGCCCGCTTTAGGGAAGTTTTTGAGCGGATTCTGCCCCTCTTTGGGCCCCCTTTCCCTTCTTTTTGGGGCGAATCGTGTCCCAAATCCGGAGCGAAAGAGGAGACGGACCCGCGACGGAGGAAAGGCCGGATTTTTTCGATTCAGGGCCGAGAGGGTCAATCCCGGGATGGAATGATTTCCTTCTTGCCTTCTGCCTTTGCCTTGCTTCTCATGGTGCTCTTGGGAGGTCTTGTTTGCCCTGAGCCTTGAATCCATGTTTCGGGAAGAAGAAGAAGAAGAAAGGAGGGGAGGAAAGAAAGTAAAGAAAAGAAATAAGGGAGGAAATGGAAGGAAAGGAAGGAAGGAAGAAGGAAGGGAAGGGAAGGAATTGTACAACACCATGTAACAAAATTTGAATAATGTTCTCTTCCTGGTTTGAAAGTGTTATTTCTGTTTAGTTGGGCAGTCCTTACTTGGAAAGTAGTCCTTCTCCTCCAGAACAACAATGTGGGTGCCACAAAAAGAAAGAATTGAATGAAAGAAGGGAGAACATAGAAGAAGAGAAAGGGAATAGAGAGAAAGGAAGGAAGGAAGGAAAAAAAGAAGGGAAGGAAGGAGGGAGGGAAGGAAGGAGGAAAGGAGAGAAGGAAGGAAAAAGAAGAGAAGGAAGGAAAGAAAAAAGGAAGGAAGGAATGAAAAGGGAAGGAGGAAAGAAAGAATGGATGGAAGGAAGGGGAAAGGGGAAGGAAGGAAAAAGAGGAAAGAAGAAGGGAAGGAAGAAAGGAAGGAAAAAGAAGGGAAGGAATGAAGGAAGGAAGAAGGGAAGGAATGAAGGAAGGAAGAAGGGAAGGAAGGAAAAAGGAAGAAGGGAAGGAAGGAAAAAGGAAGAAGAAGGGAAGGAAGGAAGGAAAAAGAAGGGAAGGAAGGGAAAAGGAAGAAGGGAAGGAAGGGAAAAGGAAGAAGGGAAGGAAGGAAGGAAGGAAGGAAGGAAGGAGAAGGAAGGAAGGAAGGAAGGAAAAAGAAGGGAAGGAAGGGAAAAGGAAGAAGGGAAGAAAGGAAGGAAAAAGAAGGGAAGGAATGAAGGAAGGAAGAAGGGAAGGAATGAAGGAAGGAAGAAGGGAAGGAAGGAAAAAGGAAGAAGGGAAGGAAGGAAGGGAAAAGAAGGAAAGGAAGGAAGGAAGGAAAAAGAAGGGAAGGAAGGGAAAAGGAAGAAGGGAAGGAATGAAGGAAGGAAGAAGGGAAGGAAGGAAAAAGGCTTCTTACTGCCTGGGGGAATCTTTTGTTGGTTTGTTGGAAACTAGGAAAATGAGGTTCATTTGGGTTGGAGAAAGAACTCTTGTCTGTTGGAAGTAGGTGTGAATGTTTCAATTGGCCACCTTGATTAGCGTTTCATGGCCTAACAGTTTCAAGGTCTGGCTTCTTACTGCCTGGGGGAATCCTTTGTTGGTTTGTTGGAAATTAGGAAAATGGGGTTTATATACCTGTGGAATAACGTCCCGGGTGGGAGAAAGAACTCTTGTCTGTTGGAGGTAGGTGGCCTAACAATTTCAAGGTCTGGCTTCTTATTGCGTGGGGGAATCCTTTGTTGGGAGGTGATTAGCTGGCCCTAATTGTTTCTTGTCTGGAATTCCCCAGTTTTTTGATCTATGCATTTATTATATACAGTATTCAATCTACATCAGGCCTGGCTGTTAGGAATTGTAGAAGTTGAAGTCCAAAACACCTGGAGGGAGGGCCAAAGTTTGCCCATGTTTGCATATATTGTTGTTGTTGTTGTTGTTGTTGTTGTTATATACACAACGAGATGAGTCCACAGCAAACAAGGTCACTCTGCTGGCTGTTGTATTGCATCACACATTGGACACTTCCCAGGTGTCTAGATCCGGGTAGGGTGGCCTTTTGCAGCTGACAGGTGGTAATTTTGTAAGCACCATTTGTGTTTAAGTGCAGGCCAAGGTCTTGAGGCACTACACCCGCATTGTAAGTATTCTTATACAATTTATAAAGACAAGAATGGGTTGCTGTAGGTTTTTTTGGGCTATATGGCCATGGTCTAGAGGCATTCTCTCCTGATGTTTCGCCTGCATCTATGGCAAGCATCCTGTTGTGCACACCTTGCAAGTCCATTATTGCATATTTTATTGCCTGGCAGGTTATCTTTTGGGGATTTTTCTCTCTTCCTACCCAAGAAAGCATTTTTCCGGTTCCAACTCTCAATCTCTTCCTCCTAGAATCATAGAATCAAAGAGTTGGAAGAGACCTCCTGGGCCATCATCCAGTCCAACCCCATTCTGCCAAGAAGCAGGAATATTGCATTCAAAGCACCCCTGACAGATGGCCATCCAGCCTCTGTTTAAAAGTTTCCAAAGAAGGAGCCTCCACCACACTCTGGGGCAGAGAGTTCCACTGCTGAACGGCTCTCAGAGTCAGGAAGTTCTTCCTCACGTTCAGGTGGAATCTCCTTTCTTGTAGTTTGAAGCCATTGTTTCGCGTCCTAGTCTCCATGTAAGCAGTAAACAAGCTTACTCCCTCCTCCTCTCTGTGGCTTCCTCTCACATATTTATACATGTTATCATATCTCCTCTCATCCTTCTCTTCTTCAGGCTAAACATGCCCAGCTCTTTAAGCCACTCCTCATAGGGTTTGTTCTCCAGACCCTTCGTCCTTTGAGTCGCCCTCCTCTGGACACATTCCAGCTTGTCAATATCTCTCTTGAATTGTGGTGCCCAGAATTGGACACAATATTCCAGGTGTGATCTAACCAAGGCGGAATAGAGCATGGGGAGCTTGACTTCCCTAGATCTAGACACTATGCTCCTCTTGATGCAGGCATTATGTGGTCAGTGTAGAGCCATATAATGAAGTTTTTTGCGGTTCAAGATCTAGAGATTATTTCACCGTGCACTTTATGAGACTGATATTGATTGCAGTTGTTTTATACCCGCAGCTATTGTTGCATTTTATTGATCTTAACCAGGGAGGGTTTGTGATGTTTATGTTGGTTATTATTGCTTTTGTATTATTATTGTCTTTGCACTTTTCGTATTTTGCGTGTTTGCACCTTTGAGTGCCTTGTGAGCCGCTCCAAGTATTATTATTACTATTACTATTATTATTCAAATGACATTATGTAGATTTACACTGACCATACAATGCATACTGACCATATAATGTAATTCAAATGGCACTGACCATAAAATGCATATTATCATATTGTATGGCTCCACACTGACCATATAACACACTTCAAATGGCATTGTATGGCTCTACACTGACCATATCATGCACATTCAATATGGGTCTCTATACTGACCATATACTATAGTTCAAATGGCATCGTATGGCTCTACACTGACCATATCATACAAATTCAATATGAGTCTCTATACTGACCATATAATACAGTTCAAATGGCATCGTATGGCTCTACACTGACCATATAATGCAAATTCAATATGGGCCTCTATACTGACCATATAATACATTTCAAATGGCATTGTATGGCTCTACACTCACCATATAATGCAAAATCAATATGGGCCTATATACTGACCATAGCATATAGTTCAAATGGCATTGTATGGCTCTACACTGACCATATAATGCACATTATAGTATTGTATGGCTCTACATTGACCATATAATGCACTTCAAATGGCATTGTATGGGGCTACATTGACCATATCATGCACATTCAATATGTGTCTCTACATTGACCATATAATGCAAATTCAAATGGCACTGTATGGCTCTACACTGACCATATCATGCATATTATAGTACTAGCATTCCCCTGCCACACGTTGCTGTGGCCCAGTCTGTGTATATGTGTTTTGTGTGTGTATATATTTGTGTATATGTGTATATATGTGTGTGCTGGCATATATATGTGGTTTTGTGCATGTGTTGTAAATTTTTTTGCTATTTGGCTTTTT
This sequence comes from Anolis sagrei ordinatus, assembly GCF_025583915.1. Lineage (NCBI taxonomy): Eukaryota > Metazoa > Chordata > Lepidosauria > Squamata > Anolidae > Anolis > Anolis sagrei. The sequence goes on along the minus strand of NW_026847549.1, from coordinate 204,776,512 downwards.
ATGTCTCTTCCACTGTGTTTTTCAGTGTTTTTATGAGTGGTGGTCACTCGTTGGCCTGAGAGGAGCCTTGTGTCCAAATTTGGTTTCAATTCGTCCAGTGGTTTTTGAGTTATGTTCATCCCACAAACGAACATTACATTTTTATTTATATAGATTGTATGGCTCTACACTGACCATATAATGCAAATTCAAATGGCATTGTATGGCTCTGCACTGACCATATCATGCATATTATAGTATTGTATGGCTCCACACTGACCATATAATGCACTTCAAATGGCATTGTATGGGGCTAACCTGACAATATCATGCAAATTCAAATGGCATCGTATGACTCTACACTGACCATATCATGCTTGTTCAATATGGGTCTCTACACTGACCATATAATGCAAATTCAAATGGCATTGTATGGCTCTGCACTGACCATATCATGCATATTATAGTATTGTATGGCTCCACACTGACCATATAATGCACTTCAAATGGCATTGTATGGGGCTAACCTGACAATATCAGGCAAATTCAATATGGGTCTCTACACTGACCATATCATGCAAATTCAAATGGCATCGTATGACTCTACACTGACCATATCATGCTTGTTCAATATGGGTGTCTACACTGACCATATAATGCAAATTCAAATGGTATTGTATGGACCTACACTGACCATATAATTCACATTAAATAGTATTTGTATGACTTTACACTGACTGTATAATAGAGTTCAAATGGCATTATATGGGTCTCTACACTGACCGTATCATGCAAGTTCAATATGGGTCTCTATACTGACCATATAATGCAGTTCAAATGACATTGTATGGCCCTACACTGACCATATAATTCATATTAGATAGTACTGTATGGCCCTACACTGACCGTATAATAGAGTTCAAATGGCATTATATGGGTCTCTACACTGACCATATAATGCAGTTCAAATGACATTGTATGGCTCTATACTGACCATACAATGCAAGTTAAATATGGGTCTCTACACCTACCATATAACATGGTTCAAATGGCACCATATGGCTCTACATTGACCATACCATGCATGTTCAATATGGGTCTCTATACTGACCATATAATGCACTTCAAATGGCATCATATGGCCCTACACTGACCATATAATTCATATTAAATAGTATTTGTATGGCTTTACATTGACCGTATAATAGAGTTCAAATGGCATTATATGGGTCTCTACACTGACCATATAATGCCGTTCAAATGGCATTGTATGGCCCTGCACTGACCACATAATTCATATTAGATAGTATTGTATGGTCCTATACTGACCGTATAATAGAGTTCAAATGGCATTATATGGGTCTCTACACTGACCATATAACGTGGTTCAAATGGGATTGTATGGGGCTACACTGATCCTATAATGCAGATTCAAATGACATTATATAGGGCTACACCGACCATATTATGCAGATCCAAACGACATTATGGATCCAGCCGTGGTCACTTCCATCAAGGAGCAAAAAACGTTTTAAGTCCCTTTGCGTGGATTAATTTGACAATCAAATGCATCATTAATGTCGTTGGTTGCAAAGAAGGCTCTGAATAGCTTTGGGAGGGATGTTGGGGCAGATATTTGGGATGGGCCCCATCAACACTGTTTGAAACTGTATTACATGGTCAGTGTAGACTCATATAATGCAGTCCAATGCATTATATGAGTCTACACTGGCAATATAGACTCATATATTGACTCATATATTCGGGAAGGCAAGATTCCAGCGTGCTTAAAACAAGCAATTATAAAACCGCTGTTGAAGAAACCATCATTGGACCCCACTAAATTTGACAACTTTCGGCCTGTTTCCAATCTCCCCTTTTTGGGCAAAGTCATGGAAAGCGTGGTGGCCTCACAACTCCAGGTATTCTTGAGAGACACGGATTTTCTGGATCCGGCACAGTCTGGTTTCAGACCGGGACATGGAACCGAGACGGTCTTGGTCGCCTTAGTGGATGATCTGCGCCGGGAGCTAGACAGGGGGAGTGTGTCCCTGTTGGTGCTCCTGGACCTCTCAGCGGCCTTCGATACCGTCGACCACGGTATTCTTCTGGGGCGCCTTGCGGAGATGGGTCTTGGGGGCACTGCTCTGCAGTGGCTCCAGTCATTTCTGGAGGGTCGTACCCAGAAGGTGTTATTGGGGGACTCCTGTTCAACACCACAGCCTTTGCCCTGTGGGGTTCCACAGGGTTCTATACTGTCCCCCATGCTGTTTAATATCTACATGAAGCCGCTGGGTGAGATCATCCGGAGTTTCGGGGTGCGGTGTCATCTGTACGCAGATGATGTCCAACTCTGTCACTCCTTTCCACCTGCTACTAAGGAGGCTGTCGAGGTCCTGAACCGGTGCCTGGCCGCTGTAATGGTCTGGATGAGGGCGAACAAATTGAAATTGAATCCAGACAAGACAGAGGTACTCCTGGTCAGTCGCAAGGCCGAACAGGGTATAGGGTTACAGCCTGTGTTGGATGTGGTCGCACTCCCCTTGAAGGCGCAGGTTTGCAGCTTGGGTGTGATCCTGGATTCATCGCTGAGCCTGGAACCCCAGGTCTCGGCGGTGACCAGGGGAGCATTTGCACAGCTTAGGCTCGTGCGCCAGCTGCGCCCGTACCTTGGGAAGTCTGACTTGGCCACGGTACACGCTCTGGTCACATCCCGCCTTGACTACTGCAACGCTCTCTACGTGGGGCTGCCCTTGAAGACGGCCCGGAAGCTTCAGCTAGTCCAGCGCGCGGCAGCCATGTTACTAACAGGAGCGGGACGCAGGGAGCACACAACGCCCTTGTTGTCCCAGCTCCACTGGCTACCGATCTGCTACCGGGCCCAATTCAAGGTGCTGGTGTTGGCCTACAAAGCCCTAAACGGTTCCGGCCCAAAATACCTATCTGACCGCATCTCGGCCTATGAGCCCACGAGGACCTTGAGATCGTCTGGGGAGGCCCTTCTCTCGATCCCGCCTGCCGCACAGGCACGCCTGGCGGGGACGCGAGAGAGGGCCTTCTCGGTGGTGGCCCCCCGGCTGTGGAACACCCTCCCTGTTGACATCAGACAGGCGCCCTCCCTTATGGCTTTCCGTAAGAGCCTAAAGACCTGGCTATTTGAGAAGGCATTTAACTGAGTGCTATATTAACTGGCAATGACAATTGGAACGAAATATGGACTATGAGATTGGTTATGATTCTATGTTGTGACGATGCGGATTAGTTTAGTGTAATTTAGATTAGTGTGTATTATTGATATGTTGATTTTTTGTTGTGCTTTATTGTAAACTGTTTTTATATGTTGTACACCGCCGCGAGTCGCCCTAGGGCTGAGAGCGGCGGTCAACAAATGCAGCAAATAATAGTAAAAATAATAAATAAATATAATGTAGGTTGAGATTGCATTAGAGGGCAATGTCGAAGGGGCTCAAGTATGGCCTTTGTGAGGGTGTTTCCTACTTAAGGATGGACAAACAATCACAGATGGGAGAAGCTATTTGCCTTCGGTCAATTTGTCCCTTTCTCTGCTCTTTAGGCTGGGAAACATACACATTGATTTGCATTGTCCTTGGACAGCATTGCGTGTGCATTCCTGGATCTTGCGGCTTTATCTCTTTATGAAATGGAAAGATGCTGATCATAGGAAACCTTTGTTTCCACTTCATCGGATCTTCCTTTCCCCCACTTTCCTTGAGATAGATAGACAGACAGACAGACAGACAGACAGACAGATAGATAGATAGATAGATATCTGAATATGTCTGGATGGATTTCAACTCTGAATCTTTTAGTGCTGTTTGTGTTTAACGCTGTTTTAATTGTTGCATATTTGTATTTTTTTAACTGTATACGAATGCTTTTATGCCAAGCCGCTTTGAGTCCCCTTTGGGGAGATAAAAAGGGATGATGATGATGATGATGATGATGATATTGTGTCACTATATGGGGGAAAGGGGGGATTAAAATTACATAAAATAAATAGACACAATGCCTTATTTGTTGTTGTGTTCATGGCAGTCGGAGAGTTTCCTGCGGCTATTTCAGTGCAAAGCATTCTGCGCTTTCGTCATTTATAGATAGATAAATAGATAGATTGATGGATAGCTGGATGGATAAGATAGATGGATGGATGGATGGATGGATAGATGGATGGACTGATAGATGGATAAATGAATGGATGGATAGAAGGATGGATGGATGGATGGATGGATGGATAGATAGATAGATAGATAGATAGATAGATAGATAGATAGATAGGATGGATAGATGGATAGATAAGATAGATAGATAGATAGATAGATAGATAGATAGATAGATAGATAAGATGGATGGATGGATGGATGGATGGATGGATGGATGGATGGATAGATGATAGATAGATGGATAAGATAGATGGATGGATAGATTGATAGATGGATGAATGGATGGATAGATTAGATAGATAGATAGATAGATAGATAGATAGATAGATAGATAGGTAGATAGGTAGATAGGTAGATAAGCTAGATAGATTAGATAGGTAGGTAGATAGATAGATAGATAGATAGATAGATAGATGGATAGATAGATAGATAGATAAGCTAGATAGATTAGATAGATAGATAGATAGATAGATAGATGGATAGATAGATAGATAGATAAGCTAGATAGATGCGATAGATAAATAGATAAGATAGACAGATAGATAAGATAAGTTACATGGATGGATAGATAAATATATAGATGGATAGATAGATAGATAGGTATAATAATATCATCTGTATTTATACTCCAGCTTTCTCCCCAGTGATACAGCAGATTAAACCGCTGATCTGGTAAACTTGCTGACCGAAAGGTTGGCAATTCGAATCCAGGGAGCAGGGTGAGTTCCCACTGTTAGCCCCAGCTTCTGTCAACCTAGCAGTTTGAAAACATGCAAATGTGAGTAGATCAGTAGGTACTGCTTCTGTAATAATAATATATTCATTTATACCCCGCCTTTCTTCCCAGTGATGCAGCAGGTTAAACTGGTGATCTGCTGAACTTGCTGACCAAAAAGTTGGCAATTTGAATCCGGGGAGCAGGGTGAGTTCCCGCTGTTAGCCCCAGCTTCTGCCAACCTAGCAGTTCGAAAACATGCAAATGTGAGTAGATCAATAGGTACCGCTTCTGCGGGAAGATAACGGCACTCCATGCAGTCATGCCAGCCACAGGACTTTGGAGGCGTCTATGGACAACGCCGGCTAAACATGCAAATGCGAGTAGAACGATAGGTACCGCTTCTGCGGGAAGGTAATGGCGCTCCATGCAGTCATGCCAGCCACATGACTTTGGAGGCATCTATGGACAACGCCAGCTAAACATGCAAATGTGAGTAGATCAATAGGTACCGCTTCTGCGGGAAGGTAACGGTTCCCCATGCAGTCATGCCGGCTACATGATTTTGGAGGCGTCTATGGACAATGCCGGCTAAACATGCAAGTGCGAGTAGAACGATAGGTACCGCTTTTGCAGGAAGGTAACGGCACTCCATGCAGTCATGCCGGCTACATGACTTTGGAGGCGCCTATGGACAACGCCGGCTAAACATGCAAATGTGAGTAGATCGATAGGTACTGCTTCTGTGGGAAGGTAACGGCACCGCTTCTGTGGGAAGGTAACGGTTCCCCATGCAGTCATGCCGGCTACATGACTTTGGAGACGTCTATGGACAATGCCGGCTAAACATGCAAATGCGAGTAGAACGATAGGTACCGCTTTTGCAGGAAGGTAACGGCACTCCATGCAGTCATGCCGGCTACATGACTTTGGAGGCGCCTATGGACAACGCCGGCTAAACATGCAAATGCGAGTAGATCGATAGGTACTGCTTCTGTGGGAAGGTAACGGCGCTCCATGCTCTCATGCTGGCCACATGACTTTGGAGGCGTCTATGGACAACGTCAGCTAAACATGCAAATGTGAGTAGATCAATAGGTACTGCACTAATTCTGCAGTGTAAACGCAGCCTTCCTTTATGGCAATCCCAAGGCTGCCATTCTGTGCTTCTCTCTCCAATTTCCTCCCTTCTTGCAGCTGTTCCCAGATGTTGGGTCTTGGGGATTCAATTTAAATTTAATTAAAAAATAATTACGACGCCCTTGATTCTCAGAAGCGCATGGCCATCTTCCCAGGAGTCTCTTCTTACACCTCCTTCTCCACCGAGCAACAATGCTTTCAATTCAGGAAATGTTTAATCCGATTTTGGGTTAATCATTTCCCAACAGCCAGGGAATTCCAGCTTGAAATCCCCTGCTTTGAATATTGGGAGCAGAGACTGGTTTGGCTTGTTGCTGCTCTTGTTGGGCTGCGACCTATTCGGAGTCGTGCAACCAGGGATCAAAGCACTTCACAAACCAAGAGAGTTGCACTCCTGCAAAGCACATGGATGTCTTTGGGGAAAGGGTTTGCCTTTTGGGTATGGAGGATGGGGTGGTTCAAAAGTCATAAACAAAGTCAGAGATTGCAAACTGGAGTCCTTTCAAATAGATTTTGTGGTGCCGAGATGGAAGGTGATTGCTATTGTTGTTGCTGTTGTTGCTATCATCTGAGCAATGGTGTTATGCCTCTGCTTGTAGTCTGTCTGCGCGATCTTCTTGCAGCAGCTGAGGATAGGATCTATTGTTGTTCTGTCACGCGATGGGCCTGTAATAATTGACCTTTGAAATAGGATGTGCACCTTGTGCCCAGCGCGAAGCCAGGGTGCCTCAAAAGAGGCCCTTAAGGATTTTCCTATAGAGGGGGTCTTTAGAGTCTTTAATGATGTAACAAAGTCCTTTGTTACTGAACAAATTAAACAGATACTTCTCAAATCTTCAATGAGTCAAACAAATGCTTCAAGGCTTTGAATCAATTGGTGGCTTCCTTAATCTTGTCCACAAGGGACAGGCAACTGTCTTCATTAACTGTTCCTTTACTTTAGAGGAAAACCCTTTTCGAACCTCTCCCAGGCTGACTGTAATCTAATCCCTACTGATGTGAGTTCTACTACCGGATTCAAACTGCGTCTTGAGCACTGAGTAGACCTACCAGTAAAGGCTTGCAGATTCTCCAGCTGGAGTTCTTTGGGTCTGTAAAGCTGTTTTCCCTCTGGAATTTCTTAGAGACTTTAGGGCTGTTTCCCTCAGATGCTGTAAGGCTGAGAGGCTGTGAGCTCTCTGCCAGAGCTTTGGGACTGTTTCCCCCCAGAATGTCCCTGGAATTCCCTGGACTTCAGTTTCCCTGGATGGTCTTAAGAAATGAAGCTTTTGTGCAGGTGAAGCTTGCCCACACCCTCTAACTTAGCTTTCCTCACTAAGACTAACTAAAAATGGCTCCCTCTTCCCTTCCCATCTCCCTGGGAGAAGGGGCGGATCCAAACTTAACAATGATAGACAAGTGGCTTGCCCTATGACTGCAAACCAAAGGAAGCCACCTTTTTGCAGCATCCCTGCATGCAAACACTTAATAGAAAGAAAATAAAGTTGGAGCTCCTGGTACAAACATACCAGCACAATTGTATTATTATTATTATTATTATTATTATTATTATTATTATTATTATTATTTTGAAAACATAACAAGATTAGTATACAGCAAACAAGGTTGTTGTTGTTGTTGTTTGAAACACAACCAGATGAGTTCACAGCAGACACTCGGCTGGCTGTTGTATTGGATCACATGTTGGACCCTTCCCAAGTGTCTAGGACTGCGTGATGTATCAGCGAATAACACGTGCAGATCCCAGTAAGGTGGCCTTCTGCAGCTGGCAGATGGTCATTTTGTCAGTGCCAATTGTGTTTAAGTGCAGGCCAAGGTCTCGAGGCACTGCACCCAGTGTGCCCATCACTACTGGGACCCCCTTGACTGGCTTGTGCCAGAATTTTTGCAGTTCAATCTTTAAATCCTCATATCATGTCAGCTTTTCCAGTCGTTTCTCTTCAATCCTGCTGTCGCCTGGGATTGCAACATCAACGATCCTTATTTTGTTTTTTCCCAGGATCGTGAGGTCAGGAGTCTTGTGCTCCAGAACTCTGTCTGTCTGAATCCGGAAGTCCCAGAGGAGTTTGGTGTGTCCATTCTCTCCTAATGTTTTGCCTGCATCTGTGGCAGGCATCTTCAGAGGTTGTGAGGATTTCAGAGGTTTCCAACAGACCTCACAATCTCTGAGGATGCCTGCCATAGATGGAGGTGAAATGTCAGGAGAAAATGCTTCTGGAACATAGCCATGCCACCCGGAAAACTCACAACAACCCTATTATTAGTATAATTATAATTATAATTATCCCATTTTCCTTTCTTGATTGAGACCCAAAGTGGCTCATATTTATATTTATAGCATGCGTGGCACACGCCACGTTGGGTCCAGCCATGCTGCCACTTGCAAAGGAGGTGGCTTTGCATCACCACCGTGTCACACCATGAGTGTGCAATGATTGTGCCCCGTCTCTCTGTTTGTCTTCTTTTCCTCTTTGGGTATCCGGACAATGTGGCCTTCAGTCCAGTGGAGTTGATAGCGGAGGATCATGGCTTCAGTACTGGTGGTCTTTGCTTCTTCCAGATGCTGATAGAATCTTTCCAGAAGCTGAGAGTCAAGTTTGTAGACTGTCCATGTTTCATACAACAGAGAAGAGATTTTGCAGGGGTTTCCGGAGGCAACGCTGATGGAATCGTTCCAGGAGTTGAGAGTGACATCTGTAGACAGTCCATGTTTGCAGCCGTACAGCACAGTTGGGAGGACAATAGCTTTATTGGCAAGCCCCATGGTTGTTGCAACTCAGAGTAAGCTTCACCTTGCTTCCAAACACCACCACATAAGAGCTGTAGTTTTATAGTTTATTGAGGAAAATATCCAAGTCAAAATAAAGAATAAGCATTGCAAAGTTCCAAAGATTAAGGTTAAATGCAGAATATAGTTCCAAAGATCTTCAGGTAAAAGCAGGAAACACAATCCTATTGGCAAAGTTCAAACCAGAGTCCCAGGTACAAGCAATGAAACGATTGCCCCATGAATCACAATGCAAGAAATCCCAAGCGTACTGCTTTCCAGGCTAAGATTATTCCATGAAGCTTTCAGGCTAATAAGCTACATTGAACTGACACTTTTCCTTAGTTTGCAAGAAGCTTAAATAATACCTTTCTAACACGAAAACTGTTGCATCCCAGTTCAAGAAACGAGACCATAAGATTAAATCCACCACACTGGACTGTAGGAAAAGCAGTCCTTGTTTATTGATGAAAAATTGGTTACAAAAGAAAGGTAAATGCAAAGTCAAAAAGCCACAATAGAAACACAGCAGTCAGTAGAATCTCTGCACTTGAGCAAAATTTCAAAAGCCATAATACAAGAACCAGGAACCTGTTAGTCTTTTACTAACCATGAACTTGATAACTAGAAGCCTCTGGGATTACCGGCCATGAAACACAGGAATTCTGCCAAGGCACAGCCACAGTCCCAAACGTTGCTTGATCTAAAGAGGCACCCGGCAGGAGGCCTCTTAAACCAAAGAAGCTATTCTTTGAAACGCCCCTTGACTTTGAAGCCTGGGCCTGTCTCTCCTGTAAACGATGTGGCCTTCGTAGAAACTGGGAAACATTTCTGTCTCTAACTATCTGTTCTCTTTGGTCCTCATTAAAAACCCCTGGTGGAGAGATATCATGGCTACTGATATCACGGCTAGCTTCCAAAACATTTTCCTCCAGCTGTTGAGTTTCATTTTCATCGCCGCTGACCTCTGCATCAACAACAGATTCCACACTGTCAGGGTCAGGGAGAGCTTGCTCAGTTGGAAAAACTATCAGAGAATCCGGTTCACACAGATCAGGATCAGGCTGAACCCCAACAAAAACATTACACGAAATCATTGCAATGACCTTTCGCCGAGCTGGCCTCTCGTCTGCCGGCCAGGCGAGAACACCGCCTGACCCGCAAATCAAGACGAGCTTGCTGGGTCAAGTCACTGTCAAGGCTTTCAGTACTTTCAGTATCAGCGTGGGAAGGAAGTGAATGCCTCCCCACCTGTTCGCTATCTCCTTCATTAAAATTCCTTTCTCTTGGGAACCGCTGTGTTGATGTTGACTCTGCACTGTCTGTACTGTCTGTGGGAGCCGCAGGCCCAGAGATCTGAGGCACAGAAAAAGAGCCAGGAATCTGAATCCCATCATCCTCATCATCACAGAACATCTCAGCCACAACATTGGTCTCCCTACGGATGTCCCAGCTGTCATGTATCATGTTCTGCAGTTGAGGGTGGTTGGTGGTGACAGGCCTAGCTGTTGGTGATGGAAGGATTAATGTAAGTCTTAGTTCTAAAGGGTTGAGTAATCTGTAAGTAAGAGTTTGTGGGTGAAAGCAATTAAGGGTGGAGGCATGCAAGAGATGGGTTGCAGGTAGGTGTTTCTGGATCTAAGGAGCTAGCCTTGGGACTGATCTTTGGGAGAAAAGTATTTGTCTTATTTTGGTGGTAGATGCTGCTGGTTTCCCCCCAGGTTTGTGGATTTTTGGTGTCCTGTCTCCTGAACCTTTGGAATCCTGGAACCTTGAATCTTTGGACAGGCTTTTGACTACGGTATAGACTCTTGATCCCTGAACTCTCGGCATTTGACCACTGGACTGGACCTTTTGACCACAGAGTTATCTTGAACCTGTAACAGTTTTTGCTCTTTTTGTTTTGTATTCTGTGGCTGAGTGCTATGTTTTGTTTTATATTTTGGACTATTAAAACAGCCAGAAAGTCAGTGCTGTTTTAATTAAATTGTTTAATTAAAACAGCCTTAGTTACCTCTAGATTGGACTATTGCAATGCGCTCTACATGGGGCTGTCCTTGAAGACGGCCCAGAAATTCCAATTGGTCCAACGGACAATTATTAACTGGTGCGAATTACAGAGAGTGGACAATCCTCCTGTTTAAGGAACTCCACTGGCTGCTGTTTATTTTCCGGGCCCAATTCAAGGTGCAGGTTTTGACCTACAAAGCCCTGAACGGTTGAGAACCACTGATCTAAAGCATCTCTCTGTTCTGAGAGTTCAATAGTGTCTCTGTCTAGTCTGAAAGTCCAATGGAATCTGTACAGTCTGAGAGCCTGAAAGCATACAGTTCCTACTGAAGTTTTAAAATGGAGTCTGAGTTCTGAACAAGCCCAGATCAGATCCCATGCTCTGCAGCCCCTCCTACAGCACAGAGTTAAGGAAAACTGCAAACCAATACACACATCTATATAAATACAAATGTAATGTTCGTTTGTGGTATTCACAGAACTCAAAAACCACTGGACAAATTGACACCAAATTTGGACACAAGACACCTAACAATCCAATGTATGTCCTTCACTCAAAAAAATGATTTTGTCATTTGGGAGTTGTAGTTGCTGGGATTTATAGTTCCCCTACAATCAAAGAACATTCTGAACCTCACCAACGATGGAATTGAACCAAACTTGGCACACAGTTCTCCCATGACCAACAGAAAATATTGGAAGGGTTTAGTGGGCAGTGTCCTTTGGTTTTGGAGTTGTAGTTCACCTACATCCAGAGATGACTGTGGACTCAAACAATGATGGATCTGGACCAAACTCTACACGAATACTCAATATGCCCAAATGTGAACACTGGTGGAGTTTGGGGAAAATAGAATCTTGACATTTGGGAGTTGTACTTGCTGGAATTTATAGTTCACCTACCATCACAGAGCATTCTGAAACCCACCAACGATAGAATTGGGCCAAACCTCCGACACAGAACCCCCATGTGGGCCACAGCAATGCATGGCAGGGGACGACTAGTATACAATAAAAAAGCAATCTGAATTATATACATAACAAATAACGAGTGGAGGCTTGGAGAAGGTTGTTGTTTTCAACACAAGCGCAGTGTGTTGCCAGCGCCACTTCCAAATATGGGAGAAACTCCTGCGTTTGCCTGTGAAGGCTGCCGATACAAATATTGGCAATCTCTGCTTTGGAAACATTTCTCCCCTTCACACGATGTATGCGTAATCTCTTGGAAGAGCTTTTGAGCGTTACCTGGATGAAATCCACGGACGATTTTCCTTTCAGGAAACTTCGCCACTCTCTGCTTCATGGCCACTGAATGGATTAAGATGTGCTAACTACCTCTGAGGATGCTTGCCATAGATGCAGGCGAAATGTCAGGAGAGAATGCCTCTAGACCATGGCCATATAGCCCGAAAAAACCTACAACAACCCATTAAGATGTACTAAGTTTGGTGATGGCAGAGGATGTAGACGAGCAATACATACATTACGAATTATTATTATTATTATTATTATTATTATTATTATTATTATCATCATCCCATCTTCCTCTCTCAAAAGAGACTCAACCATACAACATACAATTCAAAACTTGTAACATGTTGTTGTTGTTGTTCAAAACACAACAAGATGTGTCCACAGCAGACACTCTGCTGGCTGTTGAATTGGATCACACATCGACACCAAATTGGGAGGGAGAGCCAAGACTCCAGAGGACAGGAGCAGGATTCAAAACGATCTTGACAGATTAGAGAGATGATGGGCCAAAACTAACAAAATGAAGTTCAACAGGGACAAATGCAAGATACTCCACTTTGGCAGGAAAAACGAAATGCAAAGATGCAGAATCGGGGACAATGCCTGGCTCGAGAGCAGGACGTGTGGAAAAGATCTTGGTGTCCTCGTGGACAGGAAGGTAAACATGAGCCAGGAATGTGATGTGGCGGCAAAAAAAGCCAATGGGATTTTGGCCTGCATCAATAGAAACATAATGTCTAGCTCTAGGGAAGTCCTGCTCCCCATGCTCTATTCCACTTTGGTTAGACCACACTTGGAATATTGTGTCCAATTCTGGGCACCACAATTCAAGACAAGCTGGAATGTGTCCTGAGGAGGGCGACTAAAATAATCAAGAGTCTGGAGAACAAGCCCTATGAGGAGCGGCTTAAGGAGCTGGGCATGTTTAGCCGGAAGAAGAGAAGGCTGAGAGGAGATATGATAGCCATGTATAAATATGTGAGAGGAAGCCACAGGGAGGAGGAGGGAGCAAGCTTGTTTTCTGCTTCCTTGGAGACTCGGACGCAATGGAACAATTGCTTCAAACTACAAGAGAGGAGATTCCATCTGAACATGAGGAAAAACTTCCTGACTGTGAGAGCCGTTCAGCAGTGGAACTCTCTGCCCCGGAGTGTGGTGGAGGCTCCTTCTTTGGAAGCTTTTAAACAGAGGCTGGATGGCCATCTGTCAGGGGTGATTTGAATGCAATATTCCTGCTTCTTGGCAGAATGGAGTTGGACTGGATGGCCCAGGAGGTCTCTTCCAACTTTTTGATTCTAGGATTCTATGATCCTGCTGTCACCTAGGATTGCAACATCGAAGATCCATACTTTGTTTTTTAACATGAATGTGAGGTCAAGAGTATTATGCTCCAAAACTCTGTCTGAATTTGGAAAATGACGTGTTCATTTTCTGTAACCTTCCGGCTTGTGATCCCACCCGTTCTTTGTCGCAGGCAGACATTGTTTGTGGCCCAAGTTCCAATGGATCATCTGAGCAAGGGTGTTGTGCCTCTGCTTGGAGTCTGTCCGTGATCTTCTTGCAGCAGCTTAGGATGCGATCCATTGTTTTGTATGCTTCTTTGCAGAGTCTACACTTGGGATCTATTGTTGACTTTTCAATTCTGGCTTTGATGGCCTTTGTTCTAATGGCTTGTTCTTGGGCTGCAAGAATCAGGCCCTTCTTTGTCTCCTTTTTCCAAGTTCTATTGTTGTTGTTGTTGTTGTTGTTGTTGTTGTTGTTTTGCCTTAAGTGTTTCCATGGGTTTGCTTTTAGGCTTTTCTCATGATGGCGTCTCACATTAGGATTCCTGTAATTGACGCCATTAGTTCCTCAATTACTTACTGCAGCCACTTAATAATCAATTAATATTGCACTTAATAGCTTATTTATTGGTTATTTACTTGTTACAGCTAGTTACTTACGAACTAATTAACTACAAAACCCAGGGGTGATGAGTCCTGTTTTAAGTATTTTGACGGATCTGTTTTAGTGTTCCTGTGCGAGACGGTTTACATTGTCATCAGCCAGCTGACATTGATCACCCAGGAACAAAAATCATGTTATAGTTTCATATCAGCTTTGTTTCTCTAATTTTTATTTATTTATTTACTATATTTCTATACGACCCTGGAGCGAATTTTGGATCCCCCCCCCCCCCCCCCCCCCCCCCCCCCCCCCCGCTTTACGCTTCTTATGTCCTTACAGTTGATTCTTGTGTAGTTTCCTCCAGAGCCGCTCCGTGTGGTTCTTCACAAACATCGCTGTCAACAGATATTCTTTTCTTAATTACCAACGTATTCATTAATTACCATGGTAATTACGGCAACCCGATCAACAATTTGTGAAAATTAGAAAAAAATATATAGTTGTACCAAGACTTTAGAACAAAACCAGCACTCCATTTGTGTAGCGATTCAGCCTTTCTGGAGGCCTTTGAACTGAGGCTGGATGTCCATCTGTTGGGAGGGCTTTGACTGTGTCTTCCTGCCCAGTAAAAGGAGGTTAGACTAGATGCCCTTTGGAGGTCTCTTCCAGTGGAGTCTTTTTTCTCTGGAGGTCTTTGAACTGAGGCTGAACGTCCATCTGTTTGGAGGGCTTTGACTGTGTCTTCCTGCCGAGCAGAAGGGGATTGGTCTAGATGCCCTTTGGGAGACTCTTCCAGTGGAGTCCCATTCTCTGGAGCTCTTTGAACTGAGGCTGGATGTCCATCTGTTTGGAGGGCTTTGACTGTGTCTTCCTGCTGAGCAGAAGGAGGTCAGACTAGATGCCCTTTGGGAGTCTCTTCCAGTGGAGTCTCTTTTTCTGGAGGCTTTTGAACTGAGGCTGGATGTCCATCTGTTGGGAAGGCTTTGACTGTGTCTTCCTGACCGGCAGAAGGGGATTGGACTAGATGCCCTTTGGGGACCTCTTCGATTGGAGTCTCTTTCTCTGAAGGTCTTTGAACTGAGGCTGGATGTCCATCTGTTTGGAGGGCTTTGCCTGTGTCTTCCTGTCCAGATGCCCTTTGGAGGTCTCTTCCAGTGGAGTCTTTTTTCTCTGGAGGCCTTTGAACTGAGGCTGGATGTCCATCTGTTTGGAGGGCTTTGATTGTGTCTTCCTGCTCAGCAGAAGGAGGTCAGACTAGATGCCCTTTGGAGGTCTCTTCCAGTGGAGTATTTTTAACTGGAGGTCTTTGAACTGAGAATGGATGTCCATCTGTTGGGAGGGCTTTGACTGTGTCTTCCTGCTCAGCAGAAGGAGGTCAGACTAGATGCCCTTTGGGAGTCTCTTCCAGTGGAGTCTCTTTCTATGGAGGCCTTTGAACTGAGACTGGATGTCCATCTGTTTGGAGGGCTTTGACTGTGTCTTCCTGTCCAGCAAAAGGAGGTTAGACTAGAGGCCCTTTGGGGTTCTCTTCGATTGAACTCGCTTTCTCTTGAGGTTTTCAAACAGAGGCTGGATGTCCATCTGTTTGGAGGGCTTTGACTGTATCTTCCTGTCTCCAGATGCCCTTTGGGAGTCTCTTCCAGTGGAGTCTCTTTCTCTGGAGGCCTTTGAACTGAGGATGGATGTCCATCTGCTGAGAGGGCTTTGACTGTGTCTTCCTGCCCAGCAGAAGGAGGTTAGGCTAAAGGCCAATTAGGGTCTCTTCAATTGAAGTCTCTTTCTCTGGAGGCCTTTGAACTGAGGCTGGATGCCCATCTGTTGGGAGGGCTTTGAGTGTGTCTTCCTGCCCAGCAGAAGGTCAGACTAGATGCCCTTTGGAGGTCTCTTCTGTGGAGTCTCTTTCTCTGGCGGTCTTTGAACTAAGGCTGGATGTCCATCTGTTGGGAGGGCTTTGACTGTGTCTTCCTGTCTCCAGATGCCCTTTGGGAGTCTCTTCCAGTGGTGTCTCTATCTCTGGAAGCCTTTTAACTGAGGCTGGATGTCAATCCGTTTGGAGATCTTTGAGTGTGTCTTCCTGTCCAGCAGAAGGAGGTCAGACTAGATGCCCTTTGGAGGTCTCTTCCAGTGGAGTCTCTTTCTCTGGAGGTCTTTGAACTGAGGCAGGATGGTCATCTGTTGGGAGGGCTTTGACTGTATCTTTTTGCCCAGCAGAAGGAGGTTGATGAGATGCTCTGCCATAAAGAGAGCCCAAGTGTGCAGAGCACAAGGGAGCTCTCCAAGGTGGAGAGCCCTTTCCACCTTGGAGAATCTCATTAGAGAGCAGACTAAAATCCAGAGTTAATCACATATTCAAATTACAAGGAAGGAGGTTCCATATCAATATTATAGCCAGGCATGGGCCAACTTTGGCCCTCCCTCCAGGTGTTTTGGACTTCAACTCCCACAATTCCTAACAGCCGGTAGGCTGTTAGGAATTGTGGGAGTTGAAGTCCAAAACACCTGGAGGGAGGGCCAAAGTTGGCCCATGCCTGCAATAGACTCTCAGTTGAAGCAGTATCAAACTGCATTAAATGGTCAGTGTAGATGTACCTTCAGAGAAATCCAATGCCATTGAGGGCTACTAACACATTGTCCAAATCCCATTAGCAAATGCTCAGAATGCTCCGCTGACAAAGGGTTCATTGTCCCTTGCAACTCTCCTTGGTATTTACTCCATGTTTAGCAAACACAGATGGAAGGCTACCCGTCACAGTTCTTTGCAGCTTTCCTGGGCAAACTCAATGCTCCTGTGGAAGATGTGGGCTGAGACCATGCCTTCTCCCTGGAAGCTTTCCTTGCACCTACAGTCAGCTTTGCTTGCATTTATGGCTTTACTTGCATCTGCACCCTGCTTTGCTTGCATTTATGGCTCTGCTTGCATATGCAACCTGCTTTGTTTGCATATCTGGCTTTGGTTGCATCTACAGCCTGCTTTGCTTGCATTTATGGCTTTACTTGCATCTACAGCCTGCTTTGCTTGCATTTATGGCTCTGCTTGCATCTGCACCCCACTTTGCTTGCATTTATGGCTCTGCTTGCACCTACAGTCAGCTTTGCTTGCATTTCTGGCTTTGGTTGCATCTGCACACTGCTTTGCTTGCATTTCTGGCTTTGGTTGCATCTGCACACTGCTTTGCTTGCATTTCTGGCTTTGGCTGCTTTGCTTGCATTTATGGCTCTGCTTGCATCTGCACCTTGCTTTGGTTGCATTTCAGGCTTCGGTTGCACCTACAGCCTGCTTTGCTTGCATTTATGGTTTTACTTTATCTGCAGCCTGCTTTGCTTGCATTTATGGCTTTACTTGCATCTGCACCCTGCTTTGCTTGCATTTATGGCTCTGCTTGCATCTGCAGCCTGCTTTGCTTGCATTTATGGTTTTACTTGCACCTACAGTCAGCTTTGCTTGCATTTATGGCTTTACTTTATCTGCAGCCTGCTTTGCTTGCATTTCTGGCTTTGCTTGCATCTCCACCCTGCTTTGCTTGCATTTCTGGCTTTGCTTGCACCTAGAGCCTGCTTTGATGCATTTATGGCTTTAGTTGCATCTACAGCCTGATTTGCTTGCATTTATGACTCTCTGCATCTGCACCTTGCTTTGCTTGCATTTCTGGCTTTGGTTGCACCTAGAGCCTGCTTTGATGCATTTATGGTTTTACTTGCACCTACAGTCAGCTTTGCTTGCATTTATGGCTTTACTTTATCTGCAGCCTGCTTTGCTTGCATTTCTGGCTTTGCTTGCATCTCCACCCTGCTTTGCTTGCATTTCTGGCTTTGGTTGCACCTAGAGCCTGCTTTGCTTGCATTTATGGCTCTGCTTGCATCTGCACCTTGCTTTGCTTGCATTTATGGCTTTGGTTGCATCTGCAATCTGCTTTGCTTGTATTTCTGGCTTTGGATGCACCTAGAGCCTGCTTTGATGCATTTATGGTTTTACTTGCACCTACAGTCAGCTTTGCTTGCATTTATGGCTTTACTTTATCTGCAGCCTGCTTTGCTTGCATTTCTGGCTTTGCTTGCATCTCCACCCTGCTTTGCTTGCATTTCTGGCTTTGGTTGCACCTAGAGCCTGCTTTGCTTGCATTTATGGCTCTGCTTGCATCTGCACCTTGCTTTGCTTGCATTTATGGCTTTGGTCGCATCTGCAATCTGCTTTGCTTGTATTTCTGGCTTTGGATGCACCTAGAGCCTGCTTTGATGCATTTATGGTTTTACTTGCACCTACAGTCAGCTTTGCTTGCATTTATGGCTTTACTTTATCTGCAGCCTGCTTTGCTTGCATTTCTGGCTTTGCTTGCATCTCCACCCTGCTTTGCTTGCATTTCTGGCTTTGGTTGCACCTAGAGCCTGCTTTGCTTGCATTTATGGCTCTGCTTGCATCTGCACCTTGCTTTGCTTGCATTTATGGCTTTGGTCGCATCTGCAATCTGCTTTGCTTGTATTTCTGGCTTTGGATGCACCTAGAGCCTGCTTTGATGCATTTATGGTTTTACTTGCACCTACAGTCAGCTTTGCTTGCATTTATGGCTTTACTTTATCTGCAGCCTGCTTTGCTTGCATTTCTGGCTTTGCTTGCATCTCCACCCTGCTTTGCTTGCATTTCTGGCTTTGGTTGCACCTAGAGCCTGCTTTGCTTGCATTTATGGCTCTGCTTGCATCTGCACCTTGCTTTGCTTGCATTTATGGCTTTGGTCGCATCTGCAATCTGCTTTGCTTGTATTTCTGGCTTTGGATGCACCTAGAGCCTGCTTTGCTTGCATGTATGGCTTTGCTTGCATCTACAGCCTGCTTTGCTTGCATTTATGGATCTGCTTGCATCTGCACCTTGCTTTGCTTGCATTTCTGGCGTTGGTTGCATCTATATCCTAGTTTGCTTGCTTACTTAGGGCTGCATGTTCTCCTGCAGTGAGGACATCGGTTTCCAGGCGGGAGGGAGTCCCAGTTGGGGTTGGCTTGACGTGCCTTCCTCTTCACTTCACTTCACTTCATTTCTTAATTAGTCGCTCTCCACCAAGGTGCTCCGAGCGACTTACAATTTAAAATAGCATTTACACAATATAAAAACATTCAACATAAAAACATACAACAGTGACTATTTGGCAAATTAGATCTGATTACTTAAATGCACAACCAAACAGCCAAGTCTTGAGCGCCTTTACAAAAGGTCGCAGCTCCGACATTGCTCTAATGTATGGAGGCCATGAGTTCCTGCTTCATTTGGAGGAATGCTGCACTCGCAGAGCTCAGGCGGTGTTGAATTTCGGTGTCGATGTTGACTTTGGTGGAGAGGTGGCTGCCAAGGGAGCAGAAAGGGTCCACACTTTCTAATGTTTCACCATTAAGCTGTATCTCTGGCCTTGCAGAGGGATTGGCTGAAAGAGCACGTTGGTTTTCCTGATGTTCAATGAGAGGCCAAGCTTCCTGTATGCTTCTGCGAAGGTATTTAGAGTGGCTTGTAGGTCTTCTTCTGAATGCGCACAGATGACGTTGTCATCAGCATATTGGAGTTCTATTGATGAGGAGATATTGGAAAAATAGATATTGATTTATTGATTTATAAATTGTACGTACTCTATAAGCACTGAAATATATAGAAAAATCAGGCTCTCTCTGTATAAGAAACCCAAGCTAACAGGACAAGCAAGCTGCGTCCAGGCACAGCAAGAGAGGGGCTGAAGAGAGGGCATGTTATCTATACATTCCAGGAGAGAGAGATAAGCCTGTCCTAGCTGGGACAACTAGGCTCTAAAAGGAGCCTCCTGACAGGTCAAATGCAGGCCCCTGATGGATGCAAGCTGCTCCTAGGAATACACAGACACATGCCTTTTGCATGTTAGAAGATAGAATTTG
This sequence comes from Anolis sagrei ordinatus, assembly GCF_025583915.1. Lineage (NCBI taxonomy): Eukaryota > Metazoa > Chordata > Lepidosauria > Squamata > Anolidae > Anolis > Anolis sagrei. The sequence goes on along the minus strand of NW_026847549.1, from coordinate 204,756,693 downwards.
ATGCTAAGGTGACGCAGTGAATGGTGTCAACGTATGTAGACGTTTGTTCTTTGTTTGCTTGCATTTGGAATCTATAAAAGGCACAGTCAACGCCTATTTCATTGCTCTGGTGCTTTTGGAGAACTCCTCACCAGAGTCCCAGCTGGAAATAAAGCTGTACTTTTCGGCCTTGTCCACATCTCGGATTGTGGGTCTGGGTCCCCTTCTTTTTTCTGGAGGCTGATCTGTGTCGCGCTTTCCCCGCAGGCGGAGAGGTGTCCCAGGAGAGCCTTCTGCTCCACGGGCCTTTTGCCAGGAAGCCCAAGCGGATCCGGACGGCCTTCTCCCCGTCGCAGCTGCTGAGGCTGGAGCGCGCCTTCGAGAAGAACCACTACGTCGTGGGGGCCGAGCGCAAGCAGCTGGCCGGCAGCCTCAGCCTCTCCGAGACCCAGGTGGGTGTGGACTCAGGTCTCTGAGGATCGCATTGGCCTTTTGTGCTGCCGCATCACACTGTTGTTTCATGCCCAGCTTGTGGTGCATTAAGAGCCCCTAGATCAGGCATGGGCCAACTTTGGCCCTCCCTCCAGGTGTTTAGGACTTCAACTCTCACAGTTCCTAACCGTCTCCACCTTCTCCTTCCCTTTCCCTGTCTTTGTCTCTGCTTCCTTCTCCTTCCCTTTCTCTGTCCCCATCTCCATCTGTCTCTTTCTCCCTTCTCCATCTCCATCACCATCTCTGTCTCCATCTTTCTTCTCCTTTTTCCATCTCCGCCTCCACCTTCTCCTTCTTTTTCCCTGTCTCTGTTTCTGTTCTTTCTCCTTCCCTTTCTCTGTCTCCATCTCCATCTGTCTCTTTCTGTCTCCACCTTCTCCTTCTTCCTTTTCCCTGTCTCTGTCTCTGCTTCCTTCTTCCCTTTCTCTGTCTCCATCTCCCTCTTTCTCCCTTCTCCTTCCCTTTTTCCTTCTCCATCGCCTCCTTCTCCTTCCCCTTCTCCATCTCTTTCTCCATCTTTCTTCTCCCTTCTCCATCTCCGTCTCCACCTTCTCCTTTTTCCCTGTCTCTGTCTCTATTCCTTCTCCTTCCCTTTCTCTGTCTCCATCTCCATCTGTCTCTTTCTGTCTCCACCTTCTCCTTTTCCTTCCTTTTCCCTGTCTCTGTCTCTGCTTCCTTCTTCCCTTTCTCTGTCTCCATCTCCCTCTTTCTCCCTTCTCCTTCCCTTTTTCCTTCTCCATCGCCTCCTTCTCCTTCCCCTTCTCCATCTCTTTCTCCATCTTTCTTCTCCCTTCTCCATCTCCGTCTCCACCTTCTCCTTTTTCCCTGTCTCTGTCTCTATTCCTTCTCCTTCCCTTTCTCTGTCTCCATCTCCATCTGTCTCTTTCTGTCTCCACCTTCTCCTTTTCCTTCCTTTTCCCTGTCTCTGTCTCTGCTTCCTTCTTCCCTTTCTCTGTCTCCATCTCCCTCTTTCTCCTTTCTCCTCCATCGCCTCCTTCCCCTTCTCCATCTCCATCTTTCTTCTCCCTTCTCCATCTCCGTCTCCACCTTCTCCTTCTCCTTCCTTTTCTGCTTCTTGCTCCTTCCCTTTCTCTGTCTCCATCTCCATCTCCCTCTTTCTCCCTTCTCTTTCTCCTTCTCCATCCCGTTCTTCATCTCCATCACTATCTCTGTCCCTGTCTCCATCTCCATCTCCATCTCTTCCTTCTTCTCCTTCCCTTTCTCCTTCTTCTTCTCTTCCTTCTTCCTCATCCAGGTGAAGGTCTGGTTCCAGAACCGGCGGACCAAGTATAAGCGCCAGAAGCTGGAGGAGGAAGGCCCTGAGTCGGACCAGAAGAAGAAGGGCTCCCACCACATCAACCGGTGGCGCATTGCCACCAAGCAGTCCAGCGGAGAGGACATAGACGTCACCTCTAATGACTAGCGGAGTGATCACGGCAGGCACACCGCTCCCCTGGAAAGGACCATTGAGCGGGGGCAGAGACCACAGAACCTGGTCGTTGGAGGGGGGACAGAGCTGGACAGGAGCCCCCCAACTGCCAGCATTGGGGTCCGCAGGAGGAAGGACCATTCTGAGGGACACTATACTGCCTCTCCGATCTATGGGGACAGCAGTGGAGCTGGACAGCACCTACGGAGATGGAAGACAGTGGGGAAACCCCCAGAAATGCCAGGACACGGACCCTTTGAGCCCTATGAGGAGGCCCTCAAACACATGGATCTGCCAAGGCTTCCATTAGATACTCTCTCCTCCATGTTGGGCTTGGGCCGGATGGGTGTCCACGTTGTGATGGTGACGATGACTATGTTGAAGACCCAAAAGGAAGCCCGTCCCTCTCCCGTCTTAATTTATTATTTTGTGTCTATGTGTTTCCGGTGTGTACCTCTTCCCTCTGTCGTAGATGTGTATGTGTGTGTGTCAATGCGCACAAGTGTGGGCGGGTGTGTCTGTGCAATCATAAAGCAACCAACAGTCTCCCATGTTGGAAATACATCATCGCCTTATTGTGGATGCAGGGAAGGCCAGATGCGGAGGTCCCATCTGCACGCATGTCGACGATGTTCCCAAAGTCTTGCAATCATGCATCTGCGCCAGCGTGCGCCCTCCTGGTTTGGCAGGGATCGTTTGCAAGATTACACATCTATGATTGGATTTAAATGCTCTGCGCCACTGGGTTTGATGCTAATGCCTCTTGACCCAACTGATCCTCTGCCTTCCCAGTTTCCCAGCTGCTTTTAACATGCCCTGGTTACGTCTCTCCTTGCCCCATGCTCCTCTTTGCGCTCAGTTTACTTCCATTGCTGCAAAATGAGCCCAAAGTGCCAAAAATAACTCATAGAATCATAGTTGGAAGGGTCCCCAGGACATCATCCATTTAGCCAGGCAGGAAGACACAACCAAAGCACTCCTGACAGATGGCCATCCTGCTTTTGTTGAAAGACTCCAACAGAGTTTGAAGGTGTATTGTCGAAGGCTTTCATGGCTGGAATCACTGGGTTGTTGTAGGTTTTTTAGGGCTATATGGCCATGTTCTAGAGGCATTCTCTCCTGACATTTTGCCTGCATCTATGGCAAGCATCCTCCGAGGTGTGAGATACCGCACGATTCGATTCACCAACCTCTGAGGCGAGCCTCTAAGGTAGCCTCACAAACTCTGGGATGCTTGGGCAAGCATCCTCAGAGGTTGTGAGGATACCTCACAACCTCACAACCTCTGAGGATGCTCACGACCTCTGAAGGATGCTCACAACCTCTGAGGATCCTCTGAGGTATCCTCACAACCTCGGAGGATGCTTGCCATAGATGCAGGCGAAATGTCAGGAGAGAATGCCTCTAGAACATGGCCATGGCAATACATCTATGGCAATCATCCTCAGAGGTTGTGAGGATACCTCACAACCTCACAACCTCTGAGGATGCTCACGACCTCTGAAGGATGCTCACAACCTCTGAGGATCCTCTGAGGTATCCTCACAACCTCGGAGGATGCTTGCCATAGATGCAGGCGAAATGTCAGGAGAGAATGCCTCTAGAACATGGCCATGGCAATACATCTATGGCAATCATCCTCAGAGGTTGTGAGGATACCTCACAACCTTACAACCTCTGAGGATGCTCACAACCTCTGAAGGATGCTCACAACCTCTGAGGATCCTCTGAGGTATCCTCACAACCTCGGAGGATGCTTGCCATAGATGCAGGCGAAATGTCAGGAGAGAATGCCTCTACAACATGGCCATGGCAATGCATCTATGGCAAGCATCCTCAGAGGTTGTGAGGACGTAGTGAGCCTGCATCTATGGATGCTTGCCATAGATGCAGGCGAAACATCAGGAGAGAATGCCTCTAGAACATGGCCATATAGCCCAAAAAAACCTACAACAACCCAGTTGGAAGGGATTCCCACCCAGTCCAACCTAATTCGGCTAGGCAGGAAGGCACAATCCGATCCCTCCCAACAGATGGCCACTCAACCTCTGCTTTAAAACTTCCAGATAAGGGACACTTCCAAGCAGCAGAGGGTTCCACCACTGAACAGCTCTGAGCGTCAGGAAGTTCTTCCTAATATTTAGGTGGAATCTCTTTCCCTGCAACTTGAATCCTTTCCCTTCCCTGTCAACTCAGGCAAAAGCAAACTATTTCCAAGCATGGTTCCTTTTTGCAGTTGTGCCATATCTCCATTTGCAGCTTCAATATTTTATAATTAGGAACATGGCTCATCAACATCGTCACCATTTGCATATGGCGTGACACGCAAATAAGGAATAACCAATCAGGCGTCGCTTCCAAAGCAGGAAAACTCATTTTTTAAATAAAGGAATGTAGGAGAAGGAAGGGAGGAATTGAGAAAGTGCACAAATGCAATATAACACAGGTTGCGCACCCCTTACCTGGGATTCCGAAATCTCAAACCCTCCGAAATCCAAAATCCTGGGTGGCTGAGAGAGTCAGACCTTCGGTTTTCTGGCGGTTCAATGTACCCAAAGTTTGTTTCATGTACAAAATTATTAAAAAGATTGTATATAAAAATATATTTGGCTTATGTGTGTATATATACAAAGCATGGATTAATATTAAGTTTTGGCTTGTCTCCTATCTCCAAAGTGTATTGTTTTATATTGGAAACATACAGAATGAGGGACACGTGAAAAAGATCCTGGAGTTGTCGAAGGCTTCCATGGCTGGAATCACTGGGTCTTTTAAGTAGGAAGATTCTGGGAGTTGCAGTCCAAAAAGGAAATTCCCTAAGTGCTAGGGAGGATGACCTCTCCCTCTGGCCTCAACAGGGATGCTGTGTGTGGTTCATGGAAAGAGCTGGGCAGCAAGAACGAAAAGGAGGGAAGGCTCCGGGCTTTGTCTCTGCTCGGCCTCCCCTTTCCTGCTGGGGCTCCCCAGGTATGGCAGGTATGCCGGCCGCTGTGGCCGCTGGGGGTGGCTTCACACCTGCGGCGGGGATTGAATGTCCATCCCAAAACAGAGCGGCCTCCCCGGCATCCAGGTAAGTGCCTCGGGATGACGGATCAAAGGCGGCACCTGCGCTGGGCAGGAATCTCAGACATGCCTCAGAGTTGAGAGGAAGGAAGGAAGGAAGGAAGGAAGGAAGGAAGGAAGGAAGGAAGGAGAAGGAGAAGGAAGGGAACGGAAGGAAGGAAGGAAGGAAGGAAGGAAGGAAGGAAGGAAGGAAGAAGGCAGGCAGGAGAAGGGAATGAAAGTAAGAAGAGAGGGAGAAAAGGAGGGAGAAAAAAGGAAGGAATGGAGGAAGGAAAGGAAAGAAAGCAAAAAGGGAAGGAAGGAGAAAGGGGAAAGAAGGAAGAGGAGGAGACAAAACAGAAGGAAAAGGGGAAGGAAAGAAAGAAGGCTGGAGAAGGGAATGAAAGAAAGAAAAGAGGGAGGAGGAAAAGAAGGGAGAGAGAAGAAATGGAAGGGAAAGGAAGAGAAGGAAGGAAGGACAGAAGAAAAGAAGGAAGGAAGGGAAGGGAAGAAGAAAGGAAGGAAGGGGGAAGGAAGGAATGACAGAAGAAAGGAGGGAAGGAATGGGAAGGAAGGAAGGAGAAGGAAGGGGAGTGGAAAGAAAGGAAAGAAAGGGAAAGGAAGGAAGGACAGAAGAAAGGAAGGAAGGAATGGGATGGATGGATGGAGAAGGAAGGGAAGGAAGGCAAGGAAGGACAGAAGAAGAGAAGGAAGGAAAGAGAAGGAAGAGAAGGGAAGAGAGGAAAAGATGGAAGGAAGGACAGAAGGACGAAAGAAAAGAAGGAATGGGATGGAAGGAGAAGGAAGGGAAGGAAGGACAGAAGAAGAGAAGGAAAGAATGAGAAGGAAGGGAAGGAAATGGAAGGGAAAGGAAGGAAGGAAGGACAGAAGAAAGGAAGGAAGGAGAAGGAAGGGAAGGGAAGAGAGGGAAAGATGGAAGGAAGGAGAGAAGGACGAAAGGAAGGAAGGAATGGGATGGAAGGAGAAGGAAGGCAAGGAAGGACAGAAGAAAGGAAGGAAGGAGAAGGAAGGGAAGGGAAGAGAGGGAAAGATGGAAGGAAGGAGAGAAGGACAAAAGAAAGGAAGGAATGGGATGGAAGGAGAAGGGAGGCAAGGAGGCAAGGAAGGAAGGAAGGACAGAAGAAAGGAAGGGAAGGGAGGAGAGGAAAAGATGGAAGGAAAGAAGGATGAAAGAACGGGAAAAGAAGGAAGGAAGAGAAGGGTGGGAGGGGAAGGAAGCAAGGGAAGGAAGGAGAGGGAGGGAAGGAAGGGAGAGGAGAGGGAGGGGAAGGAATGAAAAATAAGGGAGGGCTTGGTGGCTTTCATAGGTTACCCCTCCAAACCCCTCTGAGAAGGAGGTCTACCCATAAATCGGCCGTAGGGAAATGGACAGCAGGAGGAGACCTAGCATGGTTGAGTTGTGGACGGAAACCTCTTTAGATCTGCTGAGAAGGCAAGCCAACACCTTTTCCCGACATTGTGTTAGAAGGGAGCCAGGACTTGCTCATTCCATGGATTCTCTCAGGTGCAGCTGTGCCTCTTCCAACTCAAATGCTTCCCCAGACCTTCCAGGTGAAATTGTCACCCAATGTGGAGCAGGGTTTGAATGCAAACGCCTTGGCGGCAGCAGTGTATCACTCCCTCTTGGCCATCATGAAAGAGGACAGAGTGGGGGGCCATGCATGGAAGATGGAAGGCAAGGGAGGAAGCATCCACACTTGTCTACAGAGAGCAACTGGGGACAGATGTGTCTTTGAGTCGTGGAGATCTTGCACCTGTTGACAAGATCTGCACGACTCAAAGTGTCCTGCTGCCTGCCTGCATGGAAAGGGCACACCCTCCTTCTTCCCAAAAGTCTTCAGCGTGTGTTGTACTTCCATTTATTTGAGAAGGAAGCACCTCAAGGCCTCTCTCTGCCTTCGAGATGCCTTAGGCACAGACCTGAAGGTCCGCATGAGGGACTCTTCCCGCAAAGTTCGGCCAACTTTCTTTTATCTACATACTCTTTCATCTAAAATGCATTACCTGCAAAAACAAACATTAAGTTTCTACCTCTTATTTGAAACCTTACCAGAGCTTCCGGCCTATTTCTTCTCTTGTTTCCTTCCATAATGTCATTGATAGGTATATAGATAGATGATAGATTGATAGATGATAGATAGATAGATAGATGATAGATAAATAAATAAATAGAAATATAGATTGTAGACCGATGGATGATAGATAGATAGATAGATAGATAGATAGATAGATAGATAGATAGATGATAGGATAAATGTTATATAGATAGATGATAGATGATAGATAGATGCATAGATAGATAGAGAGAGAGAGAGAGAAGGAGAAGGAGATAAGAACATAAGTGGATAGATGGATGGATGGATGGATGGATGGATGGATAGATAGATAGGATAGATAGATAGATAGATAGATAGATAGATAGATAGATAGATAGGATAGAATGTTAGATAGATGATAGATGATAGATAAATAGATAGACAGAGAGAGAGAAGAAGGAGGAGGAGGAGGAGGAGGAGGAGGAAGGAAGAGGAGAAGGAGATAAGAACGTAAGTGGATAGATGGATGGATGGACGGACGGATGGACGGACGGACGGACGGACGGACAGACAGAAAGATAGATAGATAGATAGATAGATAGATAGATAGATAGACAGACAGACAGACAGACAGATAGGAAGATAGATAGAGAGAGAGAAGGAGAAGGAGAAGGAGAAGAAGATAAGAAAGTAAGTGGATGGATGGATGGATGGATGGATGGATGGATGGGAAGATAAGAAGATAGATAGATAGATAGATAGATAGATAGATAGATAGATAGATAGATCAGGAGAGACAGACAGACAGACAGACAGATAGAGGTAGATAGATAGATAGATAGATAGATAGATAGATAGATAGGAAGATAGATAGATAGATAGATAGATAGATAGATAGATAGATAGATAGATAGATAGAGATAGATGACATGTAGATGGATGGATGGCGGATGGATAGATGGAAATAGAAAGATAGATAGATAGATAATAGATAGATAGATAGATAGATAGATAGATAGATAGATAGATAGATAGATGCCATATAGATGGATGGATGGCGGATAGATAGGATAGCTAGATAGATAGCTAGCTAGCTAGATGACATATAGATGGATGGATGGCGGATGGATAGATGGATGGATAGATAGAGAGAGAGAGAGAGAAGAAGAAGAAGTAGAAGGAGAAGGAGAAGAAGATAAGAACATAAGTGGATAGATGGATGGATGGATAGATAGATAGAGGGGTTGTTGTTGTTCATTCGTTCAGTCGTCTCCGACTCTTTGTGACCTCATGGACCAGCCCACGCCAGCCCACGCCAGAGCTCCCTGTCGGCCGTCACCACCCCCAGCTGTCACCACCCCCAGCTCCTTCAAGGTGATAGAGGGGTAGATAGATAGATAGATAGATAGATAGATAGATAGATAGATAGATAGGAAGACAGACAGACAGATAGATAGAGGTAGATAGATAGATAGATAGATAGATAGATAGATAGATAGATAGATATGCCAAATAGATGGATGGATGGTGGATAAATAGGATAGATAGAGATAGATAGATAGATAGATAGATAGATAGATAGATAGATAGATAGATGACATATAGATGGATGGATGGCGGATGGATAGATAGAAGGATAGATAGATAGATAGATAGATAGATAGATAGATAGATAGATAGATAGATAGGATACATAAACAGGATAGAAAGATGATGGATGGATGATGGATAGGTTGATAGATGACAGATAGATCGATCAATAGATGGATGCTAGGTAGATAGGATAGAATAGGATAGAACAGATAGATAGACAGACAGATAGATAGATAGATAAATAGATAGGTGACAGATAGATAGGTAGGTTGAAAGATGGTAGGTAGATGACAGATATGGATGGATGGATGGATGGATAGGAAAGGATAGATAAATGACAGGTTGATAGATATATGATAGATACATGACAGATAGATGGATGGTAGATAGATAGATGAAAAATATAGATGGATGGATGGTAGATAGATAAATGATAGACAACAGACAGATAGATAGATAGATAGATAGATAGATAGATAGATAGATAGATAGATGGATAATAGATTATAGATAGATGAGATGGGTGATAGATGACAAATAGATAGATCGATAGATGATAGATAGATAGAAGCTTTGAGTCTCCTTTGGGAGAGATAAAGCAGGGCATAGATAAATAAATATAATGGATGGATGGATGGATGGATGATAGATAAATAAATAGGCAGATCAATAGATCTGGCTACTCTGTACTCCACTCTGCCATAGAGACCCAATATTCTTACAGCCGTTCCACCTCAATAAGTACATTTCTGCCAAATACATGTAAACTAAGAATGCCCCCGGCCCCCCCCCCCCCCCCCCCCCCCCCGCGCAGGTAATGATTACCCTTTTAATTGGCAGGAGAGGCGGCCCCATTTGTGGGGAGATGGTTGCCAGAGCACAAGTTACTGGTTGACCAGTTGAGCAGCGGAGAGGCCAAAGGTGAGCATCTCAAAGATCAACTGGGAGCTTCTTCTGTCCTCATAGTCTCCTTTTATACCTTTCACTTGAGTTGGTCTTTTCATCTCATAGACTTGGTGTGTTTTGAGGAGGAGGATGGCCTTTCTGCTGTGGCTTCTGCCTTGGTGGGACATATGCTCTGCCCCCAGAGATCCACCAAAGCACAGATAACTTATGGCAGGCATGAGCAAATTTCAGCCCTCCAAGTGTTTTGGACTTCAACTCCCACAATTCCTAACAGCCTACCAGAGTTGGAGTCCCAGTAAGGTGGCCTTCTGCAGCTGACCGGTGGTAATTTTGTCAGCGCTGATTGTGTTTAAGTGCAGGCCAAGGTCTTAAGGCACTGCACCCAGTGTGCTGATAACCACTGGGACCTCCTTGACTAGCTTGTGCCAGAGTCTTTGCAGTTCGATCTTTAAATCCTTGTCTCGTGTCAGCTTTTCCAGTTGTTTCTCTGCAATCCTGCTGTCACCTGGGATTGCAGCACCGACAATCCAAACTTTGTTTTTTAACGTGATCGTGAGGTCTGGAGTCTGAATCCGGAAGTCTCAGAGTAGCTTGACATGTTCATTTTCTGTAACTTTTTCTGGCTTGTGATCCCACCGGTTCTTTGTCGCAGGCAAATGGTATTTGTGGCACAAGTTCCAATGGATCATCTGAGCAACAGTGTTGTGCCTCTGCTTGGAGTCTGTCTACGCGATCTTCTTGCAGCAACTGAGGATGGGATCTATTGTTTCATCTGCTTCCTTGCAGAGTCTACAATTGGGATCGGTTGTCGAATTTTCAATTCTGGTTTGGATGGCCTTGGTTCTAACAGCTTGTTCTTGGGCTGCCAGAATCCGGCCCTCCTTTCTCTCCTTTTTCAGAGTTCCATTTGTGAGCCACAGCCAGGTTTTTCTTTGTCAATTTGGCTCTCAATTTTCCCCAGGAACTGTCCACGGAGAGAGAGCCTTCTTTAGCCAGTTTTCTCTTCTGCACAGGATTGTGTTTTTACGGTATCCACTCGGTGTCTTTTGCACTCGAAGCAATTTTCTACCCTTGACTTCCCTCAGTGTTGGTTCTTGACTGCCTTTCCCATCATCTGCCAGGGCATGTTTCTCTTCTTCTCCTACCATTGGTTTCCCTTGCAGAATCCCCCTTCTCTCTGCCTTCTGATTTTCTGGGCAGGTCAAGTCTGTCGACATCACTACGCGGGTGTCATGAGGAGTGGATTGTCATCAGTTTTCTGTTTTTCTGTCTAGATCATCCAGCTCTTATTATTATTATTAGAAACACAACAAGATGGGTCCACAGCAGACACTCTGCTGGCTGTTGTATTGGATCGCACGTCGGACACTTCCCAAGTGTCTAGGACTGTGTGATGTATCGGCAAATAATGCGTGCAGATCCCAGTAAGGTGGCCTTCTGCAGCTGGCAGATGGTAATCTTGTCAGCGCTGATTGTGTTTAAGTGCAGGCCAAGGTCTTTAGGCACTGCACCTAGTGTGCCGATCACCACTGGGACCCCCTTGACTGGCTTGTTCCACAGTCTTTGCAGTTCAGACTTTAAATCCTCATCTCGTGTCAGCTTTTCTAGTTGTTTCTCTGTAATCCTGCTGTCACCTGGGATTGCAACATCGACAATCCATACTTTGTTTTTTAATACTATCGTGTGGTCAGGAGTCTTGTGCTCCAAAACTCTGTCTGTCTGAATCCAGAAGTCCCAGAGTAGCTTGATGTGTTCAATGTATTGTCGAAGGCTTTCATGGCTGGAATCACTAGGTTCTTGTGGGTTTTTTCGGGCTATAGAGCCATGTTCTAGAGGCATTTCTCCTGACGTTTCGCCTGCATCTATGGCAAGCATCTTCAGAGGTTGTGAGGTCTTTCTCCCTTCCTCTTCTCCTTCCCTTTCTCCATCTCCATCACCACCTCTGTCTCCATCTTTCTTCTCCTTTCTCCATCTTCGTCTCCACCTTCACTACCTCTGAGGATGCTTGCCATAGATGCAGGCGAAACGTCAGGAGAGAATGCTTCTAGAACATAGCCATATAGTCCAAAAAAACTACAACTCATTATTATTATTATTATTATTATTATTATTATTATTATTATTATTAAGACACAGAGATTATATGAATTTATTGTACATGATAGACCAACAGGAGATACTAGAGATGATTGGGGGAAAAGTGACGCACTTGCCCAAAATAGTTAATTCATGGATGATGATCAGCTGATTCACGTCAAAGGTAGGAAACGCCAGGAGAATGTTGAGCTCGCAAGTGTTCACAAGTGTTTACTGGGTTGTTGTAGTTTTTTCAGGCTATATGGCCCTGTTTTAGAAGCATTCTCTCCTGACGTTTCGCCTGCATCTATGGCAAGCATCCTCAGAGGTTGTGAGGTCTTTCTCCCTTCTCCTTCTCCTTCCCTTTCTCCATCTCCATCACCACCTCCGTCTCCATCTTTCTTCTCCTTTCTCCATCTTCGTCTCCACCTTCACTACTTCTTCGTCTCCAACTTCACTACCTTTGCCATAGATGCAGGCGAAACGTCAGGAGATAATGCTTCTAGAACATAGCCATATAGTCCAAAAAAAACTACAACTCATTATTATTATTATTATTATTATTATTATTATTATTATTATTATTATTATTATTATTGAAGGCACAGAGATTATATGAGTTCAATGAATATGATAGACCAACAGGAAATACTAGAGATGATTGGGAAAAAAGTGATGCTCTTGCCCAAAATATTATAGTTAATTTTTGGAAGATGATCAGCTGATTCACATCAAAAGCAGGACATGTCAGGAGAATGTTGGGCTCACAAGTGTTCATATTAGGCAATTTCTAGCATTGCACCAACTCAAAACAGCAATGGGGTATTTGAAAATATAGTTCAAGTGTCCAAAATAATACAGGGAATGCAAAACAGAGAAAACAGGTGATTTTCCAAAGGGGAAAAAAACACATTTTGAGGGACAATAACGTTTCTATTTGGGGTGAAGGACAATGCTCCCCTTTTGCCCCATCTGCGCACAAAGAGGAGCCGAGGCCAAAGAGGAGTGGTTTAGATGCATCAGCTTTTATTCCATTTAGAAGTGTTACATAAAGTCTTGTGATCAATAAACCTATTATTGAAGAAGTTAAAAAGACACTGTGCCCGTTTGATTGGCCTTCGACGGAGGTATTGGCACCCGGAGAGCGCGCCAGGCCGCCATCGCAAGTGGCTGGAAGACTAAGTGACAGTGCAAAGGAGAAGGGAAGGCCCCCAAGTCTCCACACCCCCTTGAGCCCCCAAATTGGGGTCTCAAGACCACCATAAGGAGCAAGTCCATCATCAAAGGAACATGGCTTTTTGCCCAGGGAGGCTCAAGCCCTGTGGCAATGGAGTTGGAAGGGTCTCCTAAAGACCATCCAATACAGCCCTCTTCTTTCTCACTACGGGGATGGAGTTGGAAGGGTCTCCTAAAGGCCATCCAATACAGCCCTCTTCTTTCTCACTACGGGGATGGAGTTGGAAGGGTCTCCTAAAGGCCATCCAATGCAGCCCTCTTCTTTCTCACTACGGGGATGGAGTTGGAAGGGTCTCCTAAAGGCCATCCAATGCAGCCCTCTTCTTTCTCACTACGGGGATGGAGTTGGAAGGGTCTCCTAAAGGCCATCCAATACAGCCCTCTTCTTTCTCACTCCGGGGATGGAGTTGGAAGGGTCTCCTAAAGGCCATCCAATGCAGCCCTCTTCTTTCTCACTACGGGGATGGAGTTGGAAGGGTCTCCTAAAGGCCATCCAATACAGCCCTCTTCTTTCTCACTACGGGGATGGAGTTGGAAGGGTCTCCTAAAGGCCATCCAATGCAGCCCTCTTCTTTCTCACTACGGGGATGGAGTTGGAAGGGTCTCCTAAAGGCCATCCAATGCAGCCCTCTTCTTTCTCACTACGGGGATGGAGTTGGAAGGGTCTCCTAAAGGCCATCCAATGCAGCCCTCTTCTTTCTCACTACGGGGATGGAGTTGGAAGGGTCTCCTAAAGGCCATCCAATACAGCCCTCTTCTTTCTCACTACGGGGATGGAGTTGGAAGGGTCTCCTAAAGGCCATCCAATACAGCCCTCTTCTTTCTCACTCCGGGGATGGAGTTGGAAGGGTCTCCTAAAGGACCATCCAATACAGCCCTCTTCTTTCTCACTACGGGGATGGAGTTGGAAGGGTCTCCTAAAGGCCATCCAATGCAGCCCTCTTCTTTCTCACTACGGGGATGGAGTTGGAAGGGTCTCCTAAAGGCCATCCAATACAGCCCTCTTCTTTCTCACTACGGGGATGGAGTTGGAAGGGTCTCCTTAAGACCATCCAATACAGCCCTCTTCTTTCTCACTCCGGGGATGGAGTTGGAAGGGTCTCCTAAAGACCATCCAATACAGCCCTCTTCTTTCTCACTACGGGGATGGAGTTGGAAGGGTCTCCTTAAGACCATCCAATGCAGCCCTCTTCTTTCTCACTACGGGGATGGAGTTGGAAGGGTCTCCTAAAGACCATCCAATACAGCCCTCTTCTTTCTCACTCCGGGGATGGAGTTGGAAGGGTCTCCTAAAGGCCATCCAATACAGCCCTCTTCTTTCTCACTACGGGGATGGAGTTGGAAGGGTCTCCTAAAGGCCATCCAATGCAGCCCTCTTCTTTCTCACTACGGGGATGGAGTTGGAAGGGTCTCCTAAAGACCATCCAATACAGCCCTCTTCTTTCTCACTCCGGGGATGGAGTTGGAAGGGTCTCCTAAAGGCCATCCAATGCAGCCCTCTTCTTTCTCACTACGGGGATGGAGTTGGAAGGGTCTCCTAAAGACCATCCAATACAGCCCTCTTCTTTCTCACTACGGGGATGGAGTTGGAAGGGTCTCCTAAAGGCCATCCAATGCAGCCCTCTTCTTTCTCACTACGGGGATGGAGTTGGAAGGGTCTCCTAAAGGCCATCCAATGCAGCCCTCTTCTTTCTCACTACGGGGATGGAGTTGGAAGGGTCTCCTAAAGGCCATCCAATACAGCCCTCTTCTTTCTCACTCCGGGGATGGAGTTGGAAGGGTCTCCTAAAGGCCATCCAATGCAGCCCTCTTCTTTCTCACTACGGGGATGGAGTTGGAAGGGTCTCCTAAAGGCCATCCAATACAGCCCTCTTCTTTCTCACTACGGGGATGGAGTTGGAAGGGTCTCCTAAAGGCCATCCAATGCAGCCCTCTTCTTTCTCACTACGGGGATGGAGTTGGAAGGGTCTCCTAAAGGCCATCCAATGCAGCCCTCTTCTTTCTCACTACGGGGATGGAGTTGGAAGGGTCTCCTAAAGGCCATCCAATGCAGCCCTCTTCTTTCTCACTACGGGGATGGAGTTGGAAGGGTCTCCTAAAGGCCATCCAATACAGCCCTCTTCTTTCTCACTACGGGGATGGAGTTGGAAGGGTCTCCTTAAGACCATCCAATACAGCCCTCTTCTTTCTCACTCCGGGGATGGAGTTGGAAGGGTCTCCTAAAGACCATCCAATACAGCCCTCTTCTTTCTCACTACGGGGATGGAGTTGGAAGGGTCTCCTTAAGACCATCCAATGCAGCCCTCTTCTTTCTCACTACGGGGATGGAGTTGGAAGGGTCTCCTAAAGACCATCCAATACAGCCCTCTTCTTTCTCACTCCGGGGATGGAGTTGGAAGGGTCTCCTAAAGGCCATCCAATACAGCCCTCTTCTTTCTCACTACGGGGATGGAGTTGGAAGGGTCTCCTAAAGGCCATCCAATGCAGCCCTCTTCTTTCTCACTACGGGGATGGAGTTGGAAGGGTCTCCTAAAGGCCATCCAATACAGCCCTCTTCTTTCTCACTACGGGGATGGAGTTGGAAGGGTCTCCTAAAGGCCATCCAATGCAGCCCTCTTCTTTCTCACTACGGGGATGGAGTTGGAAGGGTCTCCTAAAGACCATCCAATACAGCCCTCTTCTTTCTCACTCCGGGGATGGAGTTGGAAGGGTCTCCTAAAGGCCATCCAATGCAGCCCTCTTCTTTCTCACTACGGGGATGGAGTTGGAAGGGTCTCCTAAAGACCATCCAATACAGCCCTCTTCTTTCTCACTCCGGGGATGGAGTTGGAAGGGTCTCCTAAAGGCCATCCAATACAGCCCTCTTCTTTCTCACTACGGGGATGGAGTTGGAAGGGTCTCCTTAAGACCATCCAATACAGCCCTCTTCTTTCTCACTCCGGGGATGGAGTTGGAAGGGTCTCCTAAAGACCATCCAATACAGCCCTCTTCTTTCTCACTACGGGGATGGAGTTGGAAGGGTCTCCTTAAGACCATCCAATGCAGCCCTCTTCTTTCTCACTACGGGGATGGAGTTGGAAGGGTCTCCTAAAGACCATCCAATACAGCCCTCTTCTTTCTCACTACGGGGATGGAGTTGGAAGGGTCTCCTAAAGGCCATCCAATGCAGCCCTCTTCTTTCTCACTACGGGGATGGAGTTGGAAGGGTCTCCTAAAGGCCATCCAATGCAGCCCTCTTCTTTCTCACTACGGGGATGGAGTTGGAAGGGTCTCCTAAAGGCCATCCAATACAGCCCTCTTCTTTCTCACTACGGGGATGGAGTTGGAAGGGTCTCCTAAAGGCCATCCAATGCAGCCCTCTTCTTTCTCACTACGGGGATGGAGTTGGAAGGGTCTCCTAAAGGCCATCCAATACAGCCCTCTTCTTTCTCACTCCGGGGATGGAGTTGGAAGGGTCTCCTAAAGGCCATCCAATGCAGCCCTCTTCTTTCTCACTACGGGGATGGAGTTGGAAGGGTCTCCTAAAGGCCATCCAATGCAGCCCTCTTCTTTCTCACTACGGGGATGGAGTTGGAAGGGTCTCCTAAAGGCCATCCAATGCAGCCCTCTTCTTTCTCACTACGGGGATGGAGTTGGAAGGGTCTCCTAAAGGCCATCCAATACAGCCCTCTTCTTTCTCACTACGGGGATGGAGTTGGAAGGGTCTCCTTAAGACCATCCAATACAGCCCTCTTCTTTCTCACTCCGGGGATGGAGTTGGAAGGGTCTCCTAAAGACCATCCAATACAGCCCTCTTCTTTCTCACTACGGGGATGGAGTTGGAAGGGTCTCCTTAAGACCATCCAATGCAGCCCTCTTCTTTCTCACTACGGGGATGGAGTTGGAAGGGTCTCCTAAAGACCATCCAATACAGCCCTCTTCTTTCTCACTCCGGGGATGGAGTTGGAAGGGTCTCCTAAAGGCCATCCAATACAGCCCTCTTCTTTCTCACTACGGGGATGGAGTTGGAAGGGTCTCCTAAAGGCCATCCAATGCAGCCCTCTTCTTTCTCACTACGGGGATGGAGTTGGAAGGGTCTCCTAAAGACCATCCAATACAGCCCTCTTCTTTCTCACTCCGGGGATGGAGTTGGAAGGGTCTCCTAAAGGCCATCCAATGCAGCCCTCTTCTTTCTCACTACGGGGATGGAGTTGGAAGGGTCTCCTAAAGACCATCCAATACAGCCCTCTTCTTTCTCACTACGGGGATGGAGTTGGAAGGGTCTCCTAAAGGCCATCCAATGCAGCCCTCTTCTTTCTCACTACGGGGATGGAGTTGGAAGGGTCTCCTAAAGGCCATCCAATGCAGCCCTCTTCTTTCTCACTACGGGGATGGAGTTGGAAGGGTCTCCTAAAGGCCATCCAATACAGCCCTCTTCTTTCTCACTCCGGGGATGGAGTTGGAAGGGTCTCCTAAAGGCCATCCAATGCAGCCCTCTTCTTTCTCACTACGGGGATGGAGTTGGAAGGGTCTCCTAAAGGCCATCCAATACAGCCCTCTTCTTTCTCACTACGGGGATGGAGTTGGAAGGGTCTCCTAAAGGCCATCCAATGCAGCCCTCTTCTTTCTCACTACGGGGATGGAGTTGGAAGGGTCTCCTAAAGGCCATCCAATACAGCCCTCTTCTTTCTCACTACGGGGATGGAGTTGGAAGGGTCTCCTAAAGGCCATCCAATGCAGCCCTCTTCTTTCTCACTACGGGGATGGAGTTGGAAGGGTCTCCTAAAGGCCATCCAATACAGCCCTCTTCTTTCTCACTACGGGGATGGAGTTGGAAGGGTCTCCTTAAGACCATCCAATACAGCCCTCTTCTTTCTCACTCCGGGGATGGAGTTGGAAGGGTCTCCTAAAGACCATCCAATACAGCCCTCTTCTTTCTCACTACGGGGATGGAGTTGGAAGGGTCTCCTTAAGACCATCCAATGCAGCCCTCTTCTTTCTCACTACGGGGATGGAGTTGGAAGGGTCTCCTAAAGACCATCCAATACAGCCCTCTTCTTTCTCACTCCGGGGATGGAGTTGGAAGGGTCTCCTAAAGGCCATCCAATACAGCCCTCTTCTTTCTCACTACGGGGATGGAGTTGGAAGGGTCTCCTAAAGGCCATCCAATGCAGCCCTCTTCTTTCTCACTACGGGGATGGAGTTGGAAGGGTCTCCTAAAGACCATCCAATACAGCCCTCTTCTTTCTCACTCCGGGGATGGAGTTGGAAGGGTCTCCTAAAGGCCATCCAATGCAGCCCTCTTCTTTCTCACTACGGGGATGGAGTTGGAAGGGTCTCCTAAAGACCATCCAATACAGCCCTCTTCTTTCTCACTACGGGGATGGAGTTGGAAGGGTCTCCTAAAGGCCATCCAATGCAGCCCTCTTCTTTCTCACTACGGGGATGGAGTTGGAAGGGTCTCCTAAAGACCATCCAATACAGCCCTCTTCTTTCTCACTCCGGGGATGGAGTTGGAAGGGTCTCCTAAAGGCCATCCAATACAGCCCTCTTCTTTCTCACTACGGGGATGGAGTTGGAAGGGTCTCCTTAAGACCATCCAATACAGCCCTCTTCTTTCTCACTCCGGGGATGGAGTTGGAAGGGTCTCCTAAAGACCATCCAATACAGCCCTCTTCTTTCTCACTCCGGGGATGGAGTTGGAAGGGTCTCCTTAAGACCATCCAATGCAGCCCTCTTCTTTCTCACTACGGGGATGGAGTTGGAAGGGTCTCCTAAAGACCATCCAATACAGCCCTCTTCTTTCTCACTCCGGGGATGGAGTTGGAAGGGTCTCCTAAAGGCCATCCAATACAGCCCTCTTCTTTCTCACTACGGGGATGGAGTTGGAAGGGTCTCCTAAAGGCCATCCAATGCAGCCCTCTTCTTTCTCACTACGGGGATGGAGTTGGAAGGGTCTCCTAAAGACCATCCAATACAGCCCTCTTCTTTCTCACTACGGGGATGGAGTTGGAAGGGTCTCCTAAAGGCCATCCAATGCAGCCCTCTTCTTTCTCACTACGGGGATGGAGTTGGAAGGGTCTCCTAAAGGCCATCCAATACAGCCCTCTTCTTTCTCACTACGGGGATGGAGTTGGAAGGGTCTCCTAAAGGCCATCCAATGCAGCCCTCTTCTTTCTCACTACGGGGATGGAGTTGGAAGGGTCTCCTAAAGACCATCCAATACAGCCCTCTTCTTTCTCACTCCGGGGATGGAGTTGGAAGGGTCTCCTAAAGGCCATCCAATGCAGCCCTCTTCTTTCTGCCAAGTGGGAAGACACCACCCAAGCCGTCCCGACAGATGGCCATCCAGGCTTGGTTTGGAAGCCTCCGAAGAAGGAGACTCCACCACACTCTGAAGCAGCCCGGTCCCCTGTTGAACAGCTTTTACCATCAGGACGTTCTCACTAAGCTTTAGGTGGAACCCCTTTTCATAACATTTGAATCCCTGGCTCTGTTGTGTCCCAGTCTCCGGAGCAGCATAGAATCCTAGAAGAGTTGGAAGAGACCCCATGGGTCATCTAGTCCAACCCCCTTCTGCCCTGCAGGAAAAGCACAAAGCACCCCTGATAGATGTCCAACTAGCTCAGGCATGGGCCAACTTCAGTGCGCCAGGTGTTTTGGACTTCAATTCCCACAATTCCTGGAATTGTGGGAGTTGAAGTGAAGTCCAAAACACTTGGAGGGCCAAAGTTTGCCCATGCCTGAGCTAGCTTGTTTTAAAGCAGGAAACCACATTGCCCCTTTCTCTTCAATGGGACATCCTTCCAAATATGTACACATGGCTCTCACATCCCTTTCTCTCAGCCTTCTCTTCTTCAAGCTAAACATGTCCAGCTCTCGAAGCTGCTCATCTGAAACCTTGGCTTCCAGGTCTTTGGCCATGTTGATGGTCCTTCTCTAGACGCCTTGTGTCTTGTCCATCACCACCCAGAAATAGACACAGGGCTATTATTCCCAATTTAGACAACAAGACTCATAGAATCCTAGAGTTGGAAGAGACCTCCTGGACCATCCAGTCCAACCCCATTCTGCCAAGAAGCAGGAATACTGCATTCAAATCACCCCTGACAGATGGCCATCCAGCCTCTGTCTAAAAGCTTCCAAAGAAGGAGCCTCCACCAGACTCTGGGACAGAGTGTTCCACTGCTGAACGGTTCTCACAGTCTGGAAGTTCTTCCTCATGTTCAGATGGAATCACCTTTCTTGTGGTTAGGAGTCTAACTAGGAGCCTAGTGTCGAGATCCAGGGAAGTCTTGCTCCCTATGCTCTATTCTGCCTTGGTTAGACCATACCTGGAATATTGTGTCCAATTCTGGGCACCACAATTGAAGGGAGATATTGACAAGCTGGAATAAGTCCAGAGAAAGGGGGCGACTCAAAAAATCGAGGGTCTGGAGAACAAGCCCTATGAGGAGCAGTTTAAAGAGCTGGGCATGTTTAGCCTGAAGAAGAGAAGACTGGAATATTGTGTCCAATACTGGGCACCACAATAGAAGGGAGATGTTGACAAGCTGGAATATGTCCAGAGAAAGACGGCGACTCAAAAGATCAAGGGTTTAGAGAACACGCACTATGAGGAGCGGCTTAAAGAGCTGGGCATGTTAAGCCTGAAGAAGAGAAGACTGAGAGGAGACATGATGAGGGCCATGGATAAATATGTGAGGGGAATATGTCATAGGGAGGAGGGAGCAGGCTTCCTTTCTGCTGCCCTGGAGACTAGGACGCAATGGAGCCATGGCTTCAAACTACAAGAAAGGAGATTCCATCTAATTACCTCTCAACAAAAGTTTGCTCCAGGCACAGTCAGCCCATTGTATGCTAACCAAGGTGGTCAGTTGAAACATTCACACCTAGCTCCAGCAGACAAGAGTCCTTTGTCCCACCCTGGTCATTCCACAGATATATAAACCCTTTTTTCTAGTTCCAAGAGACCTCACTACCTCTGAGGATGCTTGCCAGAGATGCAGGCGAAACATCGGGAGAGAATGCCTCTAGACCCATGATGGTGAACCTATGACACGCGTGTCAGCACTGACACGCATGGCTATATTTGATGACACGCAGACACAGAGAAGTACACCTTATAAGAGCCCATCTAATCCCATCCTTAAATTTGTCAAAGGCTCTACTAATTGAACATCTGCACGTTTGAGCATTGTTCACTCCATAACTCAGTCTGGAATAGACATTTTTCTTATTGAAACTATAAATATTGCAAAATTATGTTTTTCTCTCTCGAAGTTTACACCCCACCCAAGTTTTTGGCGAATTTTGACACACCAAGCTCAAAAGGTTGCCCATCACTGCTCTAGACCATGGCCATACAACCCGAAAAAACCTACAACAACCCAAAGGAGATTCCATCTGAACATGAGGAAGAACTTCCTGACTGTGAGAGCTGTTCACCAGTGGAACTCTCTGCCCCGGAGTGTGGTGGAGGCTCCTTCTATGGAGGCTTTGAAACAGAGGCTGGATGGCCATCTGTCAGGAGTGCTTTGAATGCGATTTTCCTGCTTCTTGGCAGAATAGGGTTGCACTGGATGGCCCATGAAGTCTCTTCCAACGGTAGGATTCTATGATCCTCTCTTGTGAATGTTTTCTGCCGTAGTGTTGCACTTCTCTCCTTGTCGGAAGTTGCGCTGTGCCATTCCTGGGAAAGAAGAGGCCTTGGGGAAAGCATGAAGGGGTGTTTGCGGGGCAAAAGAGACCCCCTTATCCTTCCCACCACAGACATGCTTCTCGTATTGGGGGGGGGGGGGATTCGCAGGAGACCCCTTTCCCTTGTGACAAGAGAAGGCACCCGAATGCTTGGCCCCCTCTTTCTGCTCCTGCCTGGCCCTCATTATTTCTTAATTAACGTGCCCAAGAAATCAATTAACTGCTTGGCTCCTCATTAACGGCCGCACGAGAGGATCGTCTCATTAGAAAGAGATGCCGAGGTGAGCAACCTACGACGTGGCACGCCGCCTCCCTCCCCGCTTTGCCAATTATGGGAAATGATAAAACACCACCGTCGCCGCCCTCGCCAATCTGCGGCTCCTTTGGTACTGCATGGGGGGGGGGGAGGGGTGAAATTAATTAGCCACTCGTTTGTGCATCAAGAGGGTTGGATGAAGGCCTGGTCCAAACTCCTTTGAGGATGGAGAAAAGGGCGGCCTTCTCTTTCCTCCTGGAGAAGCTATCATTTGGGCATGGGCCAACTTGGGCCCTCCAGGTGTTTTGGACTCCAACTCCCACAATCCCTAACAGCCGGTAGGCTGTTAGGAATTGTGGGAGTTGGAGTCCAAAACAACTGGAGGGCCCAAGTTGGCCCGTGGTTGCTTATAGCTCAGCCATGGGACTCCTTAAGGATCCATATGTCCATTGCTATCTACTGTTTACATTGTCTCCTCACTATGTCAGGTAGGATTCCATTCTCCAAGTCGTACCTGATGACCTTGCTTAAAGCCAACCTCAAAAACTTGCATAGACACCAAGAACTGGGAAGCCCTGGCCCTTGAGCACACTAACTCGAGGTCAGCTGTGACCAGTAGTGCTGCGGAATTCAAAGAGGCACAAATGGAGGGAGAAACGTGTCAAGAGGAAGGCACGTCAAGCCAACCCTGAGCAGGATCACCTTCCATCTGGAAACCGATGTCCTCAATGTGGGTGAACATGTGGATCAAGAATAGGGCTCCACAGCCACCTACGGACCCAACACCAAGACACCACATCTGGAAGACCATCATCCTGCCAACCCTGTGTGGGACCGCCTTCCGTCTGGAAACCGATGTCCTCACTGCAGTTGAACATGTGGATCAAGAATAGGGCTCCACAGCCACCTACGGACCCACCACCAAGACACCACATCTGGAAGACCATCATTCTGCCAACCCTGTGTGGGACCACCTTCCATCTGGAAACCGATGTCCTCACTGCAGGAGAACATGCGGATCAAGAATAGGGCTCCACAGCCACCTATGAACCACCACCAAGACACCACATCTGGAAGACCATCATTCTGCCAACCCTGTGTGGGACCACCTTCCATCTGGAAACCGATGTCCTCACTGCAGGAGAACATGCGGATCAAGAATAGGGCTCCATAGCCACCTACGGACCCACCACCAAGACACCACATCTGGAAGACCATCATTCTGCCAACCCTGTGTGGGACCACCTTCCATCTGGAAACCGATGTCCTCACTGCAGGAGAACATGCGGATCAAGAATAGGGCTCCATAGCCACCTACGGACCCACCACCAAGACACCACATCTGGAAGACCATCATTCTGCCAACCCTGTGTGGGACCACCTTCCATCTGGAAACCGATGTCCTCACTGCAGGAGAACATGCGGATCAAGAATAGGGCTCCATAGCCACCTACGGACCCACCACCAAGACACCACATCTGGAAGACCATTATCCAGCCAACCCTGTGTGGGACCGCTTTCCATCTGGAAACCGATGTCCTCATTGCAGGTGAACATGTGGATCAAGAATAGAGCTCCACAGCCACCTATGGACCCACCACCAAGACACCACATCTGGAAGATCCCTCAAACTACGAGGGATCGCCTAAGTAAGTAAGTAAGTAAGTAAGTTTGTACCTGACGACCCAAAACCTTCTCATGGCTTCCAACCCAGGTGACCCACCACCACTGTCTTTTTTGGGAGTCCCACCTCAGCTTTGCATGGAGTCTCACCACTGCTACGTTTTGGAGTCCCACCACTGTCTTTTTTGGGAGTCCCACCACTGCTTTGTTTTGGAGATGCAGTGCTGAGCAGAATGGAGCTGGACTGGATGGCCTCTAGGTGCCCCTTCCAATGGTTATGACTCTGATGTGGCAGCTACAGTGGCTTCAAGCCATATCCCTGACCTTCCCCATCTACGTTTTCATCAGGCCAGGTTCTGCTTCACTTCTGAAATCAGTAGCACTTGATGTGAAGGGCGGTCAGGGCCATCTCCCTGCTTTCCTCACACGTACATCCTTGACTTGTCTTCCCCTCCAAGTGCCAGCCATGCTAACCCTCCTTAGCTTCCAAAATTAGTTGTCTTGGGCAGTATTTCTTCCCAGAGAGCATCTCCTACTTTCAACAGGTGGCTTGAAGACACCTACACAACACCCAGGAGACCTTCTAAAAGTCGGTTGCTCCCCATCTGACGAAGCCAATAACCACCAATTCTGGGGAAGAATGCATTGCATCCTGGGATGGCACTGGACAATACTTTGGGCCTTGGTCCAACACACACCAAGCCCATCAACCCAATGAGTTTGGTGTATGAATCTCTCCCAGTTTGCAACTCCATTCCCCCCAAATAAGGTTCCTCTTTGCACTATCTGTTCCTGCCACAACCTTCCATCCTGATGCAAAACTATTCCCAAATATCCTTTGCAAACACAGATGGGACTGTGCATATTGGACATGGCTCTCTTCTGGATACTTGCCATAGATGCAGGTGAAAAATCAGGAGAGAATGCTTCCAGAACATGGCCATATAGACCTAAAACCTACAACAACCCATGGCTCTCTTCACCTGCAAGTACTGGCCTCATGTTGCAACCGGTGGCATTTCTGTTTGGAAGCCAAGAAGGAAGGACAAGCCTGATCCCCAAAACCACTGTGGCCACACCAAGAACCGAAATGGGCCCAATCCAGAAAAGGGTGGAACCACAGGAAAAATGACCAAGGTCCAGGGAAACAAAACGAACCCTGAAAAGTGCTGTTGAACTGGGATGGTGAGACTTTTGGGCATGAGCATAAAGCTCTCCAAACGCATGCATGCACACATTTGTACCCATCTCACCTGGAAGGAAGGGGCCTACTACAAGCAAGACTGTGAGGTGAGGATCTGGAAGGCGCCGTTGATGTGCAAATTCTGCAAGTGAAAGCATGCTTCCTCTCTGATCTACTGGCCACTCCTGATTGATTGGGCACCATTTGATTGCGAATCCTATTGTCGAAGGTTTTCATGGCTGGAATCACTGGGTTGTTGTAGGTTTTTTGGGCTATATGGCCATGTTCTAGAAGCATTCTCTCCTGACGTTTCGCCTGCACCTATAGCAAGCATCCTCCAAGGTTGTGAGATCTTGGAGTCCTCATGGACAACAAGTTAAACATGAGCCAACAATGTGATGTGGCAGCAAAAAAGGCCGATTGAAGGGCGCTGGAATGTGTCCAGAGGAGGGCGACTCAAAGGAACAAGGGTCTGGAGAACAAGCTCTATGAGGAGCGGCTTAAAGAACTGGGCATGTTTATCCTGCAGAAGAGACGGCTGAGAGGACATATGATAGGTAAGGTTGTCCCCTGACATTAAGTCCAGTCATGTCTGACTCTGGGGTGTGGTGCTCATTTCCATTTCTAAGCTGAAGAGCTGGTGTTGTCCGTAGACACCTCCAAGGTCATGTGGCCGGCATGACTGCATGGAGCGCCGTTACCTTCCTGTCGGAACGGTACCTATTGATCTACTCACATTTGCATGTTTTCGAACTGCAAGGTTGGCAGAAGCTAGGACTGAAAGAGGAAGCTCACACCGCTCCCTGGATTTGAACCTGCGACCTTTCGATCAACAAGCTCAGCAGCTCAGTGCTTTAACCCACTGCGCCACCAGGGGCTCCGGACATATGATAGCCATGTATAAATACATGAGAGGAAGTCATAGAGAGTAGGGAGCAAGCTTGTTTTCTGCTTCTCTGGAGACTAGGACAGAATGGAGCCATGGCTTCAAACTATAAGAAAGGAGATTCCATCTGAACATTAGGAAGAACTTCCTGACTGTGAGAGCCGTTCAGCAGTGGAACTCTCTGCCCTTGAGTGTGGTGGAGGCTCCTTCTTTGGAAGCTTTTAAACAGGGGCTGGATGGCCATCTGTCAGGGGTGCTTTGAATGCAATATTCCTGCTTCTTGGCAGAATGGGGTTGGACTGGATGATGGCCCAGGAGGTCTCTTCGAACTCTAGGATGTGTCTAGAACAGTGGCTCTCAACCTATGAGTCCCCAGATGTTTTGGCCTTCAACTCCCAGAAATCTTAACATCTGGCTGGGATTTCTGGGAGTTGTAGGCCAAAACACCTGGGGACCCACAGGTTGAGAACCACTGTTCTAGAACATGGCCATATAGTCCGAAAAACCTACAACAACCCATCTCCAATCAGACTCGTAGGTGGCTTCCATTCACATTGGTTGGACCAGGAGAATGGAAGTCATTCAGATACGGACAACAGTAGTACGGAAACAGGCTCGGTACCCGCAATGAGTCCAACCTCCTGAGAAAGCCTCCCACTGTGTTGTCACTACACCCCACAAAGTACATATCTGGATGGGGCCCCACTTGTGGCCTCCCCAGGTGTAAAAAGTGCCACAAAGGGACAAACGGTGCCATTGGTTCCTATGGGTTGGTCCCACGGGGGCATTAATCATTCATCTACGTTAGTCGAAACCAGTTAAGTGCTCTAAGTTATTCCACAGCAGTAGAGTGAGTAAACATTAGTGGGGTTACTTTGAGAAGGGGAAACGTGGGGCTCAGGCCACTTCCCCTCACAGATCAATCAGTTGATCTATTGATTGATCTATTGATCGATCGATCAATCGATCTATTGATCGATCAATAGATTGATTGATCCATCAATCGATCTATTGATTGATCAATCGATTGATCTATTGATCGGTCAATCAATCAATCGATCTATTGATTGATCAATCAATTGATCTATTGATCAATCAATCGATCTATTGATTGATCAATCGATTGATTGATCCATCAATCTATTGATCAATCAATCAATCAATCAATTGATCAATCAATCAATCTATTGATTGATCAATCGATTGGTCTATTGATCGATCAATCAATCAATCTATTGATCGAGCAATCAAACGATTGATCTATTTATTTATTTATCAATTCATCAATCAGTTCATGGTAAGCAGCTTGCTTCTGTGCTATGAGGTCTCATTAATATGTGCTGGTATTCCAGTCTCGCAGAGAGGTCTGAAACTGCATTACATTCTCAGTGTAGACTCCTATAATTTAGTTCAATGGCATTATAGGGAGTGTTCACTGACTATATAATTCAGTTTCAAACTGCATTATATGGCAGTGTAGATGGGGCCAGGGTGGGAGAAGGCCTGCAAAGGCTACGCTCACAACTAAAGGTGGAAACTACTCATTGCTTCCTTAGAGGTGCATCTGCACTGTGCAATGAATGCAGTTCGATACTGCTTTGAGTGTTGTGGCTTAATGCATGGGATTATGGATGTTGTAGTTTGGTGAGGCAGTGTAGACCAGGCATGGGCCAACTTGGGCCCTCCCTCCAGGTGTTTTGGACTCCAACTCCCACAATTCCTAACAGCCGGTAGGCTGTTAGGAATTGTGGGAGTTGGAGTCCAAAACACTTGGAGGGAGGGCCCAAGTTGGCCCATGCCTGGTGTAGATGCACTCTTAGCAAAGGCAATCCCAATGCCACAACAGCCCTGCAGTTTTGTGCCAATTGCAAAACTATACTATAGATTGTGACCTCGCCCATGGAAGGGAAGATGGGAGAGATTTGGTGGCACGTTAAGGCCGTGTGTGTGTGTGTGTGGGTATGTGGGAAGAGAAAAGAAGGATGAGGAAGAGGAGATGTTGGGGCATGGAGAGAGGTACGACCTTCACCGTGCCGTTTGCGAAGACTCAAAAGCCAAAGTGCTGCAAGTGTGGGATTGATTCCACGCAGGTGCAAGACGGACATCGACGAATCCACGACGATGCTCGGAACGCCCCCCAGGCTGCTTCTCGTATTATTATTATGCGCCAGGAGATCTTTTTCTGCATGATTGGGAAGGAAAGCGTTGTGCAATTGTGGAGGAGGAAGAGAAGGAGATGGGCGAAAGAGAGCCTGCTTCTCCAAAGCCAAGTTTTGCAGGGATCTACGATGCTTGCTTTGAGATTCCTCGTAGCACACTTCTCTCTTTTCTTCATGCTACTTTCACTAATGTAAAATTTTAGTTCTTAATCTTCTCGACTGGTGAGATCCCGAATCTGGGGAAGTGTTAATTTGTGCATGGGGAAGATGCGACATGCTCTTGCCCCTCTTCTTCCTCTTCTTCATCTCATGTTTCTCCTTCCTTCCTTTCTTCCTTCTCAGGAAGTCCCTCTCCTCCTCCTCCTCCCATGGTGTTCTCTTCCGTGTCCGTTGCCGGCCTATAATCCCTTGTTGTAGACCACGGTCTTACTGGTGGTGGCCCCCGCAATCTCCGGCTCCAGGCGCTGCGTCTCGATCTGCAAAAGCAGTGAAAGGGAATGAGAGAATAGAAGGTCAGGGGAAGCACCAAGGGTTGGCCCCTCTCGATGGGGCCATGATGGCAAAGCAAGCATTGACAAGGCAGTCACACTTTTTGCACGATCCAATCCTATTGACCTATAAATCCCTAAACGACTCCGGCCCAGTTTACCTGTCCAAATGGATTCTCCCCTATGAACCATCAAGGTTGTTAAGATCGTCTGGAGGGGCCCTGCTCTCGGTCCCACCACCCTCGCAATTGCGTCTGGTGGGGACGAGGGACAGGGCCTTCTCGGTGGTGGCACCTCGGCTCTGGAACTCTCTCCCATTGGAGATTAGAACTGTCCCTTCCCTCCTGACCTTTAGAAAGTTGGTGAAAACCTGGCTCTGGAATTTGGCATTTGATGAGTGAGGCAATAACTCTTGACCACACGGATGGATGGGATGAATAGTGATTTTATGTTAACGATTTGGCCTTATATAATTATATGATAGTACTTTATATTAGTGTATTATTGGATATGATGTTTTTAAACTATTGTGTATGAATTCCTTTGTTGCAAACCGGCCTGAGCCCCTCGCTGGAGGTGAGAAGACCGGTATATAAAAGTTCTAAATAAATAAATAAAATAAATATTAAAATACACTAAAAGTCCAAGAGAAAAACAATCCCAAGAGACCTCACTACCTCTGAGGATGCTTGCCAGAGATGCAGGCGAAACGTCAGGAGAGAATGCCTCTAGAACATGGCCATATAGCCCGAAAAAACCTACAACAACCCAATCCCAAGAGAGGATTAAGTACCCTCCCCAAACTATTTCCAAAAGTTGAATGGTGTTAGAAGGTTTTCATTGCTGGAAGAAGGAGAACAAGAAGAGGAAGAGAAGGAAGAAGGTAAAAGTGAAGGATAGGAATAGGGAATGAGGGAGTAAAAGGTCAGGGGAAGCACCAAAGGTTGGCAAAGCAAGCTTTTGCAAGGCAATGACACTCTTTGCAGAATCCAATCCTAAACGTCCAAGAGAAACAATCCCAAGAAACCATGAAGTGCCCTCCCCAAACTATTTCCAAAAGATAAATGCCGTAAGAAGGTTTCCGTTGTTGAAGAAGGAGAACAAGAAGAAGAAGAGAAGGAAGAAGGTAAAAGCAAAGGAGGAGAGGAATAAGGAATAAGGGAATACAAGGTCAGGAGAAGCACCAAACAAGGCAATTGCACTTTTTGCAGGATTCAATCCTATTAACATACGCTAAAAGTCCAAGAGAGCAGGAAGTACCCTCCCCAAACTATTTCCAAAAGTTGGATGGCATTAGAAGATTGTCATTGCTGGAAGAAGGAGAGCAAGGAGAGGAAGAGAAGGAAAAAGGTAAAAGTGAAGGAGGAGAGGAATAAGGAATGAGGGAATACAAGGTCAGGGGAAACATCAAAGGTTGGCAAAGCAAGCATTTGCAAGGCAAAGGCATTCTCTGCAGAATTCAGTCCCAAAAGTCCAAGAAAAACAACCACAGGAGACCATGAAGTAACCTCCAAAGACAGTTTCCAAAAGCTGAATTGCGTAAGGGTTTCATTGCTGGAAGAAAGAGAGCAAGAAGAAGAGGAAGAGAGGAAGAAGGTGAAGGAGGAGAGGAATAAGGAATGAAGGAATAAAAGGTCAGGGGAAGCACCAAAGCATTAACAAGGCAAAGGCACTCTTTGCAGGATTCGATCCTATTAAAATGCGCTAAAAGTCTGAGAAAAACAATCCCAAAAGAGATGATTAAGTATCATCCCAAACAGTTTCAAAAAAAGCACTCTTTGTGGAATTCAGTCCCCAAAGTCCAAGAAAAACAACCACAAGAGACCATGAAGTAAACTCCAAAGACAGTTTCCAAAAGCTGAATTGCGCAAGAAGGTTTTCATTGCTGGAAGAAGGAGAGCAGAAAGAAGAGGAAGAGAAGGAAGAAGGTAAAAGTGCTCGAGGGGAGGAAAAAGGAATAACATCAGGGGAAGCACCAAAGGTTGGCAAAGCAAGCATTTGCAAGGCAATGACACTCCTTGCAGAATCCAATTCTAGAAGTCCAAGAAAAACAATCCCAAGAAACCATGAAGTACCCTCTCCAAACTATATCCAAAAGATGAACGGCGTAAGAAGGTTTTCATTGCTGGAAAAAAGAGAGTAAGGGGAAGAAGAAGAGAAGGAAGAGAAGAAAGAAGGTAAAAGTGAAGGAGGAGAGTAATAAGGGAATAAAAGGTCAGGGGAAGCACCAAAGCATTCACAAGGCAAAGGCACTCTTTGCAGGATTCGGTCCTATTAAAATGCACAAAAAGTCCAAAAGAAACAATCCCAAAACAGATGATTAAGTTTCCAAAAGGTGTTAAGAAGGTTTTCATTGCTGGAAGAAGGAGAATAGGAGGAAGAAGAGAAGGAAGAAGGTAAACATGAAGGAGAGGAAAAAAGGAATGAGGGAATTCAATCCTTCAAGTTGAAGAAAAACAATCTCAAGAGATCACGAAGTACCCTCCCCAGATAGTTTCCAAAAGCTGAATAGCATAAGAAGGTATTTGTTGCTGGAAGAAAGAGAGCAAGAAGAAAGAGGAAGAGAAGGAAGAAGGTAAATGTGAAGGAGGAGAGGAAAAAGGAATGAGGGAATAAAAAGTCAGGGGAAGCACCAAAGCATTCACAAGGCAAAGGCACTCTTTGCAGGATTCAATCCTAAAAGTCCAAGAAAAACAATCCCAAAAGAGACGATGAAGCACCCTCCCCAGATAGTTTCCAAAAGCCAAATAGCGAATAGCGTAAGAAGGTTTTCATTGCTGGAAGAAGGAGAACAAGAGGTAGAGAAGAAGGTAAAAGTGACGGAGGAAAGGAAAAAGGAATGAGGGAATACAAGGTCAGTGGAAGCACCAAAGGTTGGCAAAGCAAGCATTTGCAAGACAATGGCACTCTTTGCAGAATTCAATCCTAAAAGTTCAAGAGAAACAATCCAAGAAGAGCGTGAAGTCCTCTCCCCAGACAGTTTCCAAAACCCAAATGGTGTAAAAAAAGGTTTTCATTGCTGGAAGAAAGAGAGCAAGAAGAAGAGGAGGAGAAGGAAGAAGGTAAACGTGAAGGAGGAGAGGAAAAACCGCAAGAGAGAAAAGGAGGAAGGAGAGGAAGAGGTCACCTGCTAATCCAATATGTTCAAGGGGAAAAAACAATCAATGATACGGGTGAAAAGCACCCTCCATCTGTGCAACATCACACCCTCCAAGAGCAGCAAAACACATCTTGACCCGTTGTGTGTGTGTACGTATGTGTGTACACGCACACTTTTGAGTCGCTTGTTGATTTATGGATTTCTCTGGATTTTCTTAGGCAGAGAACAGTCAGAAGGAATTATTCCCACCCTTTCTTCTGAAATGGGGGGTCTCCAAATACTAACCAGGGCTGAGCATCCTAGGTTTCTACCCTCAGATGGGAGCTGATGCCTGTGGGATACTGAGGACCCTCTGCATGCCCTCCCAAAAACCCACTGGAGGCCCATATTCTCTCTGCCCCACACGAAGCCTGAGGACAGGGTTGGATGTTGGGGTTTCCTTGCCTTTGGGACTCAAGAGGCTCCATATCTTGGCCTGAAATGAAGGCTCTTCCCATAGCAAGAAACTCCGACTGCGGGATGCATTTACAGAATCGGAGAGTTTGAAAAGAGCCCAAAGGACATCCGGTCAAACCCCTTCTGCCAGGCAGGACGACACAATCCAAGCCCTCCTGACAGATGGCCATCTAGCTTGTTTTAAACTTTACAGAGAAGACTCCACCAAGCTCCATGCCTAACACTTTTTAACATCTTCCAAAAGCTCAGCTGGAATCTCTTTCCTGCAATTTGAATCCACTGCTCTAGCCTGGATAATCGAAAATGAAAGCACCCCTGACAGATGGCCATCCAGCCTGTTTAAAAGCCTCCAAAGGAGGAGCCCCCATGGGACTCCAATGTGGAGAGTTCCACTGCTGAACAGCTCTAAGAAGTTCTTCCTCATGTTAAATAAAATCTGCTTTCCTGTCATTTGAACCCATGACTCTATTGAGTCATGGTCTCCAAGGCAGCAGAAAGGAAGCATGCCCACTCTTCCTTATGACACCCTTTCACATATTTATACATGGTTGTTATCATGTCTCCTTCTGGTCGCCGAATTATCACAGGATGTCTGTGCCCTACACCACTGGAGAAATTACACTGTTGAGTTGGTATTACACCACCGGACATCCGCCGGGAAGTAGCAGCCAATAGTGAAAGGACCAAGGCAGTGACATCTCCGGCCCATTCCTTGTTTGGGTATCAGCCAGCACGCCAACACCTTAAATCAAGAAATAGTTTTCTAAGATCTACAGAGACACTCGCTGGAACACCTCAGCAAGTGAGAGTCCAAAAGTGGCAGGCTCAAACCCAGAACCTCAATCCATGGCTGATACCAAACGAGAGACTCCCCCCTGGGCACACAGAAGACGGGGAGACTTGGAAGGTGCTGAACAGACTGTGCTCTGGCACAACGAGATGCAGCAAACCTTTAGAAATGGGGCCACAAAGCGGAATCTGTGACATGCAAGTGTGGAGAAGAGCAAACCACAGACCACCTGCTACGATGCAGCCTGAGCCCATGCACAATGGAGGACCTTCTCACAGCGACACCAGAGGCACTCCAAGTGGTCAGCTCGTGGTCAAAGGACATTTAGTATCATCTCAAGTTTTCATAATTTGTGTTTTTTGTTTGTTTGGTTGTTTTTTAAATACAATACAAACGTACCCTTGGTTCACTCCTGATACGATCAATAAATAAAATCAAGTCTCCTGTCAACATTCTCTTCTGCAGGCTAAACTTGCACAGATCTTTAAGACACTCCCCAGAGGGATTGATTTTCCTCCAGATATTGGATCCTTCTAGTCACCCCACCTTCCAGTTTTGGGTCAATGTCTCTTCTGAACCGTTCTGCCCAGAATTGGACACAGTGTGAATCCAGGTCAAGAGGTCTGACCAAGGTAGAAGAGAGAGGAAACTAGACTATCCTCGATCTGGACCCTCAACTCCTTTGGATGCAGCCCTAAATCCCATTGGCTGTTTTATCTTCTCCATCACACTCTTGGCTCTAAGAAGTTCTTCCTCGTCATTTGAAGCCATGGCTCCATTGAGTCCTGGTCTCCAGGGCAGCAGAAAGGAAGCCTGCTAAACATACCCAACTCCTTCAGCCACAGATTCATACATCTGACCCTTTTGGTGGCCTTTCTCTATACATCTTCCTGTTTGTCCATCTCCTTCTTGACTTGCTTTGCCCAGAACCAAACCCACCGTTGGTTTTATTCATTGATTGTATCAGGATTGTATCAGGAGTGAACCAAGTCTCTCCAAAGCAGATGAGAGTATGACTACGCCTCACCTGATCTGGGCACTAGACTCCTCTTGGTGCTGCCTAGAATCACATTGGCCTTGTTAGCTGCTGTATCACACTCTCAACTAGGGTTATTATTCCAGTCTTAGCACACGGTTATTATTCCAGGTATTTATTTATCGTGTCAGGAGCAAACCAAACAGTTGTATTGCATTTTTAACAAACAAACAAACAAAACACAAAGTTTGCAAGCTTAGTAGTTGATTAAATGTCCTTTGACCAGTACCTGGCCAATTGGAGTGCCTCTAAGAGGACCATCATCCTCGGACTATGAGGGATCGCCTAAGTAAGCCAGCTGCTTCTTCAGATTATTATTTATTGTGTCAGGAGCGAACCAAAACAGTTGTATTGCATTAGAAAACAGACAAACAAACGAACAAAGCACAAAGTTTGCAGACTTGGTATTCTATTAAATGTCCTTTGACCAGTATCTGGCCCCTTGGAGTGCCTCTGGTGTTGCTGCAAGAAGGTCATCCATGGTGCATGTGGCAGGGCTCATGTTGCATTGCAGCAGGTGGTCAGTGGTTGGCTCTTTTCCACACTCGCATGTCGTGGATTCCACTTTGTGGCCCCATTTCTTGAGGTTGGCTCTGCATCTTGTGGTGCCAGAGCGCAGTCTGTTCAGCGCCTTCCAAGTCGCCCAGTCCTCTGTGTGCCCAGGGGGGAGTCTCTCATTTGGTATCAGCCATGGATTGAGGTTCTGGGTTTGAGCCTGCCACTTCTGGACTCTCGCTTGCTGAGGTGTTCCAGCGAGTGTCTCTGTAGATCTTAGGGAACTATTTCTTAATTTAAGTCGTTGAGGTGCTGGCTGATACCCAAACAGGGGATGGGCTGGGGATGTCACTGCCTTGGTCCTTTCACTGTTGGTTGCTACTCCCCAGCAGATATCAGGTGGTGCAATACCAGCTAAACAGTGTAACTTCTCCAGTGGTGTAGGGCACAGACACCCCATGATAATGCGGCATGTCTCATTAAGAGCCACATCCACTGTTCCACACTGGGCATGCATACTCAGCAGCAGAGTAGCATAGCGCAAGGGCAGATGTCTTCACTGTGTCTGGTTGTGATCCCCAGGTTGCACCAGTCAGCTTTCGTATGATATTATTTCTAGCTCCCACGTTTTGATATTCAGGCAGTGCTTCTTGTAGGTCAGGGCACGGTCCAGGGTCACTCCCAGGCATTTGGATACGCTGCAATGCTCCAGTCTTCACTGTGTCTGGTTGTGATCCCCAGGTTGTGCCAGTCAGCTTTTGTATGATATTGTTTCTAGCACTCACTTTTTGCTTGATATTCAGATTCCAGGTGAGATCTGACCAAAGCAGAAGGAGAGCGGGACAGTGACTCCCCTCAATCTAGACACGATGCTCCTTTTGCATAGGCCTTTTTAGTTGCCATGTCACACTCCTGGAACCCTTTCGGATGAAGTGTATCCAACCCAGATGTCACCTATGCTGTATCTGTGCATTTTATTTTTATTTCCAGAGTGTTGTGCCATATACTTCTGTCCATTATGTTAGTTTTGTCTGAAAACTATGAATATGTGGCTGAAGGAGTGTTTGGGTGTGTTTAGCTTGCAGAAAGAAGGTCGAGTGAAGGGGAGATGTGAACCATGTTCAAATATTTGAAAGGATTTCTCATGGAGATGTGGGCCAGCTTGCTTTCTGCTCCTCCAAAGATGAGGGCACTACGGAGACATGGATTTATGTTATAAGAAAAGCAATTCAAGTTCCAGGGAAAGCAAGAACTTCCTGAGCTGTTTGGCAGCAGGATAAACTGTCTTGGAGTCTGGAGGAGTCTTCTTCCTTCTCTGAAGGTTTTTAAAGCAGAGGCTGGGTGCCCATCAGTTGAGAGGGCTTCGATTGTGTATTTCTGTTTGGAGTTGGAGTGGGAGGCAGCTTAGAGTCTCTTGCAACTCAAGGATTCTATGGTTCCATCAGTGTCGTCGTTGCAATGTGCAGTCATGCATTTGTGGATGCGTGTAGGTATTCATCATTCCCACGCACACCCTTTCTTTGCATCCATAAGTAAGGATGTGCTGAAGGGATGGATGCTTGGGAAACAAAGCTCCATGTTGGGTTTTGACATCCTCTGCCAGCCTCCCCTTCTTCGTTCCCCCTTTTGCAAAATCCTCACCATTTAATTCCAGTCCGTTCCAGATGCCCCGACACCCCCACCCCCGAAGCCGATTTGGAGGAAACTCAACGCATTCGCCTCCTGCACTTCACTCCAAAAACAAATCACACTCGCAACCTTTGTATTGCAATACTCTCTCTTGTGCATGAATGTAGGATCATTCATACTAACACACATATTGTATATACAAACACATATTCCCTAAAATATTATATATTAGAAATCGTCCTGCACTTCACTCCAAAAACAAATCACACTTGCAACATTTTGTATTGCAATAGTCTTTTTTTTTTGCATGAATCCAGGATCATTCTCATATAATACATACATATATTCACACACACATGCATACATATTGTACACACACACACACATTCACTCAAATATTATATGTTAGAAATGGTCATCAATGCATTCGCCTCCTGCACTTCACTCCAAAAACAAATTACACTTGCAACCTTTGTATTGCAACACTCTCTCTTTTGCATGAATGTAGGATCATTCATACACACACATATCGTACACACACACACACACACACATTCACTAAAATATTATATATTAGAAATCGTCCCGCACTTCACTCCAAAACCAAATCACACTTGCAACCTTTTGTATTGCAATACTCTTTCTTTTGCATGAATTCAGGCTCATTCATATATATATTTATATATACATACACACACACACATGCATACATATTGTACACACACACACATTCACTCAAATATTATATATTAGAAATCGTCATCAATGCATTCGTCTCATGCACTTCACTCCAAAAACAAATCACACGTGCAACCTTTTGTTTTGCAATACTCTTTCTTTTGCATGAATTCAGGATCATTCATATATACACACACACACACATGCATACATATTGTACGCACACACACATTCACTAAAATATTATATATTAGAAATCGTCCTGCACTTCACTCCAAAAACAAATCACACTTGCAACCTTTTGTATTGCAATACTCTTTCTTCTGCATGAATTCAGGATCACCCATATATATATATATATATACACACACACACACACACACACACACACATACATACATACACACACATGCATACACATTGTACACACACACACATTCACTCAAATATTATATATTAGAAATCGTCATCAATGCATTCGTCTCATGCACTTCACTCCAAAAACAAATCACACGTGCAACCTTTTGTTTTGCAATACTCTTTCTTTTGCATGAATTCAGGATCATTCATATATACACACACACACACACACACATGCATACATATTGTACGCACACACACATTCACTAAAATATTATATATTAGAAATCGTCCCGCACTTCACTCCAAAAACAAATCACACTTGCAACCTTTTGTATTGCGATACTCTTTCTTCTGCATGAATTCAGGATCATCCATACACACACACACACACACACATACATACACACACATGCATACACATTGTACACACACACACATTCACTCAAATATTATATATTAGAAATCGTCCCGCACTTCACTCCAAAAACAAATCACACTTGCAACCTTTGTATTGCGATACTCTTTCTTTTGCATGAATTCAGGATCATTCATATATATATATATATATATATATATATATATATATATATATATATATATACACACACACACACACACACATACACACACACACACACACATACGTACATCCACACACATGCATACATATTGTACACACACATTCACTCAAATATTATATATTAGAAATCGTCATCAATGCATTTCACTCCAAAAACAAATCTTACTTGCAACCTTTTGTTTTGCAATACTCTTTCTTTTGCATGAAAACAGGGTCATACACACACACACATATATACATACACACATGGATACATATTGTATACACACAGACATTCACTCAAATATCATATATTAGAAATCGCCATCAATGCATTCGCCTCCTAGACTTCACTCCAAAAACAAATCACATTTGCAACCTTTTGTTTTGCAATACTCTCTCTTTTGCATAAATGTAGGATCATTCATACACACACATATATTGTATATATATATATACACACACACATTCACTAAAATATTATATATTAGAAGTTGTCCTGCACTTCACTCCAAAAACAAATCACTTGCAACCTTTTGTATTGCAATACTCTTTCTTTTGCATGAATCCAGGATCATCCATATATATATATATATATATATACACACACACACACACATGCATATTGTACACACACATTCACTCAAATATTATATATTAGAAATCGTCATCAATGCACTTCACTCCAAAAACAAATCACACTTGCAGCCTTTTGTTTTGCAATACTCTTTCTTTTGCATAAATGTAGGATCATTCATACACACACATATATTGTATATATATATACACACACACATTCACTAAAATATTATATATTAGAAGTTGTCCTGCACTTCACTCCAAAAACAAATCACTTGCAACCTTTTGTATTGCAATACTCTTTCTTTTGCATGAATCCAGGATCATCCATATATATATATATACACACACACACACACACACACATGCATATTGTACACACACATTCACTCAAATATTATATATTAGAAATTGTCATCAATGCACTTCACTCCAAAAACAAATCACACTTGCAACCTTTTGTTTTGCAATACTCTTCCTTTTGCATGAATGCAGGATCACTCATACATACATACAGTGCATAAATATATATACGCACACACACACACACACATTCACTCTAATATTATATATTAGAAATCCTCTGCACCGGCTCCCGTGCCAAACCTGACACGCGAATGCGAGAAACCTACACGGGGAAACCTAGCTGCTTTTGAAAAATGTTTAACCTAGTTAGGCAAATTAGCAAAAAATTGTGCAAAACAATTTAGGTATTTAAAATATTCAATGTTTTTAAGAGCCGGGGAGAGAGTGTTCTTTGCTTTCAGCTGCAGCAACCCAACAAGATGTAACATCCGCGCCGTCTTAACATGAGGTGTAACATAACCCTTTGGAGAAGCTGTTAAACAGTTTCCCGTTGCATCCCGGGAAATAGCACTTCATTTATTCAAATGCACATATGTCAGGTTTTTGCACCATATGTCATTCCAAGCTATTTACAGTAATAATTAAATCTTAATCAACGTTTAACCTCTGTAAAATGTTTGAAGGGATCTAATCACCCTTCAGTCTTCACTAATGAAGGAGAAATATATAAACATAAAAAGAAAATGATGCAACCCTGAAAGAAAGAAAGAAAGAAAGAAAGAAAGAAAGAAAGAAAGAAAGAAGAGGAATTGCAAAATTGTATTTCTTTTAAAGATAATCGGCGAGTTATGTAAAGGAAGCCGGCGGGTATTTTAAGTGAAGACATCTTGGGTGTCAGAGGTGTGAGTAGCTAATTTTGTACTGCTATCCATAACAGATGTAGCATATTCTCTCTTAGAGACATTATTAGCAACTTCACCGGTTCTTTTCTGACTGAAACACAAAGCGGGGCGTCGGGAAAAGGGGCGGCCAGGTGGGCGGGTGGGCTCCAAAGAGGGGCAGCAGCAGCAGCCCACTCCCTCCGGACAGAGTGACCACAAGGACCGCCACGCAGCCAGATCCCTCTCGGTGGGCTTCGGGGTGGACCCTCCTCGAGCCCCTTTGTCAGGGCAGATGTCTGAAAAGGCCAATGCAATCCTAGGCTGTATCCAGAGGAGCATAGTGTCCAGATAGAGGCAAGTCCTAGTCCACTCTCTTCTGTTTTGGTCAGACCTTACCTGGCATAATAGCCCTGTCTCAGGAATCCAGTGGACGACACCTGGCTGGATGGCTGTGGGAGTTCAGCCCAGGATTGCGTCTAATGCTCAGGGTACTCTGGATGTTGGGAGTGACAATGAGGTTCGTGTGTCTAATGATGAGGTTGCTCTAGATCAGTGGTTCTCAACCTTCCTAATGGCGTGACCCCTTAATCCTGTCCCCATGTGGTGGTGACCCCCAACCATATTGTTTTCGTTGCTACTTCATAACAGTCATTTTACTACTGTTATAAATCATAATGTAAACATCTGATATGCAGGATGCATTTCCATTCACTGGACCAAATGGCACAAATACCCAATACACCCAAATGTGAATGCTAGTGGAGTTGGGGGAGGACTGATTTTGTAATTTGGGAGTTGTAGTTGCTGGGATTTATAGTTCACCTACAATCAAAGAGCATCCTGAACTCCACCAGCAATGGATTTGAACCAAACCTGGCTCCCATGACCAATGGAAAACACTGGAAGGGTTTGATGGGCATTGACCTTGAGTTTGGGAGTTGTAG
Organism: Anolis sagrei ordinatus; assembly: GCF_025583915.1. Lineage (NCBI taxonomy): Eukaryota > Metazoa > Chordata > Lepidosauria > Squamata > Anolidae > Anolis > Anolis sagrei. The sequence goes on along the minus strand of NW_026847549.1, from coordinate 204,716,793 downwards.
CTCACCTATATCCAGAGAGCACTGTGGACTCAGGCAATGGTGGATCTGGACCAAACTTGGCACAAATACCCAATATGTCCAAATGTGAACACTGGTGGAGTCTGGGGAAAATAGATCTTGACATTTGGGAGTTGTAGTTGCTGGGATTTATAGTTCACCTACAATCAAAGAGCATTCTGAACTCCACCAACAATAGAATTGGCTCAAACTTCCCACATGGAACCCCATGACCATCAGAAAATACTGTGTTTTCTTATGGTCTTTGGTGACCCCTCTGACACCACCTCGCGACCCCCTCAGGGGTCCCGACCCCCAGGTTGAGAAACACTGCTCTAGATGCAGAGAATGACAATGGGATGGCTACTCACAAGAACGCCCATGAAATGCCATATAACTCCAGTGCTGCAACATTTACGTTGGCTTCCAACTGAGTCCCGTGGCCTGTATAAGATGCTAGTTCTGACCTTTAAAATTCTTTACGGCCAGGGTCCATCGTACCTGAGGGACCGCCTCTCCTTCTCCCATCATCGGAGGTCGCAACGACCAGCCCAACGTGACTTACTCCATATTCCCGAGTCCTAGAGAAGTGCCCTTGGAAAGGACCAGGCGCAGGTGGGCTTTTTCTATTTCTGCCCCTGCCTTATTGTGGGATTCCTTGCCACCCTACATGAGAGCCATGCATGACTTAGGACCTTTTACTCTCGCACTCAAGACCTGGCTTTTTACTAGAGCATTCGATCTCTGTTAATTTTTAATTTTTGTATGTATGTATTTTATCTTTTATAATTTAGCTGTAAATCGCCAAGAGCATTCTCGGATGGAGGGCAATTAATAAGTTATTAAATGATGATGATGATGATGATGTTCAAAGTGACTTTCCTGAAGGGTTTGGGGATGATGGTCTGTTCATAGAATCATAGAATCAAAGAGTTGGAAGAGACCTCCTGGGCCATAATCCAGTCCAAACCCATTCTGCCAAGAAGCAGGAATGTTGCATTCAAATCACCCCCGACAGATAGCCATCCAGCCTCTGTTTAAAAGCTTCCAAAGAAGGAGCTTCCAGCACACTCCGGGGCAGAGAGTTCCACTGCTGAATGGCCCTCACAGTCAGGAAGTTCTTCCTCATGTTCAGATGGAATCTCCTCTCTTGTAGTTTGAAGTCATTGTTCCCTTGTGTCCTAGTCTCCAAGGAAGCAGAAAACAAGCTTGCTCCCTCCTCCTCCCTGTGGCTTCCTCTCACATATTTATACATGGCTATCATGTCTCCTCTCAGCCTTCTCTTCTTCAGGCTAAACATGCCCAGCTCCTTAAGCCGCTCCTCATAGGGCTTGTTCTCCAGACCCTTGATCATTTGAGTCGCCCTCCTCTGGACACATTCCAGCTTGTCAATATCTCTCTTGAATTGTGGTGCCCAGAATTGGACACAATATTCCAGGTGTGGTGACCAGGGGAGCATTCGCACAGTTAAAACTAGTGCTCCAGCTGCGCCCATACCTTTTGAAGTCTGACTTGGCCACGGTAGTCCATGCTCTAGTCACATCCCGTTTAGACTACTGCAACTCTCTCTACGTGGGGTTGCCTCTGAAGACTGTTCGGAAGCTTGGTCCAACGATCGGCAGCCAGGATGCGAACAGGAGCGGCACTCAGGGAGCATACAACTCCTTTGTTACGCCAGCTCCACTGGCTGCCAATTTGCTACCGGGCACAATTCAAAGTGCTGGCTTTAGCCTTTAAAGCCCCGAACGGTTCTGGCCCGACCTACCTGTCCGAACGCGTCTCCTCCTATGAACCAGTTAGGACGTTAAGATCGTCTGGGGAGGCCCTGCTCTCGATCCCGCCGGCTTCACAAGCACGGCTGGCGGGGACGAGAGACAGGGCCTTCTCAGTGGTGGCCCCTCGGCTATGGAACGCCCTTCCTGCAGATATTAGATCGACCCCCTCCTTGCTGGCATTCCAGAGGAAAGTAAAGACCTGGCTGTTTGAACAGGCATTCGACCAAGCAGTGTGATTGATTGACTGACTATCGGAACACGGAATATCGGATAACGAGTTTGGATTCTGATTTCATTGATGAGACCTGATGGATTTGTTATATTGATGTAGTGATGTATTGATATTGATGTTTAATGATTTGTGATACTATTGCTTTTAAATGCTTAATGGTTTTGTATTGTGTATTCCTAAATTGTTGTAAACCGCTCTGAGTCGCCTAAGGGCTGAGAAGTAAGGTAAATAATAAATATATTGTCGAAGGCTTTCATGGCCGGAATCCATGGGTTGTTGTAGGTTTTTCAGGGCTATATGGCCATGTTCTGGAGGCAATTTTTCTCCTGACGTTTCGCCTGCATCTGTGGCAAGCACCCCCGGAGGCAAGACCTCATTCCCTCTGAGGATGCTTGCCATAGATGCAGGCGAAACGTCAGGAGAAAAATTGCCTCCAGAACATGGCCATATAGCCCGGAAAAACCTACAACAACCCAAATAATAAATAAATAAATGTCTGAAAAGGCCAATGCAATCCTAGGCTGCATCCAGAGGAGCATAGTGTCCAGATAGAGGCAAGTCCTAGTCCACTCTCTTCTGTTTTGGTCAGACCTCACCTGGAATAATAGCCCTGTCTCAGGAATCCAGTGGACGACACCTGGCTGGACGGCTGTTGGAGTTCAGCCCGGGATTGCGTCTAATGATCAGGGTACTCTGGATGTTGGGAGTGACAATGAGGTTCATGTGTCTAATGATGAGGTTGCTCTAGATGCAGAGAATGACAATGGGATGGCTGTCCAAAGTGACTTTCCTGAAGGGTTTGGGGATGATGGTCTCATAGAATCATAGAATGAAAGAGTTGGAAGAGACCTCCTGGGCCATCCAGTCCAACCCCATCCTGCCAAGAAGCAGGAATATTGCATTCAAATCACCCCCGACAGATGGCCATCCAGCCTCTGTTTAAAAGCTTGCAAAGAAGGAGCCTCTACCACACTGCTGAGAGTTCCACTGCTGAACGGCTCTCACAGTCAGGAAGTTCTTCCTCGTGTTCAGATGGAATCTCCTCTCTTGTAGTTTGAAGCCATTCTTCCATTGCGTCCTAGTCTCCAGGGAAGCAGAAAACAAGCTTGCTCCCTCCTCCCTGTGGCTCCCTTGGAGTCCCGTGGAGTCTCCTTCCTTCTCTGGAGGTTTTTTAGCAGAGGCTGGATGGCCATCCGTCAGGAGCAAGCTGGCTTCAGGAAAGGCAAAAGCTGCACATCGCAAGTGTTGAACCTGACTCAGCACATAGAAGATGGCTTTGAAAGGCAGCAGATCACAGGAGCTGTCTTCATAGACCTGTCAGCGGCTTATGATACTGTGAACCACCGCCTCCTCCTGAGAAAAATGTATAATATCACAAAGGACGACCACCTCACCCGCCTCATAGGAAACCTGCTACAAAACAGGAGCTTTTTTGTTGAGTTCTAGGGCCAGAGAAGCAGATGGCGGAAACAGAAGAACGGCCTGCCTCAGGGGAGCGTGCTTGCTCCATCCATGTTCAACATTTACACAAATGACCAGCACTGCCAGAAGGGACAGAGAGTTTCATCTATGCTGATGATCATGCCATCACCGCTCAAGCAGGGAGCTTTGAAATGGTTGAACAGAAGCTCTATGTGCTCTTACTGCCTATTACAGGGAAAACCAGCTGATCCCCAATCCATCTAAAACACAGACATGTGCCTTTCATCTCAAGAACAGACAAGCATCCCGAGCTCTGAAGATCACCTGGGAAGGAATCCCACTGGAGCATTGCAGCGCACCCAAATACCTGGGAGTCACTCTGGACCATGCTCTTACCTACAAGAAGCACTGCCTGAACATCAAGCAAAAAGTGGGTGCTAGAAACAATATCATACGAAAGCTGACTGGCACAACCTGGGGTTCACAACCAGATACAGTGAAGACATCTGCCCTTGCGCTATGCTACTCTGCTGCTGAGTATGCATGCCCAGTGTGGAACACATCTCACCACACTAAAACAGTGGATGTGGCTCTTAATGAGACATGCCGCATTATCACGGTGTCTGCGCCCTACACCACTGGAGAAATTACACTGCTTAGCTGGTATTGCACTATCTGACATCCGCCGGGAAGGAGCAGCCAATAGTGAAAGGACCAAGGCAGAGACATCTCCAGCTCATCCCTTGTTTGGGTATCAGCCAGCACGTCAACGACTTAAATCAAGAAATAGTTTTCTAAGATCTACAGAGACACTCACTGGAACACCTCAGCAAGCGAGAGTCCAAAAGTGGCAGGCTCAAACCCAGAACCTCAATCAATGGCTGATACCAAATGAGAGACTCCCCCTGGGCACACAGAAGACTGGGCGACTTGGAAGGCGCTGAACAGACTGCGCTCTGGCACCACGAGATGCAGAGCCAACCTCAGAAATGGGGCCACAAAGTGGAATCCACGACATGCGAGTGTGGAGAAGAGCAAACCACTGACCACCTGCTGCAATGCACCCTGAGCCCTGCCACATGCACAAGGGAGGAACTTCTTGCGGCAACACCAGAGGCACTCCAAGGGGACAGAGACTGGTAAAAGGACATTTAATCAACTACCAAGCTTGGAAATTTTGTGTTTTGTCTGTTTGTTTGTTTGTTTTGTTCTGTTAGAACATGACTGGTTGCACTTACACGACAAATAAAATAGGAGGGCTTTGACTGTGTCTTCTTGCGTGGCAGAATAAGGGGTTGGACTGAATGGCCCTTGGGGGTCTCTTCGAATTCCCATTGTTTCTATGCCTCCCTCTTTTACCTTTGGCTCCCCCAGGTACCCATTCCTCCTACTCCTCCTGCTCCAGACCTACATTCCTCTTCCCTTCCGGCCTGGGCTTTGATCTCCCTTCCATGTTTGACATTTCCAGGCAGGGGAATGCTCTCAGCAGGCCGAGCAATGTCCCTTCACCGCCTTCAGCATCTCCGCTTTCCTTTTGCTTCGGAGACAAGAGGCTTTGCGCAGCTGAGAACTAGGGAGGGGCCCTTGCAGGTGCAAGGTGTTAAAGGGAAGGAAGCCCACAGGTGGACCATCCCATGGGGGTGTGCCTTGGGCCACATAGAGCTCTCCGAGGCAGTTGGGGCAGGAAGGGGTGCATTAGTATGATGAAGGCTATTATAGTCCTAGTCGAATGCCTCTGTGGGAGGACAAGGTCAGTGGTGCTCTGGGCTTGGTGTATTTTAGGAGTGGACTAGGGTGGCAGAAGAGTCCAAAGCCCTCGTTTGTCTATATGCTTCAGCCACCCTATGGAAGTAGAATCACAGAATCTGTTGGAGCTCAGCCTGTGATTGTGTTTCAGGATCAGGGTGCTTTGGACCTGGGGATCGATGTCAATGAGTTTAAAGATGGCAATGGTTTTTGGTCAATGATATTGATGCAGGGAATGACCAGGAGATCCCTGCTCAAAGTGTAGTTTCCCGTGAGAATGTCCCTGAAGGGTGTGGGGATAATGGTGTGCTCCTTGAATTGCTACCAGAGAGTTCCCATGATTTGGAGCTTGAAAATTAATAATCAAATAAATAGACGGGAGGAGATTAGTCAAAACAGAAAAGCCAAACAGCGGTTTCGGCGTTCTGCCAGCCTCCGAGAGAAAAAGATAAGCGATTCTCAGGCAAAGTGAAACCAATTTCTGAGCACTTGGAACATAGCTAACGAGGAGATAAAAGTCCCAAGTACAGGATATGTATTGAGATGAAGCATCGTTTGGAATCAAGTCAAGATCTTGTCCTTGTTTCATGGAAGCTTTGCTTGGAAGATTCGTGCTTAAGTGCCTTTGTTTCATGGTTTTGATTCTTGGATTCTATGACTTTATATTCATGCCTTGGATTCATGTTTCCTGGTTTCTTGGATTTTATTAGAGAAGTTTTGACTTTGTTTTCATGGATTTTGCTGGACTATTTTCCCTGGACTACTTTGTTTCTACTTATCTTCTTACCTAATTGGATTTACCTATTTCGTTAAAGTGTGTTTTACTTGCTTTATTTGCTTTTTAATTATCTTCAATAAAAGGATTGTTTTCCTACTCAACGGTGTGGTGTTTAAAGTCAGAGGGCTTTTCTTGGTCTGGAGTGCAACAGAATCCTAGAGTTGGAAGAGACCCCAAGGGTCATCCAGTCCAACCTCCTTCTGCCAGGCTGAAGTGACTGTCCCTTTTGAAGGATAGATTCCTCTCCCTGTGGTCTCAGCCCTGTTCTTAACTAGGAGTTGTTTGCAACTCAGGGACGGCTTGTAGTTTGAATAAGAACAACGTCGTCACACAAAAGTGGACAGTTCTAAGGAATTAATTTTGTCATTTGGGAGCTGTAGTTGCTGGAATTTATAGTTCACCTACAAGCAAAGAGCATTCTGAACTCTGTCAACGATGTTGGGGTTCAGCCTGTGTGTGAACCTGAACCTGATTCTCTGATTGTATTCCCTGATGCCAATGTGAATTCTGAGGCCAATTTAGATGATGATGGTTTGAGTAGTGAAAATCCTACAGCCTTGGAAAGTGAAAGTCAAAATTCCCATGAGAACATGCATTCTGAGCTGAGCGGAGAAGTTTCACTCCCTTTTCCTCCCAGCCTTAGTTCTCCAGAACTGGCACCTGGTCTGCCTAATGAGGATAGGCGGGGGCAGATTTGGCAGAACCAGGGAGAAGCACAAAGTTTACGTAGGTCAGCCAGATTGAGAGAAATGCAAACAAAAACATCAGGCGTGTCTCATAATAGATTTCTCGGCCTTAAGTATGCCTGGCCTGAATGCAGCTTCAGATCAGGCATCGTTCCAGATTCATGTGCAAGCTTTTGCAGGTCTCCAGATTCAAGTGGCCTTGTTCCTCGGAGGTTTTCTAGTTGTTCCAAGTACGGTTAGTGGATTGCTAACAGATTCCAGGATTCAGCAGTTTTGCTGTGGGTTTTATGATCTTGTTCATGAACATTTCTTGTTGCTGATTTTTACTGTGACTTTTTACCTTTGCATTTTTTTCTCTACTTCATATTAATCTTTCATCAATAAAAAAGGATTGTTTTCCTAAAGTCAAGTGTGGTGGATGGTTGTCTGAGGGTCCAGTTTCCTGCTCTGGGTTGCAACAAACGATGGAATTGAACCAATCTTGGCACACAGAACTTCCATGACCAACAGAAAATACTGGAAGGGTTTGATGGGCATTGACCTTGAGTTTTGGAGTTGTAGTTCACCTCCATCCAGAGAGCAGGCTTTTGCTGGGAGGATTTGCTGTCTGTTTCCAAAAAGGAAGAGAAGGACAGGTGGAGAGATCTTCAGCCTTCTCTGCCAAAAGTGGTTCCTAAGACCATCAGAAATATGTATTTTTTGACAGTCTTTGGTGACCCCTCTGAAACCCCCTTGTGACCCCTCCCAGGGGTCCCAACCCCCAGGTTTATAAACACTGCTTTAATGGTTGTCCAGAAGAGGAAATTCTATCAGATGACAACCAACAACTGCTGAAATTACTACTGGCTTCTAGTTCTCTTTCACATGGACTGTTGTCAAGACAGGTATCGTCAATCCTGTAACTGTGCATTTCGTTTTTATTCCCTAAGTGAAGTACTGTATATTTCTTTGGCTGGCAATCCTACACGGAGCAAAATGGGGTTGGACTGGGTGCCCTCTGAGTGCCCCTTCCAGCTCTAGGCTTCCAATCAGACAGACGTCCCAAGATGGAGCCTGGAAAGGTCTGTTCGTGTCGGGAACATGGAAACCGCTGGCCTTCCCTTTCTCTTTCCAGCCAAGCCCGGATGCCAGGCGCGGCATGAGCCTTTTCCGGTGCTGGCCGGGAGCAAAAGCACCAGGGAAGGTGGCAAACCCGCTTTTCCTGAGAAGGTGGGGGGAAAGATGGAGGTGCCGTAATGAAATGCAGCGAATCCTCACTATCCCAACTGCCATTCTCACAGCACAGCTGTCTCTTCTGCAGCGCATTCATTTGTGCGTTTTAAGGACTTTGCGATCCACTTTTTAACTCCAAGGAGTTAAATGGCGCAGCGAACATTAAAACTAAGACACAAGAAATAAACTATCCGAGAAGAAAGGGAAGGGAAGTGCTCAATATTCCTACTTTGGAGGCTTTGAGCGGAGGCCAGGGAGATGCCTTGCAAGGTGCCTTTACTCATCACCCGCATAGGCTGTCACTCGTGGCCCAATACGATTGCCTTCCAAGTGTAAAGTCTTGGTGGTGGGTCTGTGGGTGGTTGTAGAGACCTATTCTTGGTCTGCATTTTCTTGATCTTTCAATCTCTTCTGCCCACCAACATTCCATTTTCCATTCTTGAGTTGACAGTAGAGTAACTATGTATTGTCTAAGGCTTTCATGGCCGGAATCACTGGGTTGTTGTACGTTTTTTCGGGCTATATGGCCATGTTCTAGAGCAGTGTTTCTCAACCTTCCTAATGCTGTGACCCCTTAATACATTTCCTCATGTTGTGATGACCCCCAACCATAATTTTTTTTACTATTTCATAACTGTAATTTTGCTCCTGTTATTAATTGTAATGCAATTATCTGATAAGCAGGATGTATTTCCATTCACTGGACCAAATTGGGCACAAATACCCAATAAAAAGGCATTAAATGCTAATCAAGGTGGTCAGTTGAAACATTCACACCTAGCTCCAGCAGACAAGAGTCCTTTGTCCCACCCTGGTCATCCCACAGATACATAAACCCATTTTCCTAGTTCCAACAGACCTCACTACCTCTGAGGATGCTTGCCATAGATGCAGGCGAAACATCAGGAGAAAATGCCTCTAGAACATGGCCATATAGCCTGAAAAAACCTACAACAACCAATACCCAATATACCCAAAATTGGATTGCGGGGGGGTTTGATTGATTTTGTCATTTGGGATTTATAGTTCACCTACAATCAAATTGCATTCTGAACTCCACCAACGACGGAATTGAACCAAATGTGACACATAAAACTACCATGGCCAACAAAAAGCATGGGAAGGGTTTGGTGGGCATTGACCTTGAGTTTGGGAGTTGTCGTTCACCTACATCCAGAGAGTATTGGACTCAAACAATGATGGATCTGGACCAAAATTGACATGAATACTCAGTGTGCCCAAATATGAACACCGGTGGAGTTTGGGGAAAATAGCTTGACATTTGGGAGTTGTAGTTGCTGGGATATATAGTTCACCCACACTCAAAGAGCATTCTGAACCCCACTAACAATTAAATTGGACCAAAATTCGCTCACAGAACCCCCATGACCAACAGAAAATAATGTGTTTTCTGATGGTCTTTGGCGACCCTTCCAGCACCCCCCAGTGTCATGATTCAGGTCATGATATAAGTCAGTGTTTCTCAACCTGGGGGTCGAGACCCCTGGGGGGGTCGCGAGGGGGTATCAGAGGGGTCGCCAAAGACAATTAGAAAACACAGTATTTTCTGATGGCCATGTGGGTTTCGTGTGGGAAGTTTGACCCAATTCCAGATATATAAACCCCTTTTTCCCAGCTCCAGCAGACCTCTGAAGAAGCTTGCCATAGATGCAGGCGAAACGTCAGGAGAAATGCCTCTAGAACATGGCCATATAGCCCGAAAAAACCCACAAGAACTGAGACAGTATTTTCTGTTGGTCGTGGGTGTTCCATGTGGGAAGTTTGAGCCAATTCTATCATTGGTGGAGTTCAGAATGCTCTTTGATTACAGGTGAACTATAAATCCCAGCCACTACAACTCCCAAATGTCAAGGTCTATCATCCCCAAACCGCACCAGTGTTCACACTTGGGCATATTGAGTACTCATGCCAAGCTTGGTCCAGATGCATCGGTGTTCTCTGGATGTGGGTAAACTACAACTCCAAGACCCAAGGTCAATGCCCACCAAGTGTAATGTCTGTAGACGGTCCATGTTTCGCAGGCATAGAACAGGATTGGGAAAACAATGGCTTTATCAACAAGCCTCTTGGTATCCCTATGGACAGGACGTCCATATTCAATTGATCCAAGATAACTATTCTGCAAATTAGTTCTTTGCATTCAGATATGTGCTGTGTGGTACATCAGTCCCATCTATTCTTAAAATTTAGAATTAGCATCTTATCTTGCCATGTGAATTGTCCCTGAAATTATAGCAAGGAAGTATTTAAACTCACACAACTATTATGCATATTATACTCAAATACTCTCTGCTACATTCAGAAGAGCTTGCAGAGCTCTTGCACTTGCAGAGCTCAGGTGGTGTTGTATTTCTGTCTTAATGTTGATGTCTGTAGTCAGTCCATGTTTCGCAGGCGTATAGCAGGATTGGGAGGACAATATAGACAAGCTCCTTGGTCTCCGTACGGATGTCTCGGTCCTCAAACACTCTCTGCTTCATTTGGAAAAATGCTGCACTCGCAGAGCTCAGGCGGTGTTGTATTTCAGTGTCAATGTTGACTTTGGTGGAGAGGTGGCTGCCAAGGGAGCGGAAATGGTCCACATTTTCTAATGTTACACCATTAAGCTGTATTTCTGGCATTGGAGAGGGATTGGCTGGTGTCTGCTGGAAGAGCACTTTGGTTTTCTCGGAGGGGGGGGGGGGGGGGGGGGGGGGGGGGGGGGGGGGGGGGGGGGGGGGGGGGGGGGGGGGGGAGGGGGGGGAGGGGGGGGGGGAGAGAGAGGGAGGGGAGGGGGGGGAGAGAGGGGGGGGGGGGGGGGGGAGAGGAGGGGAGAGGGGAGTCAACTGTATTTCTGGCATTGGAGAGGGATTGGCTGGTGCCTGTTGCTCTGTTTGTTTGTTTGTCGTGTCAGGGCAACCAGTCAATTATATTACATTTTTAACAGAACAAAGCAAACAAACAGATAAAATACAGCATTTGTGAGTTTGGTAGTTGGTTAAATGTCCTTTGACCAGTCTCTGGCCACTTCGAGTGCTTCTGGTGTTGCCGCAAGAAGGTCCTCCCTTGTGCATGTGGCAGGGCTCAGGTTGCATTGCAGCAGGTGGTCTGTGGTTTGCTCTTCTCCACACTCGCATGTGGATTCCACTTTGTGGCCCCATTTCTGAAGGTTGGCTCTGCATCTCGTGGTGCCAGCGCAGTCTGTTCAGCGCCTTCCAAGTCGCCCAGTCCTCTGTGTGCCCAGGGGGGAGTCTCTCATTTGTATCAGCCATTGGTTGAGGTTCTGGGTTTGAGCCTGCCACTTTTGGACTCTCGCTTGCTGAGGTGTTCCAGCGAGTGTCTCTGTAGATCTTAGAAAACTATTTCTTGATTTAAGTCATTGATGTGCTGGCTGATACCCAAACAAGGGATGAGCTGGAGATGTCACTGCCTTGGTCCTTTCACTATTGGCTGCTACTTCCCGGCGGATGTCAGGTGGTGCAATACCGGCTAGACAGTGTAATTTCTCCAGTGGTGTAGGGCGCAGACATCCCATGATAATGCGGCATGTCTCATTAAGAGCCACATCCACTGTTTTAGTGTGGTGAGATGTGTTCCACACTGGGCATGCATACTCAGCAGCAGAGTAGCACAGCGCAAGGGCAGATGTCTTCACTGTGTCTGGTTGTGACCCCCAGGTTGTGCCAGTCAGCTTTTGTATGATATTGTTTCTAGCACCCACTTTTTGCTTGATATTCAGGCAGTGCTTCTTGTAGGTCAGAGCACGGTCCAGAGTGACTCCTCCCAGGTATTTGGGTGCGCTGCAATGCTCCAGTGGGATTCCTTCCCAGGTGATCTTCAGAGCTCGGGATGCTTCTCTGTTCTTGTTGCTGTTGCTGAAAGAGCCTTTGGTTGTCTCGATGTTCAGTGAGAGTCTAGGCTTCTCGTATGCTTAGAGTGGAGCTTTTTGCAGGCCCCTTTTTCCACTCGAAAGTAGGGAAAGAGTCCAGGGGCTGCTGTCCTGACACCATTCCGGGGGGGGGGGGGGCTTTTAAGAGGTGCTTTGAAGCCTCTGCACAAAAAGGTTGTTTATTTTTATTTTCTGTTGTTGGCTGACAGGCCTGTGGAGGGGAGGAATGTTCCCAGGACTCCCTCCGCTGCCCCCGTCCGCACACCTGGAGACGGAGCTGCGCCTGCAAAGGGATGGCGTGCATACTTTGCAGGAGAAAGGCGAAACCCTGTGATCTCCTATCCTGGTACCAAAGGGGGAATTATGCCCCCCAGATAGCCAGAGGGGGCTTTCATGGCTGGAATCACTGGGGTGATTCCACAGTTTTGGGTTGTCTAGCTATGTTCCAGCAGCATTCTCTCCTGACGTTTTGCCTACATCTGTGGCTAATGACATCTTCATAGGTGGGTTGTTGTGTGTTTTCTGGGCTGCCTGGCCATGTTCCAGAAGCATTCTCTCCTGACAAAAATAAGTCATGCCAGACTAATCTGATCTCTTTTTTCGATAGAGTTACTAGCTGGGTAGATGCGGGGAATGCCGTGGATGGAGCGTACCTGGATTTCAGGAAGGCCTTCTTTGACAAGGTCCCTCATGACCTTCTGGCAAGGAAACTAGTCCAATGTGGGCGAGGCAAAACTACGGTGAGGTGGATCTGGAATTGGTTAAATGGACGAACCCAGAGGGTGATTCTCCCCAAGGCTTCCTCTTCATCCTGGAAAGAAGTGACAAGTGGAGTGCCGCAGGGTTCCGTCCTGGGCCCGGTCCTGTTCAGGATCTTCATTAATGACTTAGATGAAGGGCTAGAAGGCAGGATCATCAAGTTTACAGACGACACCAAATTGGGAGGGAGAGCCAATACTCCAGAGGACAGGAGCAGGATTCAAAACGATCTTGACAGATTAGAGAGATGAAGGGCCAAAACTAACAAAAGGAAGTTCAACAGGGACAAATGCAAGATACTCCACTTTGGCAGAAAAAACGAAATGCAAAGATACAGAATGGGGGACTGAGGCCTGGCTCGAGAGCAATACGTGTGAAAAAGATCTTGGAGTCCTCGTGGACAGGAAGTTAAACATGAGCCAGGAATGTGATGTGGCGGCAAAAAAATGTGGCGGGATTTTGGCCTGCATCAAGAGGAGCCTAGTGTCTAGATCTAGGGAAGTCATGCTCCCCATGCTCTATTCCACCTTGGTTAGAGCACACCTGGAATATTGTGTCTAATTCTGGGCACCACAATTCAAGAGAGATTGACAAGCTGGAATGTGTCCAGAGGAGGGCGACTAAAATGATCCAGGGTCTGGAGAACAAGCCCTATGAGGAGCGGCTTAAGTAGCTGGGCATGTTTAACCTGAAGAAGAGCAGGCTGAGAGGAGATATGATAGCCATGTATAAATATGTGAGAGGAAGCCACAGGGAGGAGGAGGGAGCAAGCCTGTTTTCTGCTTCCCTGGAGACTAGGACGCAATGGAACAATGGCTTCAAACTACAAGAGAGGAGATTCCATCTGAACATGAGGAAGAACTTCCTGACTGTGAGAGCCGTTCAGCAGTGGAACTCTCTGCCCCAGAGGGAGTGTGGTGGAGGCTCCTTCTTTGGAAGCTTTTAAGCAGAGGCTGGATGGCCATCTGTCAGGGGTGATTTGAATGCAATATTCCTGCTTCTTGGCAGAATGGGGTTGGACTAGGTGGCCCATGACATCTCTTCCAACTCTTTGATTCTATGATTGCTATCCAGAGCAGAGGAGACCACTCAATTCAAGGCTCCTGGAAAAAGCAAAATACACTGAAACAGGAAGTGCCTAGGCATCCACTGCTGGTTTAAGGGTATTTTTAAATACTGCAGAGTTTAGCTTGTTAGGTACATAATGCACTGTTAGATAGGACTGCATTCATCATAACCTCATTGTGAAAAGCTGGTTGAAAACACAGTTCTAATGGACATGTGGTCACACACCTACTGAAGGGTTAAGTCAGAGATGATGTGTAACTGGAGGGACAGGCTGAAGAACCAGAATCATGACCATATGACAGGCATGATGGGAATTACATGAGGCAGCAAGCATGTGTTCTTTCTCTTACCATGATTCTCTCACTGTACATCTGTTGCTGAGATCTGCATGTGCCACTGACTGACAGAACATCAGGGGATCCTGATGTGTGTGTATATAGCCTTCACTGTGAGTTTGGATGAAAACTGAGTCAAAGAGTTTTCCTAAACGGTGAGCAATACAAATTCAGGCTGTGCAGTAAAACTCTGCTAATAACCGATAAGGACTCTGCTATGTTTGGGTGGATTTTTAAAGCTTGTCTCTGAAACAATCAGTCTGGTGCGCAGCTTGTTTAGGGAGGACATGATTGGAAGGAGTAAACAATAACTGTGGCCATTCCACAGATATATAAACCCATTTTCCTACATCCAACAGACCTCACAACCTCTGAGGATGCTTGCCATAGATGCAGGCGAAACGTCAGGAGAGAATGCCTCTAGACCATGGCCATATAGCCCGAAAAAACCTACAACAACCCAGTGATTCCGGCCATCGACAATACAATAACTCATGCACTTATCCTGCCATTTCCAACACAGCTTGGCTTACATTTATGCCCCACAAAGCCTAGGTCAGGTTGAGTAGAAGCTTCCTAAAGGATCATGTATACCTGGCCATAAACCTGCCCAAATAGTAATGTCTTTGTCTTGGGGCTGCTCCCAAATTGTGGAACTCCCTGCCACATGAAACCATCCCATTCTCTTTTTCCTCCTATGTCACTTAAAGAGGGATCTGGTGATTAATTGATCATATAGCAGGAGGGAATGGGTTGTATGTTTATGCTCATGGCTACTTTTGCAAAATGCATCTACGCTGTTTTAAACGAGGGGTGTTTTGAGAGGCTAACTTATTTAATTGCCTTGACTTTGTTACCACCAAGCCCTTAGCTTTGTTCTTAAGCTGTACCTGAAGCAATTTCAGGAGGAAGGGATAATATACATTATTTAGTTATACGTTTGGCACCAAGATCTTCTGGCCCTTGCTCCAATGTTGGGGGCACTAAAGACTTCCAGATGCTTCTGCTCTGGGAGCACCAAATGGAGACCAAGAAGATCGTGTAAGGGCTGCTGCTTCTTCTGCTAGAGAGAAAGCCGACTCTGCAGGGAATGGATCCAAGGCTCCTGCAAAACATTCCCTTTGGGGCCAAGGTGTGCTGCAAGTTGCCAGGTGAGGAGAGAGGGGGGGACCTATTGGGATAAGGGAGGGCAGGAAGGCCAAGGGGCAATGCACACACCTATGGAGCTGAGCTGCGAGAGAGGCAGAAGAGTGAAGTGCAAGGGCAGGAAGAAAGGAAGGAAGGAAAAAAGGAGAAAGGAAAAAGAAGGAAAAAAGAAAGGAAGGAAAAAAGGGAGGGAGGAAGAAAGGAAGAAAGAAAGAAGGAAAGGAAGGAAGGAAGAAAAAAGGAAGGAAGGAAGGAAGGAAGGAAGGAAGGAAGGAAGGAAGGAAGGAAGGAAGGAAGAAGAAAAGAGGAAGAGAAGGAAGGAGGAGGAGGAAGGAAGAAAAAAGGAAGGAAGGGGAAAGAAGAAGGAAGGAAGAGAAGGGAAGGAAGAAAAAAGGAGGAAGAGAAGGAGGAAGGAGGAAGGAAAAGGAAGGAAGGAAGAAGGAAGAAAGAGAAGAAGGAAAAGGAAAGGAAAAAGATGGAAAAAAGGAAGGAAAAAGGGAGAAAGGGAGGAGGAAGAAAAAGAAAGAAGAAGAAGGAGAGAGGAGGGAGGAGGGAGGAGGAAGAAAGAAGAAAAGGAAGGAAGGAAGGAAGGAAGGAAGGAAGGAAGGAAGGAAGGAAGGAAGGAGGAAGGAGAAAGAGGGAAGGAAGGATGGAAGGGAAGGATGAAAGGAGAAAGTGGGAGGGAAGAGGGACATAAGGAGGAAGGAAAGAGGAAGGAAGGAAAAGGAAGGAAAAGAAGGAAGAGGAAAGAAGGAAAAAGAGGAAAAAGGAAGGAAAGGAGAAAGGAGGAAGAAAGAAAGAAAGAAAGAAAGAAGGAAAGAAAGGGAGGGAGGGAGGGAGGGAGGAAGGAAGGAAGAAAAAGGAAGGAAGGAAGGAAGGAAGGAAGGAAGGAAGGAAGGAAGGAAGAAAGGAAGGAAGAAAAAAGAGGAAGGAAGGAAGGAAGGAAAAAGGAAGAAAGAAGAAGAAGGAAGGAAGGAAGGAAGGAAGGGAGGGAGGGAGGGAGGGAGGAAAGGAAGGAAGGAAGGACGAAAAGGAGGGAGGGAGGAAGAAAGAAAGAAAGAAATGGAGGAAGGAAGGAAAGAAAAGAAAAGGAAGGAAGGAAGAAAAAAGGAAGGAAAGAAAGAAGGAAAAAGAAAGGAAAAAGAAAGGAAAAAGAAGGAAAAAGGAAGGAAGGAAAAAGCGAGGGAGGAAGAAAGAAAGGAAGAAAGAAGGAAAGAAAGAAAGGGAGGGAGGGAGGAAGGAAAGAAAGGAAAAGAAGGAAGGACGAAAAAAGAAACCAGGCCCACAACTATCTCCATAGAGGAAGAGTGGGATGGAGATGTCAATTTCTCAAAAGTCTGAGCTCTGACCTCCTTATTGGACCATTGCTGGTGAACTTCATACTAGTTCCTAATGGGATCCAGTGGAGCCTCCTTCTATGGAGGGTTTTACAGAGAGGCTGGATGGCCATCCGTTGGGAGGAGTATGTTATGTTCTTCCATGGTGGAAGGGGGTTGGACTGGATGACCTTTGGGGGTGCCTCCCAACTCTATGATTCTATTCAGTCTATGAACTTTCAATATGGAAACATCTTAGATGGAATGAATGTTGGAGTCTCCTTCTCCGGTTTTTAAACAGAGGCTGGATGGCCATCTAATGGAAGGCAGGAATGGTTGAACTGGATGACCTTTGGGGGTCCCTTCCAACTCTACTGGAGGGCCCCGGAGATCTCTCCCAACTCTATAATTCTACAAAAATGAATCATGGAGTCTTTGTCTCTGGTTTTCAAACAGAAGCTGGATGGCTGTCCATTGGAAGACAGGAGGGGTTGGGAAGGATGACCTCTGGGGGCTCTTTCCAATTCTATTCTAGGGTCCTGGAGATCTCTTCCAATTCTGTGATTCTATAAAAATGAATCATGGAATCTCTTTCTCCGGTTCTTAAACCTAGATTACCTTTGGGAGTCCTACGGGAGGGTCCTGGAGGTCTTGTCCAAATCTATGATTCTACAAAAATGAATGGTTGAGTCTCCTCCATTTTTAAACAGAGGCTGGATGGCCATCTAATGGAAGGCAGATTGGGGTTGGATTGGATGACCTTTGGGAGCCCCTTCCAACTCTACTGGAGGGCCATAGAGGTCTCTTCCAACTCTTAAGATTCTACAGAAATGAATGGTGGAATCTCCATATCTGGTTTTGAAACAGAGGCTGGATGGCCATCCATTGGAAGGCAGAAGGGATTGGACTAAATGACCTTTAGGGGTTCCTTCCAACTGTACTGGAGGGCCATGGAGATCTCTCCCAACTTTATAATTCTATAGAAATTAATAGGGGAGTCTCCTCAGGTTTTAAAACAGAAGCTGGATGGCCGTCCATTGGGATGCAGGAAAGGTTGGACTGGATGATCTTTGTGGGTCCTTCCCAACTCTACTGGAGGACACTGGAGGTCTCTTCCAACTATAATTCCACAAAAATGAATGGTGGAGTCTCCTTCTCTGGTTTTTCAGCAGAGGTTAAATGGCCATCCATCAGAAAGCAGGAGGGGTTGGACTGGATGGTCTTTGGGGGTCCCTTCCAACTCTAGGATTCTATTTATTCTGTGAATGTTTCAAGATGGAGACATCTGAGATGGAATGAATGGTGGTGGAGTCTCTTTTTCCAGTTTTTAAATAGAGACTGGAATGCTCTCCATTGGAAGGCAGGAGGGGTTGGACTAGATGACCTTTGGGGGTCCCTTCCAACTGTACTGGAGGGCCCTGGATGTCTTTTCCAACTATGATTCCACAAAAATGAATGGTGGAATCTCCTTTTCTGGTTTTTCAACAGAGGTTAGATGGCTGTCCATGAGAAAGCAGGAGGGGTTGGACTGGATGACCTTTAGGGGTCCCTTCCAACTCTACTGGAGGGCCCTAGAGGTCTTTCCCAACTCTATAATTCTATAAAAATGAATGTTGGAGTCTCCTTCTCCATTTTCTAAACAGAGGCTGGGCAGTCCATCAGAAGGCAGGAAGGATTGGAATGGATGACCTTTGGGGGTCCCATCCAACTCTAGGATTCTATTTATTCTATGAATGTTTCAAGATGGAGACATTGGAGATGGAATGAATGGTGGTGGAGTCTCCTTCTCTGGTTTTTAAATAGAGGCTGGATTGCTCTTCATCAGCATGCAGGAGGGGTTGGACTAGATGACCTTTGGGGGATCCCTTCCAACTGTACTGGAGATCTCTCCCTACTCTATGATTCTATAAAAATGAATGGTGGAATCTCCTTTCCTGGTTTTTCAAGAGAGGCTAGATGGTTGTCCATCAGAAAGCAGGAGGGGTTGGACTAGATGACCTTTGGGGGTCCCTTCTACTGGAGAGCCCTAGAGGTCTTTCCCAACTCTATAATTCTATAAAAATGAATGTTGGAGTCTCCTTCTCCATTTCCTAAACAGAGGCTGGATGGCAGTCCATCAGAAGGCAGGAAGGGTTGGAATGGATGACCTTTGGGGGTCTCCTCCAACTCTAAGATTCTATTTATTCTATGAATGTTTCAAGATGGAGACATCAGAGATGGAATGAATGGTGATGGAGTCTCCTTTTCTGGTTTTTAAATAGAGGCTGGATTGCTCTTCATCAGCATGCAGGAGGGGTTGGACTAGATGACCTTTGGGGGATCCCTTCCAACTGTACTGGAGATCTCTCCCTACTCTATGATTCTATAAAAATGAGTGGTGGAATCTCCTTTCCTGGTTTTTCAAGAGAGGCTAGATGGTTGTCCATCAGAAAGCAGGAGGGGTTGGACTAGATGACCTTTGGGGGTCCCTTCTACTGGAGAGCCCTAGAGGTCTTTCCCAACTCTATAATTCTATAAAAATGAATGGTGGAGTCTCCTTCTCTGGTTTTTAAATAGAGACTGGATTGATCTTCATCAACTGGAAGGAGGGGTTGGACTAGATGACCTTTGGGGGTCCCTTTCAACTGTACTAGAGATCTCTCCCTACTCTATGATTCTATAAAAATGAATGGTGGAGTCTCCTTCTCTGGTTTTTAAATAGAGACTGGACTGATCTTCATCAGCATGCAGGAGGGGTTGGACTAGATGACCTTTGGGGGTTATAACTGGAGAGCCCTCTCGAAATATATGATCCTACAAAACGTGGAAAGGTAAGGGCTGGGGAGGCTGTGAAACCCCACTCTGGATCTGACATTGGCCTCCACGACCCAGGTGACCCCCCACCGCTTGCCATTGGGGTCCATTGGGGTCCTCGCCTTCTCGTCCGCCTTTTAACTGCGCCCGTCCATCCACCCGCCTTTCCTCCTCCCCAGATCCACTAATTATTATTGACAGTTGGCGGAGAGGAGATGTCAGTGGCTCCTCCTGTTAAACTGCATCTAATTAGTCACTGCTGGTTCACTGTCATCGTCTCAGCACCGCCACGCATTGGCTCATTAACCTTTTGCTTTTGCCTAATGGCGCCTGCCAGCAAGATGGTGGCGGATCAAACAGATGGGGGGAAGGAGAAAGAGAGGCAGAGGAAGAAGGAGAGGAAGAGATATATATATATATATATATATATATATATATATATATATATTCCCTGGCCCTCCAGTGAACCAGAAGGGCGACGGAGTTGGAGAACTGTCCGCAAATCCATCCGCAGAAATGCCTTGACTCCTATCCAAATGGCAAAGGCCACAAACTTGGAAGGGATCCCAAAGGTCACCTAGTCCAGCCCGCCGACAGTGAAGGAATTCCCTTCTAAAAGACCTTTGGATGGTGGCACATTCTTTACGTATTGAAAGACCCAACAAAGGAGCATGCATTGCATCCTCAAGGAGAGTTGCATTGAATCATTATGCTATCATTATCCGCTGTCCGAACGGATTCTCCCCTATGAACCATCAAGGCTATTAAGATCTTCCCGGGGGGGGGGGGGGGCTGCTCTCGGTACCACCACCCTCGCAATCACAATCTCAATCACCCTCAATCGCAATCACCCTCGCAATCACGGTTGGTGGGACGAGGGACAGGGCCTTCTCGGTGGTGGCTCCCCGGCTTTGGAACTCCCTCCCACTAGAGATCAGATCTGCTCCCTCCCTCCTGACGTTCAGGAAATTACTAAAGACCTGGCTCTGGAATGTGGCATTTGAGGACTGAACCTAGAACCTCCTCCCTGTGATGAATTATGATGAACTGTGACTACGAGTATGACTATGACCATGACTGGATTGACAATTTGGCTTAGGTAATTGTGATGATAATGTTCTATTGTACTGTATTGTACTATTTTAATATGTAATGAGTTCCTCGTTGAGGTGAGAAGGCCGGTATAGAAAACTTATAAACTTCTAAAGCCGTTCAGCAGTGGAACTCCCTGCCCCGGAGTGTGGTGGAGGCTCCTTCTTTGGAAGCTTTTAAACAGAGGCTGGATGGCCATCTGTCAGGGGTGCTTTGAATGCAATATTCCTGCTTCTTGGCAGAATGGGGTTGGACTGGATGGCCCAGGAGGTCTCTTCCAACTCTTTGATTCTATGATTCTAAATAAAATAAATAATAAATAATAGAAAGGAGCTCCAAAGGTCATCTAGACCAGGCTTGGGTAAACTTCGGACCGAAGTTTGCCCATCACTGGTCTAGCCCAACAATATTGTAACAGAAGGGACTGTTGCACTCCAGACCAGGAAAAGCCCTCTGACTTTAAACACCACGCAGTTGAGTAAGAAAACAATCCCTTTATTGAAGATAATTAAAAAGCAGTAAAGTAAAAAAGCACTTAAAAGGAATAGGTAAATCCAATTAGGTAGGAAGATAAGCCGGAACAAAGCAGTCCAGGGAAATAGTCCATCAAACTCGATGAAAAAAGGCAAAAAATTATCTTCAAAAACCCAGGAAACCATGAAACACGAATCCAAGGCATGAATATAAAATCATAGAATCCAAAAATCAAAACCATGAAATAAAGGCATTTAAGCACGAATCTTTCCAAGCAAAGCTTCCAAGAAACAAGGATGAGAACTTGACTTGATTCCAAACGATGCTTCATCTGACTACATATCCTGTACTTGGGACTTTTATCTCCTTGTTAAGGTATATCCCAAGTGCTCTGGCATCAACCAGTCCAGGTGGTCCCAGTGGTCATTGGCGCACTGGGTGCCATGTGAAAAGATCTCAGCCGGCATTTGGAAACAAGAAACATTGACTACATCATGATCTGTCAACTGCAAAAGGCCACCTGACTTGGATTTGCGCTCATCATTCGAAAATACATCACACAGTCCTAGACGCTTGGGAAGGGTTCGACTTGTGATTTTGTGATACGAAATCCAGCATATACAGTATATCGCGTTTGCTGTGACATACTGTGCTTTTGTGTCAGTAAAGCAACAACAACAACAACAATAGATCTAAAGGAGGCAGTTTGGCAATAGGGTTGGAATTCCGTCCTAGGACTCTAGAATCCTAGAGTTGGAAGGGAACCCCAAAGGCCATCCAGTCCAACCCCATTCTGCTAGGCAGGAGGACACAATCCAAACCCTCCTGACAGAAGGCCATCCAGCTTCTAAATCACAGAACCCTAGAGTTGGATGAGGTCCCAAAGGCCATCCATTCCAATCTTTTACTGTCATGTTGTAGCAGACAATCAAAACATCCTCTGAGGATGCTTGCCATAGATGCAGGCAAAACGTCAGGAGAGAACGCCTTGACCATGGCCATATAGTCCAAAAAAACCTACAACAACCCAGTGATTTCGGCCACGAAAGCCTTCGACAATCAAAGCATTCCTGACAGATGGCCATCCAGTCCTGGGTGCAGATTCCTACTTGGCTACGGCTTGGTCTGCACATTCCTGCAGATCAGGGAGCAGGTTGCCAAACTTCTCATGTCCTTCTGCAAAGAAATGCAGACTACACAAAACACCCCCATGGAAACAACTGGGAGAATAATCATCATCATCGCCATTAGCATTTACAAAGTCTTCAAAGTGCTTTGCACACATTCACCGGGGAAACCCCTTTGATCAATTAAGAAAAAACGGTGGCGTTCCTAATTAGGACGGGTTAGAGGAACCCCTGCCCCACCCCTCTCACCCCAAATAATGGTTTTGTTTTGTTTTTCCATGAGAGGCCTGATCAAAGCGGCAAGTCCGGCACAAAATCCTCCTTCTCCTCCTCCTCCTCCTCCTCCCAAGCGCCCAGCTGTTGCTGCCCCTTTCATCCCCTGCAGACAAAGGAAGGAAGGATGGGGGCTTCCTGCAAAGCTAGGGGCCCCTTCGTGTGAATCCAGGCCCACATCCACGGGGGTTCGTGCCCTTCTCAATCTCTTGCTTTGGATGCCATGCTACTAGGAGCGATGCCTGACTTCTGGCATCGAGGGGCAACCTCTATGAATATGTACAGTTGCATTCCAGCACCAGATTTCTTTGCAAACAGATTTCCCAAAGCACTGAACTACCGTATTGACTCGAGTCTCATTGCATCTAATGCACACCGCCATTTTCAAAAAGCTTGGGGTGAATCTATGCAGTAGAACAGGCATGGGCAAACTTGGGCCCTCCAGGTGTTTTGGACTGCAACTCCCACAATTCCAGCTATTTGGCTTAGAAATTGAGAAAAGCACTGAGGAGGTGGATCTGTAATTGGTTAAATGGATGAACCCAGAGGGTGATTCTCCCCAAGGCTTCCTCTTCATCCTGGAAAGAAGTGACAAGTGGAGTGCCACAAGCAGGGTTCCATCCTGGGCCCGGTCCTGTTCAGGATCTTTATTAATGACTTAGATGAAGGGCTAGAAGGCAGGATCATCAAGTTTGCAGACGGGACCAAATTGGGAGGGAGAGCCAATACTCCAGAGGACAGGAGCAGGATTCAAAACCATCTTGACAGATTAGAGAGATGGTGGGCCAAAACTAACACAATTAAGTTCAACAGGGACAAATGCAAGAGACTCCACTTTGGCAGAAAAAACGAAATGCAAAGAGACAGAATGTGAGACGATGAGGCCTGGCTCGAGAGCAGGACGCGTGGAAAAGATCTTGGAGTCCTCGTGGACAACAGGTTAAACATGAGCCAGGAATGTAATGTGACGACAAAAAAAGCCAATGGGATTTTGGCCTGCATCAAGACGAGCCTAGTGTCTAGATCTAGGGAAGTCATGCTCCCCATGCTCTATTCTGCCTTGGTTAGACCACACCTGGAATATTGTGTCCAATTCTGGGCACCACAATTCAAGAGAGATATTGACAAGCTGGAATGTGTCCCGAGGAGGGCGACTCAAATGATCAAGGGTCTGGAGAACAAGCCCTATGAGGAGCGGCTTAAGGAGCTGGGCATGTTTAGCCTGAAGAAGAGAAGGCTGAGAGGAGATATGATAGCCATGTATAAATATGTGAGAGGAAGCCACAGGGAGGAGGAGGGAGCAAGCTTGCTTTCTGCTTCCCTGGAGACTAGGACGCGGAACAATGGCTTCAAACTACAAGAGAGGAGATTCCATCTGAACATGGAAGAACTTCCTGACTGTGAGAGCTGTTCAGCAGTGGAACTCTCTGCCCGGAGTGTGGTGGAGGCTCCTTCTTTGGAAGCTTTTAAACAGAGGCTGGATGGCCATCTGTCAGGGGTGATTTGAATGCAATATTCCTGCTTCTTGGCAGAATGGGGTTGGACTGGATGGCCCAGGAGGTCTCTTCCAACTCTAGGATTCTAGGATTCTATAATCCAGTTCAAAACAGATCATCTGGATTTTATACGGCCTAAAGACATGAGAGTCAGCAACAGGAACTCTTCTACCAAAGTTAGGTCACTTTATCTATCCTTTTATATAAAATATATTACCTGCAGTAATAAAAGAAGGTTAATTTTTTTTTTACCTTTGCATCTTTTCTCTCCTGCTTCCTGCCATAAGCTCATACATAGCACTGGCTACACTGCACTCGACTCTGCTCTAGAGACAAATCTTCCTACATGAATATAAAAATATGGCAAAAAAATAAATAAAATGAGAATAAGATTCTCCCAAGGGAGACACAACAGGGGAGAAGAAAATACAATATGAATAGATATTTAAACTATAGGTAATGTGTGATAAAGAAACTCTGGAGCAGGCATGGGCCAACTTTGGCCCTCCTCCAGGTGCTTTGGACTTCAACTCCCACAATTCCTAACAGCCTACGGCTGTTAGGAATTGTGGGAGTTGAAGTCCAAAACACCTGGAGGAGGGCCAAAGTTGGCCCATGCCTGCTCCAGAGTCTCTTTATCACAAATTAGAGGAGAGAGAAGGAACGTTGAGGCCACTCACCTCGGACATTTGCGGGAAGAGGCTGATGGCCAGCGGGAGGGCCAGTCCGAAGGCAGCAAGGCACACGAGGCTCTGGACGGGCAGGCCCAGCCGAGGCCGGGAACGCAGCAAGGACGTCCTGCAAGACAAATCATCATCATAACAGTAACAATTTTATTTCTTACCTGCCTCTTTCTGTGAGCCCAATACACACACACCCCATCTACACTGCAATACAAATGACACTTGCTGGAACACCTCAGCAAGCGAGAGTCCAAAAGTGGCAGGCTCAAACCCAGAGCCTCAATCAATGGCTGATACCAAATGAGAGATTCCCCCCTGGGCACACAGAAAACTGGGCGAATTGGAAGGCGCTGAACAGACTGCGGTCTGGCACCACAAGACGCAAAGCCAACCTTCAGAAATGGGGCCACAAAGTGGAATCCATGACGTGCGAGTGCGGAGAAGAGCAAACTACAGACCACCTGCTGCAATGCAACCTGAGCCCTGCCACATGCACCAGGGAGGACCTCCTTGCAGCAACACCAAAGGCACTCCAAGGGGCCAGAGACTGGTCAAAGGACATTTAATCAACTACCAAGCTTGCAAACCCTGTGTCTTTTGTATGTTTGTTTGTTTGTTCTGTCAAAAATGTAACACAACTGTTCGGCTGCCTGACACGATAAATAAATAAAATAACACTCAGCACATCGTAAACTTACTTCTTTACCATCTGATGGTAACATTGCGAACTCACTAACTGTTATCAGTACTAGTCCACACCTCTTGCATTCCAGAGTGACGCACAACGCAGCGTCCATTTGTTCTATACACTTGATTTATGACCTCTCTAGGAATGCCATTCCCTCCATGGTTCAGTTAACTCTTTCCACACAGGAATACATTACACTCGGCACATAGCTACTGCGTTTTAAACATACATACATACATACTTTGAAATCTCCATTATAAATTGCAAACAGCTTCAACAAAGGCATTATATAGTCAGCGTAGATTCATATAAGACATGTCAATGCCATTCAGGCTGGATTGGGTTGTGGTGCAGCTGGTTGGGAATCGGCTGCATTAAAATCACTACTGACTGGAAGGTCATGAGTTCGAAGCCAGCCCGGGTCGGAGTAAGCTCCCAACCATTTGTCTAGCTTGCTGTCAACTTTTGCAGCCCAAAAGACAGTTGCATCTGTCAAGTAGGAATTTTAGGTACTGTTGCACTCCAGAACAGGAAATAGCCCCTCTGACTAAAACACACCACACGTTGAGTGAAGGAACAATCCTTTTTATTAAAGCGTAGCAAAAAAGCCAGTAGAAATAAATGCTTGTAACAATAGGTAAGATTCCAAAAAGCAACAAGGCATTCAACATCAGAAACACCAGGAAACTGAAAGGAACAGGTTCAGGTACAGTAGGTTCAATCACAGGCTGAGTCCCAACAGAAGCCAGCCCGGGTCAGAGTAAGCTCCCAGCCATTTGTCTAGCTTGCTGTAGGCTTCTGCAGCCCAAAAGACAGTTGCATCTGTCAAGTAGGAAATTGTTGCCCTCCAGAACAGGAAATACCCTCTCTGACTAAAACACACTACATGCTGAGTGAAGGAACAATCCTTTTTATTAAAGCTTAGCAAAAAAGCCAGTAGAAATAAATGATTGTAACGATAGATACGATTCCAAAAAGCAACAAGGCATTCAAAGGCAGCCAGATAAAACAGTGTCCAAAACGTCTGGAGAGGCCCTGTTCTTGGTCCCGCCACCTTCGCAGGTGCGTCTGGTGGGAATGAGAGACAGGGCCTTTTCTGTGGTGGCCTCTCAGCTATGGAATTCCCTCCCAAATGAAATTAGGTCTGCCCCCTCCCTCCTGACCTCTAGGAAGCTAGTGAAAACTTGGCTGTGGGACAAGGCTTTTTGCGGAATGATGGCTATTTATTTGTCGTGTCAGAACAACCAGTCAAATTATATTACATTTCTAACAGAACAAAGCAAAACAAAGCAACGTCTTCGTAGACAGCTGATTCTCTCGATCCAGAATGATGGCTGAGACCAGCAATCGACCAAAGTTATTGACCACAATATGTGGACTGAATACATGGACTGAGTTGGACATGATTTTATCTCGGCAAACGGCTTTTATGTAATTTATCCTATTTTCATTTGTTAATTTACTGCCGACGTATGATGTTTTTGATTTTTAGTGTTAATGTTGGGGTTCAGCCTGTGTGTGAACCAGTACCTGACTCTCTGATTGTATTTCCTGATGTCAATGAAGATGTCAATGATTCTGAGGTCAATGTAGAAGATGACAGTTTGTGTAGTGAAAATTCTGCTGCTTTGGAAAGCGAAAGTCCAAATTCCCATGAGAATGATTCAGAGCCAAGCGGTGAACTTTCACTCCCTTTTCCTCCCAGATTTAGCTCTCCAGATAATCTGACACCTGGTCCCTCTAACGAGGATAGACGGGGGCAGATTTGGCAAAGCAGAGGAGAAGCGCAGAGTTTATGGAGGTCAGCTAGATTAAGAGAAATGCAAACAAAGCCTGCAGGCGTGTCACGAAATAGATTTCTATGCTTTAAAAACACTTGGCCTGGATGCCCATTCAGTCCAGGCATCGTTTCAGATTCATGTGCAGACTCTTGCAGTTCTCCTGCTTCCAATGCCTTTGTTCCAAGGAGTTTTTCTAGTGTTTCCAAGTACAGCTGGTGGATTGCTAACAAGTTCCAGGTCTCAGCAGTTTTGCTGTGGGTTTTTGATCCTGTTCATGGACATTTCTTGTTGCTGATTTTACCTGTGGCTTTTTACCTTTGCATGTTTACTATATTTTGTACTCATCTTTCATCAATAAAAAGGATTGGTTTTTCCTGAAGTCTAGTGTGGTGGATTGTTGTTTGAGGGTCCAGGTTCCTGCTCTGGATCGCAACAGTTAACACTGAATCCTTGCTGTCAGCCAGTCTGAGTCCCTCTACGGAGGTAGAGAAGATCGGGATATAAAAGTTTTAAATAAATAAATAAATAAATAAATAATAGATGAGGAAACAAACGGAGGGGGTTTGGAGCAAGATGCAGTTGCCAAGACAGAGTGTGAAAGTGTTTTGGAATCCAACAGGCAGGGAGAGGAGGACAACATTAGCTCATCCAAGGGATCAGCTGGCTTAGACAGAGATACCTGGCTGCTTTTGAGAGGGCAGAGATTCAGGTGCAGGAAATCAGAAAGAACCCATGAGAAAGGCAGAAGCAGGCCCCTCACGGTCAAAGGAATGCGTTCATGTTTTGCAGTCCTTAAAATTAGTGAGAGAGCTGTTGGGATTTTAGATCAAGCAACGTTGCTACTTGAGTGAAGAACTCCTGCCTCATTCCTAGCTCAGGTCAAGACTCATGCTCATGTTTTGCTCCTAGTTTTATGGATATAGCTTTGGATTCATGCTCATGTTTTGTTCCTTGTTGCCTGGACATATTTTGGGGTTCTTGTTCATGCTTTAACCATTGTTTTCTGGATTTACCTATTTATCTTTGAGGCTTGCTTCTTTCATTAACTCTTGGATTTATACCGTTCCATTTGCTTATGGTGTCTTTTCCCCCTTTCATATGTTTTGATTACCACGTTTGGTTTCTTGGCGAGTGCTGTGCGCAAGGTGAACTCCTGCTGAGGTGCAACAGGTGTTTTCTTTCTTTTTAAAAACATAACTTTACAATGTGTTTGCTCACATTATGATAGTTGTATCATGTTTTTTCCCCCTTTCTAACAATTCAAATCAGCAGTGGAAAAGAAAGAGAGAAGGCAACCAGAAGGCAACCTGGATGGCCAATACCACGAGGATGCTCTCCTTCCATCCCGCCAGTGTGCCACTCGGAGACTCCTATGCTGACCCTATGGATGTGGGGCTGAGAGACCTGTCCAAATGCCGGGGAGAGGCTTCTCTACGGAGTCCCCTTGGCCTCCTTCTGTTAATTGCGGCCCGACAGATGATCAGCGCCCAATTTAGCCTCCCAGGTGCAACTTCCGCGTTGGGTGTTTCTAAACTCGGGCCAGTTTGGACGACAATGGCATTGATGGCCTCCTAATTAAGAGGAGCTACGGACCCGATTAGAAGAAAAAGACGAAGAAGAAAAGGGCCTTAATTAACACTTGAAGTGTAATGTCTTAATTGGGGCTCGGATATCTAGCATTTGCAAAGTTCAGCCTAAATGACTCACAATTAGCCGCCTGGGCCGCCCACCCCCCCCCCCTCCTTCTCCTCTTCTTCTCCAAGTTGCAAGGAGCCAAAAAAAGAACCTGCGGCTGATGCAAACACGGAGCCGCAAAGCCACAGGGACCATGCACACACACACACCCCCAGGATGATGTGGCATTTATTTGCATCATGCCCCCACACTTGTCCTCTTTGGCACGCATGCGGGGTTCCAAGGTGCCCCTGCCTGGGCTGGCACACTCGGCTCTGTCCCCTGACATGGAAAGGACACCGCCACGGCAACAAGGACCAACAAGCCACAAACAATTCATTTTGTGAGTCCGCTGGAGATAATTAATCCCCGTTTTGCATAAAGATAAATGGAGAAAGAAATTAAAAACAAACCCCCGCCGTAACAGGAGTGGATGGTAAGACACCAAATCAAGAAAGAGTCCGCGAAAGATGCTTTTGCGGAATCAAACATGCAAGAACGGTTCGTTATGGAAGAATCATAAAGCAATAGAGTTGGAAGAGATGATATGGGTCATCTAGTCCAACCCCCTTCTTTCTGCCATAAAGGAAAAGCACAATCAAAGCACCACCAACAGCTGGCCATTCAGCTTCTGTTTAAACCAGGCATGGGCAAACTTCGTCCCTCCATGTGTTTTGGACTACAACTCCCACAATTAAGATACAAAGGAAGGCCAAAACTAAGACAAATCAAACCCGCATTTTGGACTTTAGGAGAGCTGATTTCCAAAAAATGTAGGAAACACTGAGCAGCATTCCGTGGACACAGATACTAAAAGACAAGGGAGTTACGGATGGATGGGAGTTTCTCAAGAGTGAAATACTCAAGGCACAATTGCAAACCGTGCCAACAAAGAGAAAAAATAGGACAAGTGCAAAGAAGCCAGAATGGATGTCCAAAGAACTTCTAACTGTGCTAAGACACAAAAGAGACATGCACAAGAAGTGGAAAAAGGGAGAAATCACCAAAGAAGAATTCAAACAAATAGCCAACACCTGTCGGGAAAAGGTCCTCAAGGCTAAAGCTCAGACTTGCCAGGGACATTAAAAACAATAAAAAGGGATTCTTTTCTTATGTCAGTAGAAAAAGGAAAAACAAGGAGGCGATAGGGCCTCTTCGAGGAGAAGATGGGGCAATGCTGACAGGGGATAGGGAAAAGGCAGAACTACTTAATACCTTCTTTGCCTCTGTCTTCTCACAAAAAGAAAGTCATCTTCAACCTCAGCAAGATGGAGTGGATGAGGGATTAGAGGACATCCAACCCCAAATTGGGAAACAAGTCGTCCAGGAATACCTGGCCGCTCTAAATGAGTTCAAGTCCCCTTTCAGGGCCAGATCAACTACACCCCAGAGTATTGAAGGAACTAGCGGAAGTCATTTCGGAACCATTGGCAACCATCTTTGAGAGTTCTTGGAGAACGGGAGAAGTTCCAGCAGAGTGGAGGAGGGCCAATGTGGTCCCAATCTTCAAGAAGGGAAAAAAGGATGACCCAAACAACTACCGTCCGGTCAGCCTCACGTCAATACCAGGCAAGATTCTGGAAAAGATTGTCAAGGAAGTGGTCTGCAAACACTTAGAAACCAATGCGGTCATCGCTAATAGTCAACATGGATTTATCAAAAACAAGTCATGCCAGAATCATCTGATCTCCTTTTTCGATAGAGTTACAAGCTGGGTAGATGTGGGGAATGCCGTGGATGTAGCGTACCTGGATTTCAGGAAGGCCTTCTTTGACAAGGTCCCCCATGACCTTCTGGCAAGGAAACTAGTCCAATGTGGGCGAGGCAAAACTACGGTGAGGTGGATCTGGAATTGGTTAAATGGACGAACACAGAGGGTGCTCACCAATGCTTCCTCTTCATCCTGGAAAGAAGTGACAAGTGGAGTGCCGCAGGGTTCCGTCCCGGGCCCGGTCCTGCTCTGGATCTTTATTAATGACTTAGATGAAGGGCTAGAAGGCAGGATCATCAAGTTTGCAGACGACACCAAATTGGGAGGGATAGCCAATACTCCAGAGGACAGGAGCAAGATTCAAAACGATCTTGACAGATTAGAGAGATGGGCCAAAACTAACAAAATGAAGTTCAACAGTGACAAATGCAAGATACTCCACTTTGGCAGGAAAAACGAAATGCAAAGATCCAGAATGGAGAACAATGTCTGGCTTGAGAGCAGTATGTGTGAAAAAGATCTTGGAGTCCTCGTGGACAACAAGTTAAACATGAGCCAACAATGTGATGTGGCGGCAAAAAAAGCCAATGGGATTTTGGCCTGCATCAATAGGAGCATAGTGTCTAGGTCCAGGGAAGTAATGCTATCCCTCTATTCTGCTTTGGTTAGACCACATCTGGAATATTGTGTCCAATTCTGGGCACCACAATTCAAGAGAGATATTGACAAGCTGGAATGTGTCCAGAGGAGGGCGACTAAAATGATCAAGGGTCTGGAGAACAAGCCCTATGAGAAGCGGCTTAAGGAGCTGGGCATGTTTAGCCTGAAGAAGAGAAGGCTGAGAGGAGATATGATAGCCATGTATAAATATGTGAGAGGAAGCCACAGGGAGGAGGGAGCAAGCTCGTTTTCTGCTTCCTTGGAGACTAGGACGCAATGGAACAATAGCTTCAAACTACAAGAAAAGAGATTCCATCTGAACATGAGGAAGAACTTCCTGACTGTGAGAGCCGTTCAGCAGTGGAACTCTCTGCCCCGGAGTGTGGTGGAGGCTCCTTCTTTGGAAGCTTTTAAACAGAGGCTGGATGGCCATCTGTCAGGTGATTTGAATGCAATATTCCTGCTTCTTGGCAGAAGGGTTGGACTGGATGGCCCGGTCTCTTCCAACTCTTTGATTCTATCTCATGTTTGAATCTCTTTTCCTGCCCACCAACATTCCGTTTTCTGTTCTTGAGTTCAGAGTAGAGCAACTGCTTTGGGAGACGGTGGTCGGGCATCCGGACAATGTGGTCAGTCCAGCGGAGCTGATTGCGCAGGACCATCGCTTCAATGCTGGTGGTCTTTGCTTCTTCCAGCACAGTGACATTTGTCTATGATTCTTGAAAACTGTGGCATAGACACCGAGAACTGGGAAGCCCTGGTCCTTGAGTGCTCCAGCTGGAGGTCAGCTGTGACCAGCAGTGCTGTAGAATTTGAAGAGGCACGAATGGAGGGCAAAAGAGAGAAACGTGCCAAGAGGAAGGCGCGTCAAGCCAACCCCGACCGGGACCACCTTCCGTCTGGAAACCAATGCTCTTACTGCAGGAGAAGATGCAGACCAAGAATACGGCTCCACATCACCGACGGACGCACCACCAGGACACCGAACTTGGAAGACAATCGTACTCGGACAAAGAGGGATCGCCTAAGTAATCAGGGACCCTTTGGGTTCCTTCACCACCAAATTGCAAGGTCTCTTTCCTCCTACGTCTCCATGGAAAGACGTAGACGCTGCTGGGAGGGTGGGGGAAGAGCCTGGCGGTGCATGCAAACAACCCCTTGAACGCAGTTGCAAGTTATACAAAACTAACAAGGACTCTTGCGAGACCTTGCGGGCTAAAAATATATATATTACGGCATCGGCATCCACGGTTCTGCCTCCCTTCATGGAAGTGTCATCCTCGACTGGAAAGTACAGACTCGTGCACAAACAGAGCGGTGGGAGGCTGGGAGCGTAAACAGGGAGGTCAGCGAGAAGGGAGAGGCAGAAGGCACCAGCAAGCCTACCGCTTGCTAGACACATTCGCATCCTGCCAGCTTCCCGCATGTCTCCATGATGGATAACATGTTCCTGGAAGGACAACAGGGACCTGCAACCGCACTAAATTCGCTTTCTTTTCACCCAGCAGAGCTTAGAGTTGCATTGGAGGACCTGGCATATTCCTAAAGAGGCTCCCACTCACGCATCTTTCAACGTAAACAATCGGGCTATGCCAGGCATGGGCAACCTTGGACCCTCCCTCCAGGTATTTTGGACTTCAACTCCCACAATTCCTAACAGCCCCAGACTCTTTCCACTCAACAATTCAAACAGAAAGGAGGAAACCATAGTGTCTTGCATTTGTCCCTGATGAAATTTATTTTTTTAGTTTTGGACTGTTTGGGTCTATTTTCCTAGTTTTGACCTATCACAGTGTTTCTCAACCTGGGGGTCGGGACCCCCATGGGGGTCGCGAGGGGGTGTCAGAGGGGTCGCCAAAACCATCAGAAAACATAGTATTTTCTGTATTGTCGAAGGCTTTCATGGCTGGAATCACTATGTTCTTGTGGGTTTTATTCGGGCTATAGGGCCATGTTCTAGAGGCATTTCTCCTGACGTTTCGCCTGCATCTATGGCAAGCATCCTCAGAGGTAGTGAGGTCTGTTGGAATTAGGACAATGGGTTTATATATCTGTGGAATGGCTGGGGTGGGGCAAAGAGCTCTTCACTGCTGGAGCTAGGTGTGAATGTTTCAACTGACCACCTTCATTAGCATTTGAAGGCCTGGCTGAGCCTGGGGGAATCTTTTGTTGAGAGGTGTTAAGATGTGCCTGGTTGTTTCCTCTCTGCTGTTTTGCTTTTGTAATTTTAGAGTTTTTTAATACTGGTAGCCAGATTTCGTTCATTTTCATGGTCTCTTCCTTTCTGTTGAAATTGTCCACTTGCCACACCCCAGCCAAGGAGAAGCGGGATGCCTCCATGATAGATAGGGTAATAGATCTGTTTATTGATTAGTCCACTGACCGTATCAACAACAAAAGACAAAACAAAACAAATATACTGAGAAATAGACACTAATCCCTATCCCAAAACTCCTGTAATAATTAAGTAAAATAAAATGAAAGCACAATAACACTTGATTAAATCTATATAAATAAAAATGTAATGTTCATTTGTGGGATTAACATAGCTCAAAAACCACTGGGTGAATTGACACCAAAATTGGACACAAGACACATCTCAGGCCAACGAGTGACCATCACTCATAAACACACTGAAAAACACAGCGGAAGGGACTTAAAAAGCCAAAAAACAAAAAAAAATACATTACAACTCATTCACAAAACCACATATATACCCAAACACACATATCTACACTTATACACAAATATAAACATACATATATGCACACACAAAACACATGTACACAGAAAGGAGGAAGGAAGGAAGGAAGGAGAGAAGGAGGGAGAGAAAGAGGGAAAGAAGGAGGAAAGGAGAGAAGGAAGGAAAGAAAGGAAAAGAAGGAAGGAAGGAGATAAGGAAATAAAAAGTGAAAGAAGGAAGGAAAGAGAGAGGGAAGGAAGGAAGTAGAGAAGGAACAAAAGAGGGAGGGAGGGAAGGAAGGAAGGAAGGAATGACACAAGGAAGGGTGGAACCAAAGAGCAAAGGGAGGGAGGAAAGAAACAGGTAGAGAAGAAAGAAAGAAGAAGGGAAAGGAAAAAAAGAGGGAAGGAAAGAGGGAGGGAAGGAAGGAGAGAAAGAGGGAGGGAAGATTGGCCACAGCAATGTGTGGCGGGTACAGCTAGTGTGAAATAAGAAATAAATTACAAGGAAAGAGAAGAAAGGAAAGAAAGAAAAGAAGGAAAGGAAGGAAGGAAAGAAGAAGGAAGGAGAGAAAGAAAAAGGAAAGAGGGAAGGAAGGAAAAGGGAGGGAAGGAAGGAGAAAGAAGGAGAGAAAGAGGGAGGGAGGGAAGAGAGAAGGAAGGATGGAACCAAAGAGCAAAGGAAGGAGAAAGAAACAGGTAGAGAAGGAAGAAGAAGAAGGGAAAAGAAGGGAAAGTAAAAGAGGGAAGGAAGGAAAGAGGGGGAAGGAAGAGAGAAAGAAAGAGAGAAAGAGGGAGGGAGAGGAAGGAGAAGGAAGGATGGAACCAAAGAGCAAAGGAAGGGAGGAAAGAAACAGGTAGAGGAAGGGAAGAAGAAGAAGGGAAAAAAGAGAAGGGAAGAAAAAGAGGGAAGGAGGGAAGGAAGGAGGAAAGGAAGGAAGGAAAGAAGAGGAAAGGAAGGGAAGAAAGAAAGGAGAGAAAGAGGAAGGAAAGAAAGAGAGAAGGAAGGATGGAACTAAAGAGCAAAGGAAGGGAGGAAAGAAACAGGTAGAGAAGGAAGAAAGAAAAAAAAAGGGAAAGTAGAAGGGAAAGAAAAAGAGGGAAGGAAGGAAAGAGGGAGGGAAGGAAGGAGAGAAAGAAAGGAGAGAAAGAGGGAGGGAAGGTTGGCCACAGCAACGCCTGGCAGGTACAGCTAGTCAATAATAATAAATTTTGTAAAAGGTAAATTGCAAAATGAAAGCAAGGGGAGCAGCGTGACGACTGTAAAGGAATCGGTTGGAGAATTTAAATAAGTTTGCCGCTTCAGTAAATTTATTGGGTGCCTTCCCTCGTACATGGTTTCGTTACAACAGACTAACACAGCTACGACTCTGGAGAAGAGTCGGGAAACAACAATGAATTCATTAATCAGAAAGAGGGGAGGGAAGGAAGGAAGGAGGTGCTAAACGGGAAAGAAAGCAACACAGGCACAAAGTTCTTCCGAATCTCTTTCCCTGCAATTTGCACCCATGGCTCTGTTGTGTCTTAAGGCATAGCAGCTACACTGATCCTTTAATGCAGTTTTAAACTGGTATTGAGCACAGAAGATTACATGGAAACCCTGGAACCAGTCTGAAGCCACAATAATAATGACACAAATCACAGAGCACTGATGCACAGTAAGGGCTTCCTTTTATGTGCCTTTTGTGCAAGATTGGTGCCTAGCCCAGACAACGGCAAGCTTCGGTATTCCTCCAGATGTTTTGGACTTCAACTCCCACAATTCCTAACTTACTTACTTAGGTGATCCCTCGTAGTACGAGGAAGATTGTCCTCCAAGTTCAGTGTCCTGATGGTGGGTCCGTAGGTGACTGTGGAGCCCGATTCTTGACCCGCACGTTCTCCCACAGTGAGGGCATCGCTTTCCAGATGGAAGGCGGTCCCATCTGGGTGGCTTGACGTGCCTTCCTCTTGGCACCTTTCTCTCTTTCGCCCTCCATTCGTGCCTCTTCAAATTCTGCAGCACTGCTGGTCACAGCTGACTTCCAGCTGGAGCGCTCAAGGGCCAGGGCTTCCCAGTTCTCGGTGTCTATGCCTGGGTTTTTAAGGTTGGCTTTGAGCCCATCTTTCAATCTCTTTTCCTCTCCTCCAATATTCCGCTTTCCGTTCTTGAGTTCAACTGCTTTGGGAGACGGTGGCTGGGCATCCAAAAAACGTGGCTGGTCCAGCGGAGTTGATGGCGGAGAACCATCACTTCAATGCTGGTGGTCTTTGCTTCTTCCAGCACGCTGACATTTGCCCGCTTGTCTTCCCAGGAGATTCGCAGGATTTTTCGGCAGCGCTGATGGAATCATTCCAAGAGTTGTGATATTTGTAGACAGTCCACGTTTCGCAGGCATATAGCAGGGTTGGGAGGACAATAGCTTTATAAACAAGCACCTTGGTCTCCCTACGGATGTCCCAGTCCTCAAACACTCTCTGCTTCATTCGGAAAAATGCTGCACTCGCAGAGCTCAGGCGGTGTTGTATTTCAGTCTTGATGTCTGTAGACAGTCCACGTCTCGCAGGCGTATAGCAGGGTTGGGAGGACAATAGCTTTATAAACAAGCACCTTGGTCTCCCTACGGATGTCCCAGTCCTCAAACACTCTCTGCTTCATTCGGAAAAATGCTGCACTCGCAGAGCTCAGGCGGTGTTGTATTTCAGTCTTGATGTCTGTAGACAGTCCACGTCTCACAGGCGTATAGCAGAGTTGGGAGGGCAATAGCTTTATAAAAAAGCACCTTGGTCTCCCCACGGATGTCCTGGTCCTCAAACACTCTCTGCTTCATTCGGAAAAATGCTGCACTCACAGAGCTCAGACGGTGTTGTACTTCAGTCTTGATATCTGTAGACAGTCCACGTCTCGCAGGCGTATAGCAGGGTTGGGAGGACAATAGCTTTATAAACAAGCACCTTGGTCTCCCTACGGATGTCCCAGTCCTCAAACACTCTCTGCTTCATTCGGAAAAATGCTGCACTCGCAGAGCTCAGGCGGTGTTGTATTTCAGTCTTGATGTCTGTAGACAGTCCACGTCTCGCAGGCGTATAGCAGAGTTGGGAGGGCAATAGCTTTATAAAAAAGCACCTTGGTCTCCCCACGGATGTTCCAGTCCTCAAACACTCAGGCGGTGTTGTATTTCAGTCTTGGTGTCTGTAGACAGTCCACGTCTAGCAGGGTTGGGAGGGCAATAGCTTTATAAACAAGCAGCTTGGTGTCACTAGGGATGTCCCAGTCCTCAAACACTCTCTGCTTCATTCGGAAAAATGCTGCACTCGCAGAGCTCAGGCGGTGTTGTATTTCAGTCTTGATGTCTGTAGACAGTCCACGTTTCACAGGCGTATAGCAGGGTTGGGAGGACAATAGCTTTATAAACAAGCACCTTGGTCTCCCTACGGATGTCCCGGTCCTCAAACACTCTCTGCTTCATTCGAAAAATGCTGCACTCGCAGAGCTCAGGCGGTGTTGTATTTCGGTGTCGATGTTGACTTTGGTGGAGAGGTGGCTGCCAAGGTAGCAGAAATGGTCCACATTTTCTAATGTTACACCATTAAGCTGTATCTCTGGCATTGGAGAGGATGGCTGGTGATTGCAGCACAACCTGGGGCTCACAACCAGACACAGTGAAGACACCTGCCCTTGCGCTTTGCTGCTCAGGCGGTGTTGAATTTCAGTGTCAATGTTGACTTTTGTGGAGAGGTGGCTGCCAAGGGAGGGAAATGGTCCACATTTTCTAATGTTATGCCATTAAGCTGTATCTCTGGCATTGCAGAAAGATTGCTTGGTGACTTCTAGAAGAGCACTTTGGTTTTCTCAATGTTTAATGACATCCTAACGTTGAAGTCCAAAACACCTGGAGGGCCAAAGCTTTTCCCATGTGTGGTTTCAAAGGTTTGAGGACACTGGACATATGGCAATCCCTCCTTTTCTGAATTAAGAGAACTGTGTTGCATCAGAGAAGGAAGAAGCCCGCGTTGCCTCCATTGGAAGAGCAGCCCCGTGGCCTTCCGGCCTCCATAGAATCATAGAATCAAAGAGTTGGAAGAGACCTCCTGGGCCATCCAGTCCAACCCCATTCTGCCAAGAAGCAGGAATATTGCATTCAAAGCACCCCTGACAGATGGTCATCCAGCCTCTGTTTAAAAGCTTCCAAAGAAGGAGCCTCCACCACACTCCGGGGCAGAGAGTTCCACTGCTGAACGGCTCTCACAGTCAGGAAGTTCTTCCTCATGTTCAGATGGAATCTCCTCTCTTGTAGTTTGAAGCATTGTTCCGCGTCCTAGTCTCCAGGGAAGCAGAAAACAAGCTTGCTCCCTCCTCCCTGTGGCTTCCTCTCACATATTTATACATGGCTATCATATCTCCTCTCAGCCTTCTCTTCTTCAGGCTAAACATGCCCAGCTCCTTAAGCCGCTCCTCATAGGGCTTATTCTCCAGACCCTTGATCATTTTAGTCGCCCTCCTCTGGACACATTCCAGCTTGTCAATATCTCTTCAATTGTGGTGCCCAGAATTGGACACAATATTCCAGGTGTGGTCTAACCAAAGCGGAATAGAGGGGTAGCATTACTTTCCTAGATCTAGACACTATGCTCCTATTGATGCAGGCCAAAATCCCATTGGCTTTTTTTGCCGCCACATCACATTGTTGGCTCATGTTTAACTTTTGTCCACGAGGACTCCAAGATCTTTTTCACACGTACTGCTCTCGAGCCAGGCATTGTCCCCCATTCTGTCTCTTTGCATTTCGTTTTTTCCTGCCAAAGTGGAGTATCTTGCATTTGTCCCTGTTGAACTTCATTTTGTTAGTTTTGGCCCATCTCTCTAATCTGTCAAGATCGTTTTGAATCCTGCTCCTGTCCTCTGGACTATTGGCTATCCCTCCCAATTTGGTGTCGTCTGCAAACTTGATGATCCTGCCTTCTAGCCCTTCATCTCAGTCATTAATAAAGATGTTGAACAGGACCGGGCCCAGGACGGAACCCTCCTGATGGCACTCCACTTGTCACTTCTTTCCAGGACGAAGAGGAAGCCTTGGGGAGAATCACCCTTTGGGTTCGTCCATTTAACCAATTCCACATCCACCTCACCGTAGTTTTGCCTCGCCCACATTGGACTAGTTTCCTTGCCAGAAGGTCATGGGGGACCTTGTCCAGCCCATAGCTTGCTTCTCACGGCACTCTCCAAACAAGAGAGAGAGAAAAGGGGTCCCCGATGGGTGGGAGATCCTAGAACCCAGCCGGGAAAAAGGGGTTCCTTTTTGGAGAATGCAGAGGAGGAAAGGCTCCGGCTCGGGCTCTTCCTCCCAAATGACATGCAAATAAAAAGTTATGTAGACGGTGCATCTGCTCTGCAGACGCGGCGTGTCAGGGATCTTGTAAATACACCTTCATTCAACTTTCAGCACGTTGTTGATTAGTGGTTGGGTTTTTGCATAATGTGGCAGCTGCCGCCGGCACTTTCGGGAGGTTCTGCAAAGCCTTCCATATGGAAGTTGCTCTCGGAACTCCAAAAGAGTGATCGGGTGTCGTGCTCCAGCACGCCATTTGCCTCGGAGAAGGTGTGAGATGCTCGGCTAAATATGACAGGAGTTAACCGCACGGCGCCCCAGCTGACGGATTCGGAGAGGGGCGAGGGGGGGGGGTCGTGTTTACATCGCACGGGACTGGCACCGATGCCTCTATCCCGAGCCCGAGGGGCCAACGGCGGGCCAGACAGCGGCCAGAGGGGTCACCCTTTGGCCGGAATGAACCACAACGGGGGCAAATGGGACGAGGAGAGTCTCTGAAATAGTCTTCACCTAGAATCATGGAATGATACAGTTGGAAGGGACCCCAAAGACCATCTAGTCCAATCTCTTACCAGCCAGGAAAAGCACAATCAAAGCACCCCTGACAGATGGTCATCCAACCTCTGTTGAAAAGCCTCCAAGGAAGGAGCTTCCACAGGATCCTGAGGCAGAGAGTTCCATGCTGGACGACAATACCACCCCCCCCCCCCCCCAAATAAACCATATACACATATACACACACATTCATATACAAGTACACATGTAGACATGCATACAGATACACAGAGACATCTAGTCCAATCTCTTACCAGGCAGGAAAAGCACAATCAAAGCACCCCTGACAGATGGTCATCCAACCTCTGTTGAAAAGCCTCCAAGGAAGGAGCTTCCACAGGATCCCGAGGCAGAGAGTTCCATGCTGGACGACAATACCACCCCCCCCCCCCCAAATAAACCATATACACATATACACACACATTCATATACAAGTACACATGTAGACATGCATACAGATACACAGAGACATCTAGTCCAATCTCTTACCAGGCAGGAAAAGCACAATCAAAGCACCCCTGACAGATGGTCATCCAACCTCTGTTGAAAAGCCTCCAAGGAAGGAGCTTCCACAGGATCCCGAGGCAGAGAGTTCCATGCTGGACGACAATACCCCCCCCCCCCCCCCCAAATAAACCATATACACATATACACACACATTCATATACAAGTACACATGTAGACATGCATACAGATACACAGAGACATCTAGTCCAATCTCTTACCAGGCAGGAAAAGCACAATCAAAGCACCCCTGACAGATGGTCATCCAACCTCTGTTGAAAAGCCTCCAAGGAAGGAGCTTCCACAGGATCCCGAGGCAGAGAGTTCCATGCTGGACGACAATACCCCCCCCCCCCCCCCCCAAATAAACCATATACACATATACACACACATTTATATACAAGTACACATGTAGACATGCATACAGATACACAGAGACATCTAGTCCAATCTCTTACCAGGCAGGAAAAGCACAATCAAAGCACCTCTGACAGATGGTCATCCAACCTCTGTTGAAAAGCCTCCAAGGAAGGAGCTTCCACAGGATCCTGAGGCAGAGAGTTCCATGCTGGACGACAATACCACCTCCCCCCCCCCCAAATAAATCATATACACATATACACATACATTCATATACATATACACATGTAGACATACATACAGACACACAGAGATATTATATGCAAGCACACACAAATAATGGTGCTCCATGCAGTCATGTCGAAAGGTTGCAGGTTCGATTCCGGGGAGCGGCGTGAGCTTCCGCCAGCCCTAGCTTCTGCCAACCTAGCAGTTCGAAAACATGCAAATGTGAGTAGATCAATAGGTACTGCTCCGGCGGGAAGGTAACGGCGCTCCATGCAGTCATGCCGGCCACATGACCTTGGAGGTGTCTACGGACAACGCTGGCTCTTCAGCTTAGAAATGGAGATGAGCACCACCCCCCAGAGTCAGACATGACTGGAAATAATGTCAGGGGACTACCTTTACCTTTTTTACACACAAATACATATACACCTACACACACATATATATACACACACACACACATATACACAATATATATATACACATATAAACACAGAAATACACAAATATATACACATGTATATACACACACATATCTATACACACATACACAAATATATACACACACAAAACACATGTTGTAGTAGAGTGTGCTGGCAAAATTACAACTGATAGTAGAAGTAGTAGAGGAGGGAAACGAGGTGCCCAGGTTTTAGATGAAGAGCAGCAAAGGAAGAGAATCCGGGAGATACTTATGTCACCAACAGACGAGGAATCCTTCAAGGGTTTCTCTGGCAGTGAAATGAGTGAGGAGGAGGAAGGAGATGGGAGTAGAGGCTTGAAGAGGTCTACTCGGGAGCAAGAGTCAGATGAGGAGCATCAAAGAAAGAGGATCTGGGACATACTTACTGCTCCCACTGAGGAAGAGGATTTCATGGGCTTTGCTGGAAGTAATGGGTCTGGGAGTAGTGAGGATGAGGAGGAACCACTGGACTGGACACAAGTTCAGGAGATCAGGAATGTGTGCACACAGCCAACGTCCAGTGACACCTTTGAGGGGTTTTCTGGTGGGGATTGGCAAACTGATGATACCATGGATACATGGGGTGATCTAAGTCTTGACCAAAGGTGGGAGAGTTGAAAGGATGGGCGTTGGCGTTCAGCTGTAGAGGCTGAACCAGCTGAGAGTGATGAAGACAGGGTGGAGGGCAACTCATAGAATCATAGAATCAAAGAGTTGGAAGAGACCTCCTGGGCCATCCAGCCCAACCCCATTCTGCCAAGAAGCAGGAATATTGCATTCAAATCACCCCTGACAGATGGCCATCCAGCCCCTGATTAAAAGCTTCCAAAGAAGGAGCCTCCACCACACTCCGGGGCAGAGAGTTCCACTGCTGAACGGCTCTCACAGTCAGCAAGTTCTTCTTCGTGTTCAGGTGGAATCTCCTCTCTTGTAGT
Organism: Anolis sagrei ordinatus; assembly: GCF_025583915.1. Taxonomy (NCBI): domain Eukaryota; kingdom Metazoa; phylum Chordata; class Lepidosauria; order Squamata; family Anolidae; genus Anolis; species Anolis sagrei. The sequence goes on along the minus strand of NW_026847549.1, from coordinate 204,674,944 downwards.
TTGAAGCCATTGTTCCATTGCGTCCTAGTCTCCAAGGAAGCAGAAAGGAAGCTTGCTCCCTCCTCCTCCCTGTAGCTTCCTCTCACATATTTATACATGGCTATCATATCTCCTCTCAGCCTTCTCTTCTTCAGGCTAAACATGCCCAGCTCCTTAAGCCGCTCCTCATAGGGCTTGTTCTCCAGACCCTTGATCATTTTAGTCGGCTTCCTCTGGACACATTCCAGCTTGTCAATATCTCTCTTGAATTGTGGTGCCCAGAATTGGACACAATATTCCAGGTGTGGTCTAACCAAAGCGGAATAGAGGGGTAGCATGACTTCCCTGGATCTAGACACTAGGCTCCTCTTGATGCAGGCCAAGATCCCATTGGCTTTTTTTGCTGCCTCATCATATTGTTGGCTCATGTTTAACTTGCTGTCCACGAGGACTCCAAGATCCTAAGTGTAGTCCCATCTGCAAACTCGATCAGCCTGCCCTCTGAGCCTTCACCCAAGTCATTAATGAAGACGTTGACCAGAACTGGTCCCAGGACAGAACCCTCTTTATGGCATCCAAATTGTCACTTCCTTCCAGGATGAAGAAGAGGAACCATTGGGGAGAAGCACCCTTTGGGTTCGGTCGCTTAACTAATTCCAGATCCACCTGGCAGGAGCTGTATCTATTATTTATTTATTGATAGTATTTATATTTGGCCCTTCTCACCCCGCAGGGGACTCAGGGCGGATTACAATGCACATATACATGGCAAACATTCAATGCCATTAAGACACACAGAGGCTATTTAACATTCCAGCTTTTTCATGAGGGTATTCTGGCCACAAGGGGAGCTGTCACTTTACCGACCATTTGTGACACTGATGAAGTACTTCCTCATTCTTTGCATGCTTACTGGATATTTTTATGGCCTTGTAAATTAGTCTCCCCACATAAGCGGTACCTAATTTTCCTACTTGACAGATGCAGCTGTCTTTCAGGCTGCAAAGGTCGACAGCAAGCTACACAAATTGGTCGGAAGCTCACTCCAACTGGGCTGGCTTTTGGTCAGTAGCGATCTTAATGCAGCTGACTCCTGGCCAGCTGTGCCACAGTCTACCCAACATTGGACTAGTTTGCTTGCAAGAAGGTCCTGGGTGACCTTGCCAAAGGCCTTCCTGTGCCATCGCTCCTCTTCCTCCTTCTCCACCCCCACGTCTCTATGGAGCAGAAGGATTTCCCCGTTCCTTTCCTCCCCGAATCCCACTGCTTCCATCCCTCAGACTTACTTTTCTAGCAGAGACATGATGATGGGAGGTAGAACCAGTATAGGCATCGGCAGGACCACCCGGGTGAGGGCCGTCTCTAAGAGCGCCTGAGAGGGAGGAAGGGAGGGAAACAGGAAGCAACGGTCACAGAATCATAGAAGTATAGCATGGGAAGGGTCCCTCAAAGGTCATCCAGTCCAACCCTCTTCTTTCCGCCAGTAAGGAAGGCACCATCAAAACCCTCCTGACAGATGGCCCTCCAGCCTGTGCTGATCAACCCCCAGAGAAGGAGACCCCGCTAGGCTCCCAGGCATCAACATATGATTCCACAGCTAAATAGGAAGCCCTTCCTCATGTTGAGGTGGAATCCCTTTTCCTACCATTGGAACCCATTGCTTCTTTGGGTCCCAGTCACTAGAGCAGTGTTTCTCAACCTGGGGGTCGGGACCCCTGAGGGGGTCATGAGGGGGTGTCAGAGGGGTCACCAAAGACCATAAGAAAACACAGTATTTTCTGATGGTCATGGGGATTCCATGTGGGAAGTTTGAGCCAATTCTATCGTTGGTGGAGTTCAGAATGTTCTTTGATTGTAATGAACTATAAATCCCAGCAACTACAACTCCCAAATGTCAATCTATTTTCCCCAGACTCCACCAGTGTTCACATTTGGGCATATTGAGTATTCGTGCCAAGTTTGGTCCAGATCCACCATTGCATGAGTCCACAGTGCTCTCTGGATATAGGTGAACTACAACTCCCAAACTCAAGGTCAATGCCCATCAAACCCTTCCAGTGTTTTCCATTGGTCATGGGAGCCAAGTTTGGTTCAAATCCATTGCTGGTGGAGTTCAGAATGCTCTTTGATTATAAGCGAACTATAAATCCCAGCAACTACAACTCCCAAATTACAAAATCAATCCTCCCCCAACCCCACTAGCATTCACATTTGGGTGTATTGGGTATTTCTGCCCAGTTTGGTTCAGTGAATGAAAATACATCCTGCAGATCAGATATTTACATTATGATTTATAACAGTAGTCAAATGACTGTTATGAAGTAGCAACGAAAACAATGTTATGGTTGGTGGTCACCACAACATGAGGACCTGCATTAAGGGGTCACAGCATTAGGAAGGTTGAGAACCACTGCTCTAGAGCAACAGAAAATCAGCTTTTCCCATCATTTCAACATGTCCATGGTGCCCCTTTCTCTCAGCCTTCTTTCCTCCAAACTAAACATCCCCAGCTCCTCGGAAGGATGAATGTTTTCCAGACCACTGGCCCTTTTGGTTACTGGGTTGTTGTAGGTTTTTCGGGCTGTATGGCCATGTTCTAGAAGCATTCTCTCCTGATGTTTCACCTGCATCTGTGGCAAGCATCCTCAGAGGTTGTAAGGTTGTGAAGCATCCCCTGAGGATGCTTGCCACAGAGAATGCTTCTAGAACATAGGACTGGGTTGTGGCGCAGCTGGTTGGGCGCCACCGCATTAAAATCACTACTGACCGAAAGGTTCGAAGCCAGGCCGGGTCGGAGTAAGCTCCCAACCATTTGTCTAGCTTGCTGTCGACCTTTGCAGCCTGAAAGACAGTTGTATCTGTCAAGTAGGAAATGTAGGTACCGCTTATGTGAGGAGGCTAATTTAACTAATTTACGCCGCCATAAAAATCTCCATCAGCGTGCAAAAGAATGTGGTGTCACAAGTGGATGGTGAAGCGACAGCTCCCCCGGTGGCCAGAATTCGAACATACCCTCATGAAGCTGGAAAGTTAAATAGCCTCTGTGTGTCTGTCTATATATGTTGTGTGTCTATGGCACTGAATGTTTGCCATGTATGTGTGCATTGTGATCCGCCCTGAGTCCCCTGCGCGGCGAAAAGGGCGGAATATAAATACTGCAAATAAATAAATAAACATAGCCATAGAGCCCGAAAAACCTACAATAACCCGGTGATTCCGGCCATGAAAGCCTTCGACAATACATTTTGGTTACCGGACATTGGTGACAGTGCTATGCCAGGTGAGGTCTGACCAATGCAGATGATAGCAGGGTGGTGACTTGACTTCAGACTGCAACTGACCAATAGCATTGAGCAAGACGCCCCAAGTGACCCATATATCCTCCAACTCCCCATTTGGCAAAATGCATTTCTGTGTCTGCGGTCAGTTGCAACGGGTGGGTGCCCTTTGTAGTTGTAAACCCTGCAGTTGTGGCGGCGCATGCGGCTGTGGCGGCGCATGCCCACCAGGGGGCGCTCCAGCAATCAACAAGTGTGTTGTCCTATTGATAATGCTTATGTTATTGTTTTATTGTTTTGCAGTTTAAATTGCTTGTATTGTTGTTGTTATTGCTTGTATTGTTGTATTTGGGCTTGGCCTCATGTAAGCCGCACCGAGTCCCTTGGGGAGATGGTAGCGGGGTATAAATAAAGTGTTATTATTATTATTATTATTAATATGCAGCATTGCAAGAGAGGGGGGCTGCTCTTTTTGCATTTGGAGGGGGGGGCATTGACTTCTGTGTAGGGAAAACAACCTCAAAGTTACAGATGAGGTTTCAATAGGTTTCAAATAATACCGTATTTGGCAGTATAACTGAAATGCACAGATATAGGGTGGGGAAAAGATGTGGGAGTCTTAGGAACATGCTATACTGCCATATAAAATCCAGTTTATCTGCTTTGAACTGGATTATATGGCAGTGTAGACTCAGGCTGGATTGACACTGCCATACAATTCAAAGCGGCTAGTCCACATTGTCTGCTTTGAGCTGGGTTACGTGAGTCTACACTGCCATATAATCCAACTCAAAGCAGATAATGTCACCTCTAGACTGGATTACTGTAATGCACTCTACGTGGGGCTGCCCTTGAAAATGGCTTGGAAATTTCAGTTGGTCCAACGGGCAGCAGCCAGATTGTTAACCGGGACTCCTTACAGGGAGCGGTCAACCCTCCTGTTTAAGGAGCTCCACTGGCTGCCATTCATTTTCCAGACCCAATTCAAGGTGCAGGTTCTCACCTACAAAGCCCTGAACGGTTTGGGACCTGCCTACCTGCGTGACCGCATTTCTGTATACGAACCCACATTATCTCTTTGATCATCCGGGGAGGCCCTGCTCGCCCTCCCAAAAGCTTCGCAGGCGCGATTGGTGGGGACGAGAGAAAGGGCCTTTTCGGTGGTGGCCCCTTGACTCTGGAACTCACTCCCTAAGGACTTCAGGCATGCCCCAACTCTAAGGAGCTTGAAGACGTGGTTGTTCCAGTGTGCCTTCCCAGAATAACGATCCCATAGCACTTTGTCCTCCAAAGTACTTGATATTGTTTTAGGTCTGCTTGTATGTTTCCACAAATGCCCCATCACTTTTTTTCGCCCATGTCCAGCATTATTTTTTTAAAATTTTAATTACATTCGGCTGACCCACAGATTTTAAAGTGTGTTGTCCTACTGTTAATGCTTATGTTATTAATGTATTGTCGAAGGCTTTCATTTCCCAATTCCAACAGACCTCACTACCTCTGAGGATGCTTGCCATAGATGCAGGTGAAACGTCAGGAGAGAATGCCTCTAGAACATGGCCATATAGCCCGAAAAACCCACGAGAACTGAGCTTATGTTATTGTTTTATTGTTTTTGTTGGTTTTAATTGCTTGTATTGTTGTTGTTATTGCTTGTATTGTTGTATTATGGGCTCGGCCTCATGTAAGCCGCACCGAGTCCCTTGGGGAGATGGTAGCGGGGTAGAAATAAAGTTGATTGATTGATTGATAATGTAGAAATTGAAAGCCTTGCCCTACTGTTTTTTTTAAATCATTCTTGGGGTCCCCTCACCTACATATTTTTATTCCTACCTCACCCAGGGTTTTATTATTTTATCATTTATTTTATCATTCTAAAATTAGAACAGCACAACAACAGAGAGGAAACAAACAAGGACATCTAATCACCTCTCAACAAAAGTTCGCTCTAGGCACTGCCAGGCCATCAAATGCTAATCAAGGTGGTCAAGTTGAAGCATTCACACCTAGCTCCAGCAGACAAGAGTCCTTTGTCCCACCCTGGTCATTCCACAGATATATAAACCCATTGTCCTGGTTCCAACAGGCCTCACTACCTCTGAGGATGCTTGCCATAGATGCAGGCGAAACGTCAGGAGAGAATGCCTCTATAACATGGCCATATAGCCCGAAAAAACCTACAACAACCCAGTGATTCCCACCATGAAAGCCTTCGATAATACATCTAATCACCTCTCAACAAAAGATTGCCCCAGGCAGCGTCAGGCCATTATATGCTAATCAAGGTGGTCAGTTGAAACATTCACACCTAGCTCCAGCAGACAAGAGTCCTTTGTCCCACCCTGGTCATTCCACAGATATATAAACCCTTTTTCGTAGTTCCAACAGACCTCACTACCTCTGAGGATGCTTGCCATAGATGCAGGCGAAATGTCAGGAGAGAATGCCTCTAGACTATGGCCATATAGCCCGAAAAAACCTACAACAACCCAGTGATTCCGGCCATGAAAAGCCTTCGACAATACAATAATAATAGTGTCTGCTGTGGAGTCATCTTGTGGTGTTTCAAATAATAATAATAATAATAATAATAATAATAATAATAATGGAACATCAACAACATACATGTCTGGCAGCGATTCTGGAGGATCCGACAACGTTTCCGTCTCCATCCATGACGTTGATCCCTTCCTCCAGCTCCGTGTGTCTCATCAGGACCACGTTGCAGATATTGGCACTGGCTGTGGGGCCAAAAGAGAAGGAAGGGAGCACAGGGAACAGGATCAGAAGCATAGCCCCCCCCCCCCCCCGCCCCAACACATTGCCAAAGCCCACCACAAATGAGCAACACAACACTCATTCATGCAAAAGTCAGTCAAAGGGGTCCTAGGCATTTTTTTCTTGCTGGTTGATGAGTCTTTGAACCCTAACCTACAGCTCCCACTAAGAGGTAACCTGTTCTAAAGATTGGAATGGGGACCAAGGAACTCCTAGTATTGGAAGAGACCCCAAGTGTTGCACTTCAGGCTAGGAAGAAGCCCTCTGACTCATAAACATCACACAGCTGAGTAAAAATGCCAGCAGTTTATTGCACCAATAGAGTATCTGATCTGGCCACAGTGGTCCACGCTCTGGTTACATCCCCGAATAGACTACTGCAAGGCACTCTACGTGGGGTTGCCCTTGAAGACTGTTCGGAAACTTCAACTGGTCCAGCGAGCGGCAGCCAGATTACTCACTGGAGCGACATACACCCCCCTGTTGTGTCAGCTCCACTGGCTGCCGGTTCAGTTCCGAGCACAATTCAAGGTGCTGGTTTTGACCTACAAAACCCTATACGGTTCCGGTTCAGTGTATCTGTCCGAACGTATCTCCCTCTACGTCCCACCCCGGAATTTGAGATCATCTGGGGAGGCCCTGCTCTCGACCCCACCGCTATCACAAGTGAGGCTGGTGGGGACGAGGAGCAGGGCCTTCTCAGTGGTGGCCCCTCACCACTGAGGAGGAAATCAGGACATCAACATCCCTCCTCTCCTTCAGGAGGAAGGTAAAGACGTGGTTGTGGGACCAGGCCTTCGGGCAACTTGACAACTAGATAAGGACAACCAGATGGATAGGACTGAAAGGAACTGATAATTGTGGAATTGGAATTTGAACTATGAGATTGTGAAACGCTGACCGTCAATGAGAAGAATGGTTTGTATTGGTTTTATTGCTTTTATGGTTGTTTTTGCCTTACAATAATTATTGTTTCTGTTAATTGATGTTATTGCTAGAATTGCTGTTTCTGTTTATTTATTTATCGTGACATCAGCAACCATACCATTGTATTACAATTCTAACAGAGCAAAACAAACACACAGATTAAAAAGAAAAAGAAAACACACAGATTTTGCAAACTTGGTAGTTGGTTAAATGTCCTTTGACCAGTATCTGGCCACTTGGAGTGCCTCTGGTGTTGCCGCAAGAAGGTCCTCCATTGTGCATGTGGCAGGGCTCAGGTTGCATTGCAGCAGGTGGTCAGTGGTTTGCTCTTCTCCACACTCGCATGTCGTGGATTCCACTGTGGACTCCACTTTGTGGCCCCATTTCTTGAGGTTGGCTCTGCATCTCGTGGTGCCAGAGCGCAGTCTGTTCAGCGCCTTCCAAGTCGCCCCGTCTTCTGTGTGCCCAGGGGGGAGTCTCTCATTTGGTATCAGCCATGGATTGAGGTGCTGGGTTTGAGCCTGCCACTTTTGGACTCTCGCTTGCTGGGGTGTTCCAGCGAGTGTCTTTGTAGATCTAAGAAAACTATGTCTTGATTTAAGTCGTTGACGTGCTGGATGATACCCAAACAGGGGATGAGCTGGAGATGTCTCTGCCTTGGTCCTTTCACTATTGGCTGCTACTTCCCGGCGGATGTCAGGTGGTGCAATACCGGCTAAGCAGTGTAATTTCTCCAGTGGTGTAGGGCGCAGACACCCCGTGATAATGCGGCATGTCTCATTAAGAGCCACATCTACTGTTTAGCGTGGTGAGATGTGTTCCACACTGGGCATGCATACTCAGCAGCAGAGTAGCACAGCGCAAGGGCAGATGTCTTCACTGTGTCTGGTTGTGATCCCAGGTTGTGCCAGTCAGCTTTCGTATGATGTTGTTTCTAGCGCCCACTTTTTGCTTGATGTTCAGGCAGTGCTTCTTGTAGGTCAGAGCACGGTCCAGAGTGACTCCCAGGTATTTGGGTGTGCTGCAATGCTCCAGTGGGATTCCTTCCCAGGTAATCCTCAGAGCTCGGGATGCTTGTCTGTTCTTAAGGTGAAAGGCACATGTCTGTGTTTTAGATGGATTAGGGATCAGCTGGTTTCCCCTGTAATATGCAGTAAGAGCACCTAGAGCTTTGGAGAGCTTCTGTTCAACCATCTCAAAGCTCCCTGCTTGAGCGGTGATGGCACGATCATCAGCATAGATGAAGCTCTCTGTCCCTTCTGGCAGTGGCTGGTCATTTGTGTAGATGTTGAACATGGATGGAGCGAGCACGCTCCCCTGAGGCAGGCCGTTCTTCTGTTTCCGCCATCTGCTTCTCTGGCCCTGGAACTCAACAAAAAAGCTCCTGTTTTGTAGCAGGTTTCCTATGAGGCGGGTGAGGTGGTCGTCCTTTGTGATATTATACATCTTTCTCAGGAGGAGGTGGTGGTTCACAGTCTCATAAGCCACTGACAGGTCTATGAAAACAGCTCCTGTGATCTGCTGCCTTTCAAAGCTGTTTCTGTTAACTGATGTTATTTTGTCTTATTGCTGTTATGTGATGCGGGCATCGAATTGTGCCTTGCTTTTGTAAGCCGCCCTGAATCCCCTCCGGGGCGAGAAGGGCGGGGTAGAAGCAACCGAAATAAATAAATAATAAATAAATATCTTGAAGCTAAGGCGGCAGAACCCACTAACATTGTAACTCAAACCTGCCAACCTCAATGGAAACCAAAACAATTGCCCACCAATTCCAAATACTCAATATACATTGCAATTCTCAAAGAAGAACTGCTGCAATCAATCATCAATCTCCCAGCAAATCCCTTTCAGAACGAAGGTCTTTGCCATAATATGGAGAGGGACATGCCCCTTATCCAAGGAGGGTTAAGAAAAGGAAGAGGAGTGAGGGATCATATTGCAAACATATGTTTTTGGTAATGCAATCAGGGGAGAAAACATAGCCTACCTACTGCAGGAAATGGCACAAATCTCTGGATCAGGAGACGAGTGGCCGGAGTGAACTGGTTTGCTCTCTGGATCAGCACATTAAGGCCCACCTGCAGGGAAGGAAGGATTATTATTATTATTATTATTATTATTATTATTATTATTATTTTCCATTTGTATTAATTATTTCCAAATATATATTTTTCAGAGGACATGGTAGGAAAAAGGGAGTGGAAAGGGTGCTTGTGATAGTGCTCGTGATAGTGTTAGTAAACAATATAGAGGGCTAGGCGAAAAACAATATATAACATTTCATTGTGTTACATTCAATTCTTGGTTTCTGTTACCCCAAAACACATTACTTATGATACTAAAGTGTTGCAAGTTCAATATATCCTCCATATCAACAAGAGGAATATTATTGTTCCTGCCCAAACATTAAGTTTCCTGCCCAAATATTATGGCTTCACCCCAAAATTATGATTTCTGCCCAAATATTATTATTTCTACCCAAATATTGATGTTTCTGTCCAAATATTACGATTCCTGCCCAAATATTAACATTTCTGTACAAATATAAAGATTCCTGCCCAGATATAAAGGTTCCTGCCCAAATATTACAATTCCTGCCCAAATATTTCTGCCCAAATATTAAGATTCCTGCCTAAATATTAATGTTCCTGCTCAAATATTAACATTTATGCACAAGTATTAAGATTCCTGCCTAAATATTAATATTCCTGCCCAAATAGTATGATTCCTGGCCGAATATTATGATTTCTGCCCAAATATTACGATTCCTGCCTGAATATTATGATTTCTGCCCAAACAGAGGCGGCCCTAGGTAATTTTCAACGGTAAGCAAACAGTATTTTGGCGCCCCCCCCCCCCCCCAACCAATCACTGATATATATTTTCTGTTTGTCGTGGGAGTTCTGTGTGCCATATTTGGTTCAATTCCATCATTGGTGGAGTTCAGAATGCTCTTTGATTGTAGGTGAACTATACATCCCAGTAACTACACTTGCCGCACTTGCTCCCTTGCCTGGCCCGCTTTGGGTCGGAGGCGTGCCTGAAGACCCGCGTGTGCACCAAAAGTCACCTCTTCTCCTGACTTTCTCCTCAGCCATTGGGACCAAGAGAGAGAGAGAGAGAGAAGGTGGAGATGCCCACCTTTCCTGAAGGTAGGCGCAAAAACAAAGGAGGGAGCTGAGGTGGGAGATACCTCCAGCCGGAGGGGCTCTCTCTCTCTCTCTCTCTCTCTCTCTCTCTCTCTCTTGGGTCCGGAGGCCTGCCTGAAGACCCCGGCGTGTGCACCAAAAGTCACCTCTTCTCCTGACTTTCTCCTCAGCCATTGGGACCAAGAGAGAGAGAGAGAGAGAGAGAGAGAGAGGTGGAGATGCCCACCTTTCCTGAAGGTAGGCGCAAAAACAAAGGAGGGAGCGGAGGTGGGAGATACCTCCAGCCGGAGGGGCTCTCTCTCTCTCTCTCTCTCTCTCTCTCTCTCTCTCTCTCTCTGGTCCGGAGGCGTGCTGGAAGACCCCGGCGTGTGCACCAAAAGTCACCTCTTCTCCTGACTTTCTCCTCAGCCATTGGGACCGAGAGAGAGAGAGAGAGAGAGAGAGAGAGAGAGAGAGAGGTGGAGATGGCCACCTTTCCTGAAGGTAGGCGCAAAAACAAAGGAGGGAGCGGAGGTGGGAGATACCTCCAGCCGGAGGGGCTCTCTCTCTCTCTCTCTCTCTCTCTCTCTCTCTCTCTCCCCCTGGGTCCTAATGGCATGTCTGAAGACCCCGGCGTGCGCACCAAAAGTCACCTCTTCTCCTGACTTTCTCCTCAGCCATTGGGACCAAGAGAGAGAGAGAGAGAGAGAGAGAGAGAGAGAGGTGGAGATGGCCACCTTTCCTGAAGGTAGGCGCAAAAACAAAGGAGGGAGCGGAGGTGGGAGACACCTCCAGCCGGAGGGGCTCTCTCTCTCTCTCTCTCTCTCTCTCTCTCTCTCTCCCCCCGGCATGTGCACCAAAGTCACCTCTTCTCCTGACTTTCTCCTCAGCCATTGGGACCAAGAGAGAGAGAGAGAGAGAGAGAGGTGGAGATGCCCACCTTTCCTGAAGGTAGGCGCAAAAACAAAGGAGGGAGCGGAGGTGGGAGACACCTCCAGCTGGAGGGGCTCTCTCTCTCTCTCTCTCTCTCTCTCTCTCTCTCCCCCTGGGTCCCAATGGCGTGCCTGAAGACCCCAGCGTGTGCACCAAAAGTCACCTCTTCTCCTGACTTTCTCCTCAGCCATTGGGACCAAGAGAGAGAGAGAGAGAGAGAGAGAGAGAGAGAGAGGTGGAGATGGCCACCTTTCCTGAAGGTAGGCGCAAAAACAAAGGAGGGAGCGGAGGTGGGAGACACCTCCAGCCAGAGGGGCTCTCTCTCTCTCTCTCTCTCTCTCTCTCTCTCTCTCTCTCTCCCCCTGGGTCCCAATGGCGTGCCTGAAGGCCCCAGCGTGCGCACCAAAAGTCACCTCTTCTCCTGACTTTCTCCTCAGCCATTGGGACCAAGAGAGAGAGAGAGAGAGAGAGAGAGGAGAGAGGTGGAGATGCCCACCTTTCCTGAAGATAGGCGCAAAAACAAAGGAGGGAGCGGAGGTGGGAGATACCTCCAGATGGAGGGGCTCTCTCTCTCTCTCTCTCTCTTCTGGGTCCGGAGGCGTGCCTGAAGACCCCGGCGTGTGCACCAAAAGTCACCTCTTCTCCTGACTTTCTCCTCAGCCATTGGGACCAAGAGAGAGAGAGAGAGAGAGAGAGGTGGAGATGGCCACCTTTCCTGAAGGTAGGCGCAAAAACAAAGGAGGGAGCGGAGGTGGGAGATACCTCCAGCCGGAGGGGCTCTCTTTCTCTCTCTCTCTCTCTCTTGGTCCCAATGGCTGAAGAGAAAGTCAGGAGAAGAGGCGACTTTTGGTGTGCACGCTTGGGTCTTCAGGCACGCCTTCGGACCCGAAGCAGGCCAGGCGCGGCGGCTCCGCCCCTTGGCCCACCCACGGATTGGGGAGAGGAGAGGAGGCGGGTGGAGAGGTCATGGGGAAGGGATCGAACGCAGAGAACGATTGAGCGGGGGCTCTGCTCGCGCACCCGGTGGCCGGGTGGAGCAGGAACGAGAGGGGCGAGGCGAGGCTCAAGGGCCCGGCCCCTTTGGGAAGAGGATGGCCCGGCAGCGAGGCAAGAAAGCCGAGGCTTCCCCCGGACGGCTAGGGCTGTTGTGAGCTGAGGGGGTGCTCCTCAAGTGGCGGTCGAGGGGCATTTACAGAGGCGCCTCTGCACCACTGGCAAAAAAAAAGTGTTCTGCGACCGCTTACTTCGCGTAATGGACGAGCCGCCCCTGTGCCCAAATATTACGATTCCTGCCCAAATATTATGATTCCTGCCCGAATATTAAACATTTCTGCACAAATATTAAGATTCCTTCCCACATATTAACATTTCTGCCCAAATATTAACATTTCTGCCCAAATATTAAGATTCCTGCACAAATATTATGATTCCTGCCCAAATATTACGATTCCTGCCCAAATATCACGATTTTTGCCCAAATATTACGATTCCTGCCCAAATATTACGATTTCTGCCCAAATATTATCATTTCTGCCCAAATATTACGATTCCTGCCCAAATATTACGATTTCTGCCCAAATATTAAGATTTCTGCCCAAACATTATCATTTCTGCCCAAATATTACGATTCCTGCCCAAATATTACGATTTTTGCCCAAATATTACGATTTCTGCCCAAATATTACAATTTCTGCCCAAATATTATGATTTCTACCCAAATATTACAATTCCTGTCCGAATATTAACATTTCTGCTCAAATATTATGATTACCCAAATATTAATGTTCCTGCCCAAATATTATGATTCCTGCCAAAATATTATTATTTCCGCCCAAATATTACGATTCCTGCCCAAATATTATGATTCCAGCCCAAATATTACAATTCCTTCCCAAATATTAAGATTTCTGCCCAAATATTAAGATTCCTTCCCAAATATTAAGATTTCTGCACAAATATTAAGATTTCTGCCCTGATGTAAAGGTTACTGCCCAAATATTATGATTCCTGCACAAATATTAACATTTCTATACAAATATTACGATGCCTGCCCAAATATTACGGTTCCTGCCCAAATATTAAGATTCCTGCCCGAATATTAACATTTCGACTGACGAGATTGTTTTAATGCTTGTTGATGTATTGTTTTAATTATAATTTATGTTTAATTGTGGTTTTACTATTGTAATTGTTTGTATTGGCATCGTATCGGTGCCCAAGGTAAGGCATTGAAGTTTGCCATTATTTATGTGTAAACTGCTTTGAGTCTCCCCAGGGGTGAGAAAGGCGGCATATTTTATTTATTTATCGTATCAGGAGCAACCAGACATTTGTATTACACTTTTAACAAAACAAACAGACAAAACACATAATTTGTGAGTTTGGTAGTTCATTACATGTCCTTTGCCCAGTATCTGGCCACTTGGAGTGCCTCTGGTGTTGCCGCAAGAAGGTCCTCCCTTGTGCATGTGGCAGGACTCAAGGTGCATTGCAGCAGGTGGTCAGTGGTGTGCTCTTCTTCTCCACACTCGCATGTCGAGGATTCCACTTTGTGGCCCCATTTCTGAAGGTTGGCATTGCATCTCGTGGTGCCAGAGCGCAGTCTGTTCAGCACCTTCCAAGTTGCCCAGTCCTCTGTGTGCCCAGGTGGGAGTCTCTCATTGGGTATCAGCCATTGGTTGTGGTTCTGGGTTTGAGCCTGCCACTTTTGGACTCTCGCTTGCTGAGGTGTTCCAGCGAGTGTCTCTGTAGATTTTAGAAAACTATTTCTTGATTTAAGTCATTGACGTGCTGGCTGATACCCAAACAAGGGATGAGCTGGAGATGTCACTGCCTTGGTCCTTTCACTGTTGGCTACTACTTCCTGGCGGATGTCAGGTGGTGCGATACCGGCTAAGCAGTGTAGTTTCTCCAGTGGTGTAGGGCGCAGGCACCCTGTGATAATGCAGCATGTCTCATTAAGAGCCACATCCACTGTTTGAGCATGGTGAGATGTGTTCCACACTGGGCATGCATACTCAGCAGCAGAGTAGCACAGCGCAAGGACGGATGTCTTCACTGTATCTGGTTGTGATCCCCAGGTTGTGCCAGTCAGCTTTCGTATGATATTGTTTCTAGCACCCACCTTTTGCTTGATATTCAGGCAGTGCTTCTTGTAGGCCAGAGCATAAATACATCAATAAATAAATTTATTTCTGCCCAAATATTAATGCTCCTGCCCAAATATTAGTTTCTGCGTAAATATTGAGTTTCCTGCCCAAATATCTGCCATTTGAAAGCCAGCAAAAATCTATGTGGCACAAACCAATCGATCAAACAAGTGACCTGTTTTCTCAGACACGCTGCCTCCTGCCTTCCCTAGGGATCTCACCTTCGGAAACCTAATTATTACCAGACAGTTGTGTGATCAGCTTGGGAAGAGGGTCACCATAGGGAGCGCAAAGGCACAGAAAACGACCTGGGCAAGGCTCAACCGCAGCTTGATGCAAACAATATCCAAGAGAGCTTTACTTCTGCCTCAGAAGAGACAAAGCAGTGAGTGACACACATGCATTCTTGGAGGCAGCAGCTAAGAAAGCCTATTTATTTATTTATTTATTTATCATTCGAACTTCTATGCGGCCACACCCCTGGGGCTCGGAGCGGCTTACAAGAACAGGCTAAAATCGAACACAATTTAAAAACAATTTAAAACACTTTAAAAACAGCAATATCAAAAATCAAAAGCCCGTCGAAACAGGTATGTCTTACATGCCCTGCGGAAAGCTGATAAGTCCCGCAAGGCACGGACTTCAGGTGGCAGAGTATTCCAGAGCGATGGTGCCACTACTGTAAAGGCTCTGCGTCTGGTTGCTGTTAGGCGCAAGGTCTTGACACTGGGAATTTCCAACAAATCTTGGTCCCCAGAATGGAGGGATCTCTGGGGTTGGGAGGAGGTGAGGCGGTCTAAAGTGTCAGGTACATTGGCCCCAGACCATGCAAGGCCTTAAAGGTGAGTGCCATCCCTTTGAAAGTGATCCGGTGCTCAATGGGTAACCAATGCAGCTGCAGGAAGATTGGTGTGATGTGGCATCTCATCGGAATTCCCGCAAGAAGTCGAGCAGCTGCATTTTGTACCAACTTGAGCTTCCGGATCACCGACAGAGGAAGGCCAATGTAGAGGGCGTTACAGTAGTCCAGTTTTGAGATGACCGTGGCCTGGATCACCGTAGCTAGGCTGTCCCTGGATAGGGAGGGGGGCAGCCGTCTAGCCTGCCGCAGGGGAAAGAAAGAAGGCGGTTCTGCTCACGGCGGAGAGAGACCTGGGCCTCCATCCTCAGCAGAGGGTCCAAGAGGACTCCCAGACAGTTGACCAACGAGGACGGGTGTAGCACCTCTCCATCCAGGGTAGGCAGCTGGACATCCCCACTGCCCGGTTGACCCAGCCATAGGATCTCCGTCTTTGCTGGATTCACCCTCAACCTGCTGGCACGCAGCCATCCAGTCACGGCCTCGAGGCACTGATGGAAACAATCGGGAACAGAGTCCGGTCGGCCTTCCATCTTCAGCACCAACTGAGTGTCATCGGCGTACTGGCCACACTCCAGCCCAAAACCTCGAACCAGCTGAACAAATGGTCGCATAGAGATGTTAAACACCAGAGGGGGGAGAATGGCCCCCTGAGGAGGAACCCCACAAGAGAGAGAGGGGGGACCTCTCGGAGACCAGGTCTCCCCTCTCCACTCGCTGTCCACGGTTGTGAAGAAAGGAGGACAGCCAATTCAAAGCTGTCCCCCTGACTCCAACAGCAGCAAGGCAGTGCGTCAAAAGATGGTGGTCGACTGTGTCCAATGCTGCTGTGAGATCCAATAACACAAGCAGCGCCGACCCACCCTGGTCAAGATGGCATCAAAGGCGATCCGTGATGCAATCCTAGGCTGCATTGATAGGAGTATAGTGTCTAGATCAGGCATGGGCTGACTTTGGCCCTCCCTCCAGATGTTTTGGACTTCAACTCCCACCATTCCTAATAGCCTCAGGCCCTCAGCCACTTAAGGAAAGGGCCTGGGGCTGTTAGGAATTGTGGGAGTTGGAGTTTAAGACACCTGGAGGGAGGGTCCAAGTTTGTCCAAGCCTGTGTTAACCTCTTTTGTGGTGGTCTTATAGCTAAATATACTCCTATTTCCTCCTCGTCTTCTTCTCCTGACACCCCACGGCAAGACCATTTTTCACAGTCCGTTCCAGTGACTGTGTCCCTGCAGCGTCTCTCCATCCTTGATAATTGTTTGCCGGCCACAAGCAGCAGCCACGCTGACCGCCTGCAAAGGCCACTTAGCACCAGCAAGGGCTTTTTTGGGGGGTCAGGAGGTCAGCCCCCTCCCCAATTCCTAGTGGTCATTCGAAGAACAAAGCCCTTGCCTGAGGCACTCTGATGTCACTCAAGGCGATGGGACCCTAAGATGGAAAAGCACATTGATTTAAAGTCTCTTCTGCTGCGTTTTTCATTTTTTTTATGAGTGATGGTCACTCATTGGCCTGAGAGGTGTCTTGTGTCCAAATTTGGTGTCAATTTGTTCGGTGATTTTTGAGTTATGTTAATCCCACAAACAAACATTACATTTTTATTTATATAGATTATTTTATATATTATCACTGCGACACTAGAGGCACTCCAAGTGGCCAGCTACTGGTCAAAGGACATTTAATAGAATGCGAATTAAGAAATACAATACAACTGTTTGGTCTGCTCCTGACACAATAAATATACCTGTTTGGTACACTGATACCTCAAGGGTCAAGTGCACATCTGTTGGCCAGTTGGGTGACCATACGGCAGGGAGTCAAGAGGAGCAACAGGGCCCAAAGGGAAGCTGGTGGGAGCAAGATAAGAGGGAGGGGAGGCTGGAGAAGGGGCTGCACCATTCATTGCAAGGCTCCCCTGGACCCGTATGAGCCAAGAACACAACAGGGAAGGAAATGAAGAAGTTACCCACTGCTATCGAGACGGCACTTATGACAGCTCCCAAGTAGCCCTGGATGAACTTGGACGTCGGAGAAGGCTGCAGGAAAACGAAAGAAAGCAGAGGTTAACTCAGGAATGCCCTCAAATGAGCCCCAACACACACATATGAACCCCAGGTGCTTCTGCTCCTAATTGGGACCATGTCTTCACTGGAGAAAAAGCATATCCCCCATTCTGCCCCTGAGGGTTCTTGCTGCCCCAAGATGACTTACACCAAGACCTCAGAGTCAGCATTAGGGACTCTTCCACCAATCTTTTGTTGAGAGGTGATTAAAGAGGAAACAAACAAGGACATCTAATCACCTCTCAATAAAAGATTGCTCCAGGCCCTGCCAGGCAATCAAATGCTAATCAAGGTGGTCAGTTGAAACATTCACACCTAGCTCCAGCAGACAAGAGTCCTTTGTCCCACTCTGGTCATTCCACAGATATATAAACCCTTTTTCCTAGTTCCAACAGACCTAGTTCCAACAGACCTCTGAGGATGCTTGCCATAGATGCAGGCGAAACGTCAGGAGAGAATGCCTCTACACCATGGACATATAGCCATTACGAACCAACCTGGCTTAAGAGCACAAAAGATTTGAAAAACTAGACTAATCTAAACATATCATTTCTTGGGAGGATTGCAATCATAAAAATGAACATCCTACCAAGACTTCTCTTTATCTTCCAAAACCTTCCAATTATACAAAGCAAAAAAATATTCAATGATTGGAACAAAGAAATAAGACGCTTTATATGGAAAGGAAAGAAACCAAGGATTAAACAGATCCACATGATTGATGCCACCAGAAGAGGAGGATTGGGTTTACCTGATCTGCATCTATATCATGACGCCTGCGGGATTTCATGGATCAAAGATTGGATCCTGCTAGAAAAAGAAAAAACACTAGCCCTAGAGGGACACGACTTAAAAATCGGGTGGCACTCATATCTATGGCGTAACCAAACGAAGAAGGAAAGAAATGTCAACAATCATGCCATAAGAAGACCCCTTTTAAAGATATGGGAGAAATATAAAGACCACCTATACCTCGGGAAAACCCCCATGTGGCTTTCGCCGCTGGAAGGAAAACAAAGGCGTCTACTAGGCTGGAGGAGATGGCCTACATATAAATCATCTACGATTAAAAAAGAAGGAATTTTACATCTGAAGACAAAAGAAGAACTATCGAGAGAATTCAAATCCTTCTCTTGGTTACATTACTTCCAACTCAGAGAGCATTTTGTCAAAGATAAAAAAAAAAGGCTTCATGGAGAAAGACGACTTCTGGGAAAATATTGTACGAAAAGATAAGAAAAACATAACATCAATATACAATAAACTACTAAAATGGACAACTGAACAAGAGTTAGTTAAAGACTGCATGACAAAATGGGCAAAAAACATCGGGAGAACTATAATGCTTAGAGAATGGGAACAGATATGGTCAAGGAAGATCAAATATACCTACTCGTCCACACTAAAAGAGAACTGGTACAAAATGCTGTACCGGTGGTACATGACACCGCAAAAGTTGGGTCAAATGTATAAAAACAACTCCACTAAATGTTGGAAATGTAACAACCAGACAGGAACCTTTTTCCACCAATGGTGGTCCTGCCCTGTGACTCAGAAATACTGGAAAAAAGTCAATGAAACTTGCGGGAAAATCCTAAATATGAAGCTACAAGAAAAAGCTGAGTACTACCTATTGGGTTTATTTGAAGAGGATTGGGATCTAAGTCCTAATGAAGATATTCTGCTCACATATCTCACAACGGCATCAAGGATAGTTTTTGCGAAGAAATGGAAATCAAAAGAAATACCTACGGAAGAAGAATGGTTAGAGAAAGTCCTAGAAATTAAAGAAATGGATATGTTAACCTACACCCTAAAAGATACATATGGACGCCCACTTAAAAGAACTGACTGGAAACCTCTGAAGGAGTACCTGGAGAGTAACACAAAGACAGAAAAATAAATAAGAGTAGAACAAAAKACCAAGAGATAGAAAAGAACGACAAGGGGTAAACCTTAAAAAACAACGGAACAGAAAAAATGAAAGTGAGAACGCGGAGAAGACGGAGTTGGAAGTCAAACCACCCCAGAACTGTCCCCCTTCCCTCAACCCCCCCCTCCCCACACACCCCCGAAACCCTAGATAACTACTTGATAGGGAATACCTTCTTCCCCCCCTCCCACCCCCCTCCGACCCTACCCCCTGCCCATCCCCCAGACTAACCCTTTTTAACAAACTCATACTACTGAAAAACCCTTAACCCCCTCCCCCACCCTTCTGCTTTTATGCATTGTATTTGAAAAATTTTCTAATAAAGACTATTTAAAAAAAAAAAAGACCATGGACATATAGCCCGAAAAAATCTACAACACACAGTGATTTCGGACATGAAAGCCTTCGACAATAAATATCAAATGCCTTCTATAAGAACCATGAACAAAGCCACTGCTAATCCACTTGAAAAGCCAGGGCACCTAGGAGACGAGGTGACAAGAATATCCAGAAGACTTGACTTGAAACCAAACGATGCCTGGTCTGAAGGAAATTCCTAAGAGCTCAATTTTAGTCCCAGAAACCGATTTCTACTCCCCCACTCTCTGATCTTAATTGCCGAATTCTTTCTGACCTGCGTAAGCATTGGGCCTCTCTACGGTTCTGGCTCATTTCCAGACGGCGACTGGTCTTATCTATCTCTTCATTTACTGCAGGTGTTAAACTATCTTGCAGACTCGAGCCTGGAGAAGGGAGGGAACTTTCCTGCAAACTCGAGCCTGCTTGGAGTTACACTTTAAAAATGTACCTGTTCCAACTCACATGAAAATTCAACTTAAGAACAAACCTGCAGAACCAATCTTGTTCATAAGTTGGGGACTGCCTGTATAATAATGTTGTTGTTGTTGTTGTTTCTTACCTGCCTCTCCTCGTGGCTTGTGGAAAGTTACAACATAGCTAAAACATGTAAGCATCATGCCTACTGTATATTGAAACATACAGGGGAGTAAATATCTCACCTTGGTCGCATTTCGGTTTGCATAGTTGACACAGGCGTTGTGGCTCTGATTCAACCACTGAGGACAAAACAGGAAAGAAAAAACTCACAAAGGCTGGTCTTTAAAAAAGGAAGAAGTTCACATGTTCTAACACTTTTGGGGAGTTTGAACAGAAAAGACTTCCAGGGAGAAGGTGGGCACAGAGACTCACCTGCCAGAAGACGGTGGAGGCCAGGGTCTGGTTTGGCAAGAGGAGACCGACAACCTGCAGGGGAAAAAAGGAAGAGATGTAAGAAGACAACAGGGAAGAACGAAGGAAGGGAGGGAGGGAGGGAGAAGGGAAGGAAGAAGGAAAAGAGGGAAGGATGGAAGGGAGAGAGGAAATGAATGAAAGAAGGAAGAGAGAGGGAGGGAGGAAAGGAAGGAAGGAAAGAAGGGAGGAAAGGAAGGAAGAAGGGAGGGTTGAAGAAGAGAAGGGAAGAAGGGAAGGAAGGAGGGAAAGAAGGGAGGGAGGGAGGGAAGAAGGGAAGGAAAAAGGGATAGATGGATTGATAGATGGAAGAAAGGAAGGAGGGGAGAGAGGAAAGTGAGCATTTTAACGTCGTAATGTTTTGACTTTATATTGTTGTGTCGCTTATATACATTGGTTTTGTATTTTAGGTTATTTTATTTATTTTGATTTTCTGTTGTGTTTTTGTGTTATATTGTGTATATTAGGGCTGGGCGGTTTCGTTTCGTTAATTCGTAATTCGGTAAAAATTCGTTATTTTTTTTATAACGAAGTGATAACGAACCATTCTGGAGCAACTTAAAAACGAAACGAATTTTTAAATTCGTTTCGTAATTGTTTCGGATTCGTTATGTATTCGTTTCGTTATCGTTTTGAAGTCGTTTCGTTATTATTTCCGCATGTCTGGGGCAAGTTTTATAGTTGTTTTTTGTTTAATTAGTGAAAAAAAATTATAATATCACACCAACAGTCAACAACAGAGGGAGAGGGAAGCTTCAGAAGTTCCCCCTGTCCCATTTGGAGGTTTTTTAGCATATTTCGCGGTCGCGTCCGCCATTAACGAATCGATTCGTTATTGTTTCAAAATCGATTCATTATTGTTTCGTAATTTTTTTAACATTTACGAAATTTCGTAAATATCGAACTTTTTAAAAGAAAAAATTCAGAATTCTTTTTAAAATCGAAACGCAAAAACCCCCAAAAAACGAATCGATTTTAGAAACAAATTTGTCCGTTGTTACCCAGGCCTAGTGTATATTGTATTGATGGGCATGGCCTCATGAAAGCCGCCCAGAGTCCCCTTGGGGAGATGGTGGCGGGGTATAAATAAATTATTATTATTATTATTATTATTATTATTATTATTATTATTATTATTAAGGAATGAAGGAAGGAGGGAGGGAGGGAGAAAGAGGGAAGGAGGGAAGGAAGGAGGAAAGGAAGGAAGAAGGAGGAGGGAGGGAGGAAGGGAGGGAGGA
Organism: Anolis sagrei ordinatus; assembly: GCF_025583915.1. Taxonomy (NCBI): domain Eukaryota; kingdom Metazoa; phylum Chordata; class Lepidosauria; order Squamata; family Anolidae; genus Anolis; species Anolis sagrei. The sequence continues at coordinate 204,653,437 of NW_026847549.1, read as the reverse complement.
AAGGAAGAAGGAAGGAAGGAAGAGGAAGAAAGAAGAAGGAGGGAAGGAAGAGGAGAGAAGGAGGAAGGAAGGAAGGAAGGAAGGGAAGGAGGAAGAAAGAAAGAAAAGAAGGAGGGAAGAGGAAGGAGGAAGGAAGGAAGATAAGGAAGGAAGGAGGAAGGAAGAAGAAGGGAGGAGGAAGGAAGGGAAAGAAAGAAGAAGGAAAAGAAGAGAAGGAAGGAAGGAATGAAGGAAGGAAGGGAAGGAAAAACGGAAGGAAGGAAGGAAGGAAGGAAGGAAGGAAGGAAGGAAGGAAGGAGAAGAAAAGCCATCGAGGTTTAATGCGATTCAGCTGAAACGGATGCAAAGCTGCAATAATTTACCAAAGCTAAGCATGAGGGGGGTACACCAGAAGGAAGGAGGGAGGGAGGGAGGGAGGGAGGGAGGGAGGGAGGGAGAAGGAAGGAAAGAAGGAAGGAGGAGGAGGAGGAAGGGAAGGAAGGAAGGAAGGAAGGAAGGAAGGAAGGAAGGAAGGAAGGAGGAAGGAAGAAGGGAAGGAGGGAGGGAGGGAAGGAAGGAAGGAAGCAAGGAAGGAGGGAGGGAAGGGAAGACGGACGGGCAGAAGGAAGGAAGGAAGGAAGGAAGGAAGGAAGAGGAAGGAAGGAAGGAAGGAAGGAAGGAAGGAAGAAGGGAGGGGAGGAGGGAGGGAGGGAAGAAAGAAGGAAGGAAGGAAGGAAGGAAGGAAGGAAGGAAGGAAGGAACACTCTCGACAGATGGACTTCCAGTTCTGTTTTAAAAAATCCATTGATGATGACGGCGATTATGATGAATTGCAAGCCACTTGGGTGCCCTGGCTTTGGGGAACCCAAGAAGGGGTCGGAAGCCAACCAGACAAACCAATGGACAGAACAAACTCTGGCAACGTGTGCCAAATGAAGGGACTGTGGGTACCGAGGGCGGGCAGGCATCCAAAAGAGGTGCCTCCATTGTGTTGCAGAGAGAGGTGGGGAGGAGGCGGTGAGCGGTGGTGGTGGTGGTGCTGCTGCCTGGAAGAGGCGCATTCCCTGCATGCGCTCCATATGGGCAGGAGCCTGCCAAGGAACATACATCTCCCTTTCTCCTTCCCGGCAGGAGGCCGGATGTGGAGGAATCGCAAGAGGGAAACAAACCGGGGGAAGAAATCCAAATCTCCAGAAATGGCTGCTCGGCGGAGCCACGTGCGTTTACTCAAACCGGAGAGGAGCCGGATATCGCATTTTGGCCCAAGACCGGTTCCAAGAGAGGCTGGGTGTCAGTGTCAACACTGTGATGCAGCAGCTAAAAAGGCCAATGCGATTCTAGGTATGTCTCAATAGGAGCATTGTGTCCAGATGGAGAGAAGTCCTAGTCCCAGTGTCGGCTGCTTTGGTCAGACCTCTTCACTTGGGATAAGACTGTGTCCAGTTCTGGGCAAAGCCATTCAAGGCGATGGACAAGAAGGTGGAAGGTGTCCAGAGAAGGGTAAACATAACGGTCCAAAGCCTGGAAGGCAGGTGATGGAGCTGGGTTAGGTTTAGCTCGGAAGACTTAACTAATACCCGATACGCCCAAATCTGAATACTGGTGGGGTTGGGGGGGAGTTGATTTTGTAATTTGGGAGTTGTAGTTGCTGGGATTTATAGTTCACCTACAATCAAAGAACATTATGACTCCATCAACGATGGAATTGAACCACACTTGGCACACAGGACTCCCATGAAGAACAGAAAATACTGGAAGGGTTTGTTGGGCATTGACCTTGGGTTTTGGGAGTTGTAGTTGCTACGATTTATAGTTCACCTACAATCAAAGAGCATTCTGAACTCCACCAACGATAGAATCGGACTGCACTTGGCACACAGAACTCCCACAAGCAATGGAAAACACTGGAAGGGTTTGCTGGGCATTGACCTTGAGTTTGGGAGTTGTAGCTCACCTAAATCCAGAGAGCTCAAACTCAAACAATGATGGATATGGACCAAATTTTGCATGAATACTCAATATGCCCAAATGTGAACACAGGTGGGGTCTGGGGAAAATATACTTGACATTTGGGGGTTGTGGTTGCTGGGATTTATAGTTCACCTACAATCAAAGAGCATTCTCAACCCCACCAACAACAGAATTGGGCCAAACTTCCCACACAGAACTCCCATGACCAACAGAAAATACTGTGTTTTCTGATAGTCTTTGGCAACCCCTTTGGCACCGCCTCACCACCCCCCCAGGGGTCCAGGTTGAGAAACGCTGTCGTAGAGGATAAGAGGGATCTTCTCACCACTGTAGGAGTCTATCGCATACTGTGGAGCTCTAGGAAGATAGGAAACTGAGGTGGATGGGCTCCATCAAGGAAGTCTGTAAGACCTGGGAAAGGTGGTTGGTGATGGTCTCGGGGGTCAAAAGTCAAAGTAGTGCCTTAAGTTCGACGATGATCATCATCATCATCTTCATCATCATCTTTAATTACTTATTGATCGCCCTCCATCCGAGATGCTCCAGGCGATTTACATAGCAGAAATTATACAGGATAAAACACATACATACAAATATTAAAATTAACATGGGTCAAATGCTCTAGTAAAAAGCCAGGTTTATGTATGTTGTTGTTCATTCGTTCAGTCGTCTCCGACTCTTCGTGACCTCATGGACCAGCCCACGCCAGAGCTCCCTGTCGGCGGTCACCACCCCCAGCTCCTTCAAGGTCAGTCCAGTCACTTCAAGGATGCCATCCATCCATCTTGCCCTTGGTCGGCCCCTCTTCCTTTTACCTTCCACTTTCCCCAGCATCATTCCCTTCTCTAGGCTTTGCTGTCTCCTCATGATGTGGCCAAGGGACTTCAACTTTGTCTCTAGTATCCTTCCCTCCAATGAGCAGTCGGGCTTTATTTCCTGGAGGATGGACTGGTTGGATCTTCTCGCAGTCCAAGGCACTCTCAGAACTTTCCTCCAAAACCACAGCTCAAAAGCATCGATCTTCCTTCGCTCAGCCTTCCCTAAGGTCCAGCTCTCACATCCGTAGGTGACTACAGGGAAGACCATGGCTTGACTAGGCAATGGATCTTTGTTGCCAGTCTGATGTCTCTACTCTTCACTATTTTATCGAGACTGGACAAATATTCCATAAGGCAGGGGCAGAAATAGAGAAGGCCCTGCATCTGGTGCTTTCCAAGTGCACTTCCCTAGGACCTGGTATATAGAGCAAATCGTGTTGGGATGTTCGTGGCGACCTCCAATGATGGGAGAAGGAGAGACGGTCTCTAAGATACAATGGACATCCCTGGCCATATAAAGTTTTAAAGGTCAGGACCAGCATCTTATACAAACCACGATACTCAATTGGGAGCCAGTGTAGATGCCGCAGCACTGGTGTTCTATGGCATTTCATGGGCGTTTTTGTGAGTAACCTGGCTGCAGCATTCTGGACAAGACGGAGCTTTCGGGTCGTAGAAATAGGAAGGCCAACATACAAGGCGTTAAAACAGTCCAGCCTAGATGTGACCGTGGCATGGATGACTGTTGCCAGAGCCTCGTCAGATAGGTAGGGTGCCAATTGCCTCGCTTGTTGTAGATGGAAAAATGCCTGTTTGCTGTCAGCAGCGACCTGAGCCTCCATCGTCAGCTGCAAATCCAAAACGACACCTAGGCTCATAACGGTAGGCGATGGAGATAGAGCAGGGCCATCAAAGGTAGGTAACGGATGGGTCGGACCTATCGGGTGGCCATGCACAGGATCTCAGTCTTCACCAGATTCACCTTTAGTCTGCTAGGACGTAGCCAGTTCGACAGAGCCTCCAGGCATAAGGTGAAATTGTCAGGTATTGACGTTACTCCAGGCTCCAAGCGCAGCAGGAGTTGGGTGTTGTCCGCATATTGATCGCAGTCCAGGCCGAATCTCCGAGCCAAACTGGCAACGGGTCTAACGTAGATGTTGAAAAGGAGAGGGGAGAGAATTGCACCTTGGGGGACCCCGCATAGGAGGGGGGAACTTTTGGAGACTTGGTCCATATATTCCACGTACTGACTCCGATTTCGGAGGAATGAACTGAACCAATTGAGAGCCTGACCGCGAACTCCGGACATGGCGAGATGGTGGATCATTAAATCATTAAATCGTAGTCAACGGTGACACACTGAGGTGTCGAGAAGTACCAGAAGCGCCGATCCGCCGCTATCAGACTGACGACGGAGTTCATCCATAATGGCAACCTGGACCTTCTCCGTCCCATGACCCGGGCGTAAACCTGACTGGAAAGGGTCCAGGCCGGCTGTGTCATCCAAAAATTGCTGCAATTGTCCCAATACAGCCCGCTCCATCACCTTGCCTAAGAATGGCAGATTAGAGATGGGACGATAATTGGCAAGGGTCATAGGGTCCAGGTTGGGCTTCTTCATAGGGTCCAGGTTGGCTTCTTCTTCAACATGAGGCAGGCGAGGCAGGCTTTGCGCAAGGCCAGGTCCTGCACAGGAACCCCTTGCCTGCCCCACACCCTCGCCGATGGCAAGAACGCGAGGCAGGCAAGGCAGGCTTTGCGCAAGGCCAGGACTTGTGCAAAAGAGCCCTCGCCTGGCCCGTGCCCTTGGGGAGGGGCCAACGGAGGCGGCCTCGCGACCCCTCCAAAATGGCCAGGTGACCCCCCATGGGGTCGTGACCCCCAGGTTGAGAACCGCTGGTCTAGATGGCCTTTGGGGGTCTCTCTTGACCACATGTAAAAGGAGTGTCCCTTGCTGCTGCTGCTTCTCCTCCTTCTCGCTGGACATTCGTTGGACTCCATCTCCTCCATCTGCCTGTCCGCCTCTCCAAGTATTTATATCCCACCCGCGACCCACGGAGCCCAGCACGAGGTAGGACCGCTTCCATTTCAACAGATTGAAACAATCTCGAGCAGTAGGAATAATTTAAATAGACCAGAAACATATTTAAAACAATCTGACAAGTTAAATCAGTTTTGCAACACTCTAATTGGTTTTCAAGTCATTAAAACCAGGCATCCCTGCCGACTGCCATTGGCAAGTCAACGTCTCCTGGCCCGAGAAAGAAAGGCGTTCACGAACTGACGGGAAGGGGGAACGGGGGGATTTGTTGCGCGGAATGGGATCTTCTGACTTTAATTCCATAAGAATCAAATAAGTTCTAATGTGGTGTTTTACTTCAGCCTTTTGTAAGTACTTGCAAGTGTCGTTGGTTTCTCCTTTTTTAATGATCAGCCATCTTGAGTCCCAGTTTTGGAGAACAGATGGGATAGAAATGAATGGAGGAGGAAAGAGAGAAAAAGGGGGAAGGAAGGAAGGAAGGAAGAGGAGGGAAGAACGAAAAAGGAGGGGAAGAAGGGAGATAACGATAGAAGAAGAAGAGAAAGAAGAACTAAATGGAGGAGACGAAGAAGAGGAGGAAAGAACGAAAAAGGAGGGGAAGAAGAGAGATAATGATAGAAGAAGAAGAGGAAGAGGAAGAAAATGGAAGAGAGTACGAAAGAGAGAAAAAGGTGGAAGGGAGAAAGGGAGGAAGAGGAGGAAAGAACGAAAAAGAGTGGAAGAAGGGAGATAATGAGAGAAGAAGAAGAGAAAGAAGAAGAAAACGAAGGAGAGGAGGAAGAAGAAAAGAAGAGGAGGAAAGAGAGAAGGGGAAGGAAGGGAGGAAGAGGAGGAAAGAACAAAAAAGGAGGGAAAGAAGGGAGATAATGATAGAAGAAGAAGAGAAAGAAAAAGAAAACACAAGAGAGGAGGAAGAAGAAAGGAAGAGGAGGAAAGAGAGAAAAAGGGGGAAGGAAGGAAGGAAGGAAGAGGAGGGAAGAACGAAAAAGGAGGGGAAGAAGGGAAATAACGATAGAAGAAGAAGAGAAAGAAGAACTAAATGGAGGAGAGGAGGAAGAGGAGGAAAGAACGAAAAAGGAGGGGAAGAAGGGAGATAATGACAGAAGAAGAAGAGGAAGAGGAAGAAAATGGAAGAGAGTACGAAAGAGAGAAAAAGGTGGAAGGGAGAAAGGGAGGAAGAGGAGGAAAGAACGAAAAAGAGTGGAAGAAGGGAGATAATGAGAGAAGAAGAAGAGAAAGAAGAACTAAATGGAGGAGAGGAGGAAGAGGAGGAAAGAACGAAAAAGGAGGGGAAGAAGAGAGATAATGATAGAAGAAGAAGAGGAAGAGGAAGAAAATGGAAGAGAGTACGAAAGAGAGAAAAAGGTGGAAGGGAGAAAGGGAGGAAGAGGAGGAAAGAACGAAAAAGAGTGGAAGAAGGGAGATAATGAGAGAAGAAGAAGAGAAAGAAGAAGAAAACGAAGGAGAGGAGGAAGAAGAAAAGAAGAGGAGGAAAGAGAGAAGGGGAAGGAAGGGAGGAAGAGGAGGAAAGAACAAAAAAGGAGGGAAAGAAGGGAGATAATGATAGAAGAAGAAGAGAAAGAAAAAGAAAACACAAGAGAGGAGGAAGAAGAAAGGAAGAGGAGGAAAGAGAGAAAAGTGGGGAGGGAAGAGGAAGATTATGGGGAGGAAGAAAGGAAGGGGCGGAAAGAATGAAAAAGGAGAGGAAGAAGGAAGATAATGAGAGAAAAGGAGAAAGAAGAAAAAGGAGATGGGGAAGAAGAAAGGAAGAGGAGGAAATAATGAAAAAGGAGAGGAAGAAAGAAGATAATGATAGAAGAAGAGGAGAAAGAAAAAGAAAAAGGAGGTGATGAGGAAGAAGAAAGAGGAGGAAAGATAAAAAGGAAGAAGGAAGATAATGAGAGAAGAAGAAAAAGGAGATGAAGAAGAAAAATAATGATAGGAGAAAAGGAGAAAGAAGAAGAAAAAGGAGGCGGAAAGGAAGAAGAAAGGAAGAGGAGGAAAGAGAGAAAAAGGAGACGGAAGAGGAGATTATGGGGAGGAAGAAAGGAAGCGGAGTAAAGATTTATTATTATTTATTATTTATTATTTATTATTTGCATTTGTTAACCGCCACTCTCAGCCCGGAGGCGACTCGTGGCGGTGTACAAAACATAGAACATAAAGACAACAATTACAGTAATCAAGAACCTAACACATATCTTACTAACATACAGCTAATTAACTAAAAATCCGCTTCGTCTAGTTTGGGTCGTAATCCATCTCATCGTCATAGTCCATTCCGGTGGTCGTACCAAAACAAAGCACTTAATTAAAGGCCTTTTCGCAGAGCCAGGTTTTCAGGCCCTTACGAAAGGCCATGAGGGAGGGCGCCTGTCTAACTTCAGCAGGGAGGGAGTTCCACAGCCGGGGGGCCACCACCGAGAAGGCCCGTTCTCTAGTCCCCGCCAAGCGTGCCTGTGAGGCAGGCGGGACCGAGAGAAGGGCCTCCCCGGATGATCTCAAGGTCCTCGTGGGCTCGTAGGCCGAGATGCGGTACTCAAGGTATTTTGGGCCGGAACCGTTTAGGGCTTTGTAGGTTAGCACCAGCACCTTGAATTGGGCCCGGTAGCTGATCGGCAGCCAGTGGAGCTGGGACAGCAAGGGCGTTGTGCGCTCCCTGCGTCCCGCTCCGGTTAACAACATGGCTGCCGCGCGCTGGACTAGCTGGAGCTTCCGGGCCGTCTTCAAGGGCAGCCCCACGTAGAGAGCGTTGCAGTAGTCAGGCGGGATGTGACCAAAGCGTGTACCACCGTGGCCAAGTCAGACTTCCCAAGGTACGGGCGCAGCTGGCGCACGAGCCTAAGCTGTGCAAATGCTCCCCTGGTCACCGCTGAAACCTGGGGATCCAGGCTCAGCGATGAATCCAGGGTCACACCCAAGCTGCGAACCTGCGCCTTCAAGGGGAGTGCGACCCCGTCCAGCACAGGCTGTAAGCCTATACCCTGTTCGGCCTTGCGACTGACCAGGAGTACCTCTGTCTTGTCTGGATTTAATTTCAGTTTGTTCGCCCTCATCCAGACCATTACAGCGGCCAGGCACCGGTTCAGGACTCGACAGCCTCCTTAGTAGCAGGTGGAAAGGAGTGACAGAGTTGGACATCATCTGCGTACAGATGACACCGCACCCCGAAACTCCGGATGATCTCACCCAGCGGCTTCATGTAGATATTAAACAGCATGGGGGACAGTATAGAACCCTGTGGAACCCCACAGGTCAAAGGCTGTGGTGTTGAACAGGAGTCCCCCAACAACACCTTCTGGGTACGACCCTCCAGAAATGACTGGAGCCACCGCAAAGCAGTGCCCCCAAGGCCCATCTCTGCAAGGCGCCCCAGAAGAATACCGTGGTCGACGGTATCGAAGGCCGCTGAGAGGTCCAGGAGCACCAACAGGGACACACTCCCCCTGTCTAGCTCCCGGCGGAGATCATCCACTAAGGCGACCAAGACCGTCTCGGTACCATGCCCCGGTCTGAAGCCAGACTGTGCCGGATCCAGATAATCCGTGTCTCTCAAGAATACCTGGAGTTGTGAGGCCACCACGCTTTCCATGACTTTGCCCAAAAAGGGAAGATTGGAAACAGGCCGAAAGTTGTCAAATTTAGTGGGGTCCAGTGATGGTTTCTTCAACAGCGGCTTTATAATAGCCTGTTTTAGGCTCGCTGGAATCGTGCCTTCCCGAAGGGAGGCATTAACCACCACCGTTACCCACTCGGCCAATCCCCCTCTGGCCTCCTTCAGAAGCCAGGATGGGCAGGGGTCTAGGATGGACGTGGTAGGCCTCATTCCTCCAAGTATCTTGTCCACATCCTCGGGTTTCACAAACTGAAAAGAATCCATCAAAATAGGACAAGCAGGTGCTTGTGTCACATCCACAGAGACTGCATTTAATGTGGCGTCCAGTCCAGAACGGATCAAAGCGACTTTGTCTGCAAAGAACCGAGCAAATGCTTCACAGCGCGTGTCCGAGTTGTCAGGGCTCCCACCTGATGTAGGGGGAGTTAAAAGACCTCTGACAATCCGAAACAACTCCGCCGGACGGTTTTTTGCAGACGCAATAGTGGCCGCAAAGAAAATTTTCTTTGCGGCTTTTATTGCCGCGGCATATGCCCTTAAAAGGACACAAACCGTGCTCGATTTGGCTCGCTTGGGTCCGAGCGCCACACGCTCTCTAGTTCCCTCTTCCTTCGCTTCATCGCTGCCAGCTCCTCAGTGAACCAAGGAGCTGGTTTAGCTCGGTTACTTGAGAGGGGACGTTCCGGAGCGATCCTGTCAATTGCCCTGGTCATCTCCCCATTCCAGAGAGCGACCAAGGCCTCGACATGGTCACCTACCGAGGTGGCGGGAAAATCCCCAAGAGCCGTCAGGAATCCATTCGGATCCATAAGCCTCCTGGGGCGGACCATCTTAATGGGTCCTCCACCTTTGCGGAGGTTAGGGGGAGCAGTGAGCCTAAATCTGATCAGGAAGTGGTCGGTCCATGGCAACGGAGAGATGGATAACTCCTCCACACCGCCACCTTGCTCCCATCCCTGACAGAAAACCAAGTCCAATGTATGTCCAGCACAGTGGGTGGGGCCAGTTATTTTTTGGGACAGCCCCATGGTTGCCATGGCAGACATGAAGTCCTGAGCCGCTCCTGTGAGGGTCGCCTCGGCGTGGATGTTGAAGTCCCCCAGCACAAGAAGCCGTTGGGACTCCACCACCAGGCTCGAGACCACCCCCGCTAGCTCAGGTAGGGAGACTGTAGTGCAGCGAGGTGGACGGTACACTACAAGAATCCCTATTCTGTCCCGGTCACCCACCCTCAGGTGGACGCATTCAAAATTTGTGGTCTGCGGGATGGGGCTCCTGGTCAGATGGATGGAATCTCTATAGACCACTGCGACCCCGCCTCCCCGTCCTCCGGTTCTTGGTTGGTGTTGCACGGAGAAACCTGGAGGACAAAGCTGGGAGAGGTTTACGCCCCCCGCTTCCTCCAGCCAGGTCTCCGTGATGCACGCCAGATCTGCCCGCTCCTCCAGGATTAAATCCTGGATCCAAGTTGTTTTTCCGTTGACAGATCTGGCGTTCAACAACACCACCTTCAAACCAGAGGGCCCGCTCACCTGGTTACACCAATTTACCTTAGGAGACCGGTTGGGGGTTGTTAATATGGATAAGCGGTCCGAATTAGGCCGAATTCGAGGTCTCCTTTTCCCGCATCTCCTCCTTCCCACCACGACCTCTATGGGGGCCCCTCGGCTCATGGAACACCTCCCCTCCTCCATGCCGCAGTCTAACGCCAGGGTCTTGCTTCCAGCTTTCTTCCTTATTTGACTTTCCGGTCTTTGCCAATCTACTTTCCACCCCACTACCCCCCTCCCCACCTCATATTTATTTTTAGGGGCCGACCCCCCTCTTCCCCTGTTCCCCACACTATACAATAGTAACAGGGATAACACACAGAGGGGGATGGGGGACCACATAGATAACAGCGATACAGGCGGTATTGGATGTTCTGGTCGCACCACTAGAATAGTTCATAAAGTGCACAATAAAGAGCTAGATCTAAAGTGCAATCGCTATGGAAGCTAAAGTGCAGTAGCTAAAGTGCAATATCTAAGGTGCGGCACGGAGGGCTAGAAAGGGGCGAAAGTGCTAATGCGGTTGGCGGCACAGGCGGGCGCCTTAAAGTGCTCTCACCATAAAGTGCTGTATCTCGACCGATATAATCCCGGAATGTGCAAGTTGGTATATAATCACCCTCTTATGGGGCTGAGATGGTGATGAATTAACTTAATGCTAATTGACCCAGATGGAGTCTCTAGACGGTCGAAAAGAAGCGGATGGGGCTTCCGGAGGTGGTGACTCGACATGGGCCAGCACGGTTTGTTAGCCACCAAAACTACACTCCGTGTTAACACATAGCGGTCTGTACAGGGGTTACACCAAAAAAACTGCACCGAGGAAGCCAACAGAATATTGGATCCACACAAAAGATCACAAGAAGGTCAGCATAAGATGTCTGCGCGGGAATCCGCACGGAGATAATCAGACCCTCTGTAGACCGCAGCCCAGCTACAAGTTGGTAATAATGATGGCGGGGGCCTACGTTGGTTTAATCCCAGGAGTGTGTTGGTCTAACCCCAGGTGGCGATGCCCATCAGCAGAGGGGGCCGTGGTTCCACAGTTCCGCAGCGGCCCAGCAGGGGTAGTTACCGTGGTTTGATGAAAATGGTGGCAGCGGTAGAGGCAGGCCTTAGTGGTGATGACTTGCCGGCGGCCCGGCGGACGTACTGGCCGCGGCCTGGTGAAAACTGGCGGTGGCAATCCCGGCGGCAGCCGCGATCCGACGATGGGGCGGGCTTCAGCGGCGATGGTAACGATCTGCCAGCAACAGAAATCGCAGCTCCGTAGCTCCGCAGCGGCCTGGCTGATGTAATGGCCGGGCCTGGAGGGGCTGGCGGCGGCAGCCTCGGCGGCAGCGGCTGCAGCCTGACGATGGGGGCAGGCTTCAGCGGCGGTAGTGATGCTTGCCAAAAGAGGTCGCCGCTCCGCAGCTCCGCCGCGGCCTAGCAGATGTAATGGCTGCGGCCTAGTGGAGGCTCGTGGCAGCAACCCCGTCCCGTAGCGTTTTTGCAGCGGGGCGGAGCGAAGCGGAGCAGACTCGGCAGCGCGGCTCGATGGTAGCCCGAAGGCGCGGCTCGATGGTAGCCCGAAGGCCAGCCTCTGCCCAGTGGCAGCCCCGAGGTGGCCACTCTGCAACTGCTGCAACCGCGGTCCAGCGGCCCAGCAGCAACAGCCCAGCGGCGGCGGCTCGGCTCGGCTCGGCTCGGCGTCTCGGCGGCCGCCCGGCTACAGTCCAGCCCAGCGATGAGACAATGGCGGCCACGGCGTTGGCCTTGCGGCGGCTCTAACGGCGGCAGCCCCAACGGCCCAACGCCCCAGCGGTCCAGCGGGGGTCTGAGGTGACCGCGACCAGCGTGGTAAGGGGTCCGACGCCCGGCGTCCAGCGGCGACAAGGCTGTGGCTCCAGCGGCCAAACCTGCCAGGTAAACCAGCCGCGACGCAATGGCGGCTATCCCCAACTTTCCTCAGCTCTTAATCCCGGCTTCCTGGAGCCCTCCCGGCTTTAAGCCCCTTTATCAGGAGCCTGAGACCCGGGGGTCTCTCTCCCCTTAGTTTGGGATGGATTGATGAAGGGGAGGTTCAGGATTCCTCCGGATTAGATTGTTGGTATTAAGCAGCTCTGAGTTCCCTGCTGCTTACCTCCATGCCGGAACCGGAAGCCAGATTGAAAAAGGAGAGGAAGAAGGAAGAAGTAGAAAAAGAAAAAGGAGGAGAGGAGGAAGATGAAAGGAAGAGGAGGAAAGAACGAAAAAGGAGGAGGAGAAGGAAAAATACTCATAGGAGGAGAAGAGGAGAAAGAAGAAGAAAACAAAGGAGAGGAGGAAGAAGAAAGGAAGAGGAAAGAGAGGGGAGGGAAGAGGAAGATTACAGGGAGGAAGAAAGGAAGCAGAGTAAATAATGAAAAAGGAGGGGAAGAAGAAGAAAAAGAAAAAGGAGGAGGGGAGGAAGATGAAAAGAAGAAAATGAAAGAATGAAAAAGGAGAGGAAGAAGGAAGGTAATGATAGCAAAAGAGAAAGAAGAAAAAGGAGGAGACATAGAAGAAGAAAGGAAGAATGAAAAAGGAAGGGAAGAAGGGAGATAATAATAAAAGAGAAAGAGGAAGAAAAAGGAGGAGAGGAGGAAGAAGAAAGGAAGAGGAGGAAAGATAGACAAAAGAGAAAGATGGTGGAGGAGAACGAGAAGGAAGGATGAGGATGAGAAAAGAAAGGAGAGAGCAGAAGGAAGATGATAAAGGCTGAGGAGGAGAAAATGTTATAAGAAGAGGGAAAAGAAGGAGAGGGGAAAAGGAAAGGAAGAGAAGGAAAGAGGAAAGAGGAGGAGAGAGATTATGATAGAGGAGGAAGAAGCTCAGAAGAAGAAGGAAGATACTGCTAGAAGAACAAAAAGCCACTTCTGAGTCTCCTCATGGAGAGAAAAAGCTGACTATAAATAAACATGATGATGACGATGATGATGGTGGTGATGATGATGATGATGATGATGATGAGACAACAAGGAAGAAAAAGAAAGGAGGAAAGAGAGAAAAAGAAGGAGGGGAAGGGAAATGGTAGAGGAGGAAGAGGCTGAAAAGCAGAAGGAAGTTAATGACAGAAGAAGGAAAAGGAGGAGGAACAGGGCAAAGGGAAAAAGGACAAGATGGAAGAGGAAGGACAAAGGAAAGATAAAAGAGGAGGAAGGAAAAGAGAGATAATGATATAAGAGAGGAGAAAGAGGAGAAAAGAAGAAAAAAGGAGAAGGAAGAGAGGAAGAAAAGCAGAGGAAAGAGAAAAAGGAGAAGGAAGATGACAGAGGAAGACGGCGACAATGGAGAGAGAAGAGGAGGAAGGAAAAGAAAGATGATGACATAAGAAGAGGAAAAGAAGGAGGAGAAAAAAGGAGGAGGAAGAGAGGAAGAAGGAAGAAGAGCAGAGGAAAGAGAAAAGGGAGATGGAAGATGACAGAGGAAGAAGAGGACAATGGAGGGAGGGAAGAGGAGGAAGGAAAAGAAAGATGATGACATCAGAAGAGGAAAAGAAGGAGAAGAAAATAGGGGGAGGAAGAGAGGAAGCAGAGGAAAGAGAAAAAGGAGAAGGAAGATGGCAGAGGAAGGCAATGACAAAGGAGGGAGAGAAGAGGAGGAAGGAAAAGGGAGATCATGATACAAGACGAGAAAAGAAGGAGGAGAAAAGGAGAAAAAGGAAGAGAAAAAGTAGATGGAAAGTGATGAAGACGACAACTAAGGACGGAGAGAAGAGGAGGAAGGAAAAGAAAGATGATGACATAAGAAGTGGAAAAGAAGGAGGAGAAAAGAGGAGGAGGAAGAGAAGAGGAAGAGCAGAGGAAAGAGAAAAGGGAGATGGAAGATGACAGAGGAAGAAGAGGACAATGGAGGGAGGGAAGAGGAGGAAGGAAAAGAAAGATGATGACATCAGAAGAGGAGAGACAGAGGAAGAGGACAATGGAGGGAGAGAAGAGAAGGAAGTAAAAGAAAGATGATGACATAAGAAGAGGAAAATAAGGGGGAGAAAAAAGGAGGAAGAAGAGGGGAAGAAGAAAGAGAAAAAGGAGATGGAAGATGACAGAGGATGACAAAGGAGGGAGAGAAGAGGAGGAAGGAAAAGGGAGATAATGATAAAAGATGAGGAAAAGAAGGTGGAGAGACAGAGGAAGAAGATGACAATGAGAGAGAAGAGGAGGAAGGAAAAGAAAGATGATGACATAAGAAGAGGAAAAGAAGGAGGAGAAAAAAGGAGGAGGAAGAGAGGAAGAAGGAAGAAGAGCAGAGGAAAGAGAAAAGGGAGATGGAAGATGACAGAGGAAGAAGAGGACAATGGAGGGAGAGAAGAGGAGGAAGGAAAATGATGAAGGGCTAGATGAAGAGTTAGAATAGATGAAGGGCTAGAAGGCATGATCATCAAGTTTGCTGACGACACCAAATTGAGAGGGATGGCCAAGACTCCAGAGGACAGGAGCAGGATTCAAAACGATCTGACAGATTAGAGAGATGGGCCAAAACTAACAAAATGAAGTTCAACAGTGACAAATGCAAGATACTCCACTTTGGCAGGAAAAACGAAATGCAAAGATACAGAATGGGGGACAATGCCTGGCTCAAGAGCAGTACGTGTGAAAAAGATCTTGGAGTCCTCGTGGACAGCAAGTTAAATACGAGCGAGGAATGTGATGTGGCGGCAAAAAAAGCCAATGGGATTTTGGCCTGCATCAAGAGGAGCCTAGTGTCTATATCTAGGGAAGTCATGCTCCCCATGCTCTATTCCGCTTGGTTAGACCACACCTGGAATATTGTGTCCAATTCTGGGCACCACAATTCAAGAGAGATATTGACAAGCTGGAATGTGTCCAGAGGAGGGCGACTAAAATGATCAAGGGTCTGGAAACAAGCCCTATGAGGAGCGGCTTAAGGAGCTGGGCATGTTTAGCCTGAAGAAGAGAAGGCTGAGAGGAGATATGATAGCCATGTATAAATACGTGAGAGGAAGCCACAGGGAGGAGGAGGGAGCAAGCTTGTTTTCTGCTTCCCTGGAGACTAGGACGCAATGGAACAATGGCTTCAAACTACAAGAGAGGAGATTCCATCTGAACACGAGGAAGAACTTCCTGACTGTGAGAGCCGTTCAGCAGTGGAACTCTCTGCCCCGGAGTGTGGTGGAGGCTCCTTCTTTGGAAGCTTTTAAACAGAGGCTGGATGGCCATCTGTCAGGGGTGATTTGAATGCAATATTCCTGCTTCTTGGCAGAGTGGGGTTGGACTGGATGGCCCATGAGGTCTCTTCCAACTCTAGGATTCTAGGATTCTATGATTCTATGAAAAGAAAGATGATGACATAAGAAGAGGAAAAGAAGGGGGAGAAAAAAGGAGGAGGAAGAGAGGAAGAAGAGCAGAAGAAAGAGAAAAAGGAAAAGGAAGTTGACAGAGGAAGAAGACGACAATGGACGGAGAGAAGAGGAAGAAGGAAAAGGGAGATAATAATACAAGATGAGGAAAAGAAGGTGGAGAGACAGAGAAAGAAGACGACAATGGAGGGAGAGAAGAGGAGAAAGGAAAAGAAAGATGATGACATACCAAGAGGAAAAGAAGGAGGAGAAAAGAGGAGGAGGAAGAGAGGAGTAAGAGAAGAAAAAAGAGAAAAAGGAGAAGATGACAGAGGAAGAAGAGGACAATGGAGGGAGAGAAGAGGAGAAAGGAAAAGGGAGATCATGATACAAGACGAGAAAAGAAGGAAGAAAAAAGGAGAAAAAAGAAGAGAAAAAGGAGATGGAAGATGACAGAGGAAGAAGAGGACAATGGAGGGAGAGAAGAGGAGAAAGGAAAAGGGAGATCATGATACAAGACGAGAAAAGAAGGAAGAAAAAAGGAGAAAAAAGAAGAGAAAAAGGAGATGGAAGATGACAGAGGAAGAAGACGACAATGGAGGGAGAGAAGAAGATGGAAGGAAAAGAAAGATGATGACAGAAGAAGTGGAAAAGAAGGAGGAGAAAAGAGGAGGAGGAAGAGAAGAGGAAGAGAAGAGGAAAGAGAAAAGGGAGATGGAAGATGACAGAGGAAGAAGACGACAAAGGAGGGAGAGAAGAGGAGGAAGGAAAAGGGAGATCATGATACAAGATGAGGAAAAGAAGGAGGAGAAAAAGGAGATGGAAAGTGATGGACGAAGAAGACGACAATGGAGGGAGAGAAGAAGATGGAAGGAGAAGAAAGATGATGGCATAAGAGGAAAAGGAGGAGAAAAAAGGAGGAGGAAGAGAGAAAGAAAAGCAGAGGAAAAAGAAGAAGGAAGATGACAGAGGAAGACAACGACTAACGATGGAGGAGAAGAGGAGGAAGGAGAGAAGAGGAGGAAGGAAAAGGGAGATAACAATACAAGATGAGAAAAGAAGGTGGAGAAAAGGAAAAAAGGAGGAGAAAAAGGAGAAGGAAAGTGATGGAGGAAGGCGAGAAAGAAGGCACATAAGAAGAGGAAAAGAAGGAGGTGGAAAAGGAGAAAAAGGAAAAGGAAAATGATGGAAGAAGGCGAGAAAGAAGACACATAAGAAGAGGAAAAGAAAGAGGAGAAAAGGAGAAAAAGTAAGAGAAAAAGGAGAAGGAAAATGATGTAAGAAGGAGAGAAAGAAGGCACATAAGGAGAGGAAAAGGGGGAGAAAAAAAGGAGGAGGAAGAGAGGAAGAAAAGCAGAGGAAAGAGAAAAAGGAGAAGGAAGATGACAGAGGAAGCCGACGACTAAGGACAGAGAGAAGAGGAGGAAGGAAAAGAAAGATGATGACAGAAGAAGTGGAAAAGGAGGAGAAAGGAGGAGGAAGAGAGGAAGAAGAGTGGAGGAAAGAGAAAAAGGAGAAGGAAGATGACAGAGGAAGCTGACGACTAAGGACAGAGAGAAGAGGAGGAAGGAAAAGAAAGATGATGACAGAAGAAGTGGAAAAGAAGGAGGAGAAAAGAGGAGGAGGAAGAGAAGAGGAAAGAGAAAAGGGAGATGGAAGATGACAGAGGAAGAAGACGACAAAGGAGGGAGAGAAGAGGAGGAAGGAAAAGGGAGATCATGATACAAGATGAGGAAAAGAAGGAGGAGAAAAAGGAGATGGAAAGTGATGGACGAAGAAGACGACAATGGAGGGAGAGAAGAAGATGGAAGGAGAAGAAAGATGATGGCATAAGAGGAAAAGGAGGAGAAAAAAGGAGGAGGAAGAGAAGAAGAAAAGCAGAGGAAAAAGAAGAAGGAAGATGACAGAGGAAGAGAATGACTAAAGATGGAGAGAAGAGGAGGAAGGAAAAGGGAGATAATGATACAAGACGAGAAAAGAAAGTGGAGAAAAGGAGAAAAAGGAAGCGAAAAAGGAGAAGGAAAGTGATGGAGGAAGGCGAGAAAGAAGGCACAACAAATGGTGGGAGCGAAGGAGAGGAAGAAGAGGACGAGCGAGGGCCCATCCTCCTCCCCGTGCGCCCAGGCTGCGAGCGAGCGCCGGCTGCCAATTATGTCACTCCGCTTCACAGATCAATTGGCATAAATGTTAAATTTAAAAGGCAGCAGCAGCCTTTTGGGGAGGGGGAGGCCTCCCTTTCTTCCTCCCGTTCTCCCCCTCCCCAAAAGCGGCGATGACAAGAGTCTTCTTCTTCTCCTCTCCTTCTCTCCCGGCTCCGCACGCTGAGCTCCGATGACAGCTCTCAGCTCCTCTGACAGGTCTGGATGCGGGCCGATTTGGGTGTCAACCTGATCGCTAACTCAAATTTGTGTTTAACTTTTTTTGCAAAGTTAATTACAGATTACCACCCAAATGTTAAACATAAATAAGGACACCTTTCCCCCTCTTTACGCTGGGAACCATGCCATTGCCGCGCTCAGAGATATAATTACTGGGAAGTCCATATGTCTCAAGCAAAGCGGCCCAGAAGGGATGCGCAGCAGAGGCATGCGCACACGCTCCCCCAGAAATCAAGAAGGAAGGAAGGAAGGAAGGAAAGAAGGAAGGGAGAAGCCCAAGTGTGCTTTCAATGCATTTGAATGGTATTTGCGTTGGGTTGTTGTAGGTTTTTTCGGGCTATATGGCCATGTTCTAGAGGCATTCTCTCCTGACGTTTCGCCTGCATCTGTGGCAAGCATCCTCAGAGGTAGTGAGGTCTGTTGGAACTAGGAAAAAGGGTTGATATATCTGTGGAATGACCAGGGTGGGACAAAGGACTCTTGTCTGCTGGAGCTAGGTGTGAATGTTTCAACTGACCACCTTGATTAGCATATAATGGCCTGGCAGTGCCTAGAGCAAACTTTTGTTGAGAGGTGATTAGATGTCCTTGTTTGTTTCCTCTCTGTTGTTGTTTATTTACGGTCCACGAGAAAGAGATCTAGGAGTCTTAGGAGACCACAAGCTGAACATGAGCCAGGTACATCATGCGGCAGCTCAAAAGGCCAATGCCATTCCAAGATGCTTCAATTTGATTTTTAATTTCAAAAATTTTATAGTAAAGGTGTCCCCTTGACATTAAGTCTAGTCATATCCGACTCTGGAGTTGGTGCTCATCTCCATTTCTAAGCCAAGGAGCTGGTGTTGTCCGTAGACACTTCTCAGTTGGCTTTTTCTAGAATTTATAACAGGCCTGGGCCAACTTGGGCCCTCCAGGTGGTTTGGACTCCAACTCCCACAATTCCTAACAGCCGGTAGGCTGTTAGAAATTGTGGGAGTTGGAGTCCAGAACACCTGGAGGGCCCAAGTTGGCCTAGGCCTGCATGAGTGTTTCCTTACCGATTGCCCTTCTTGTTCAGAGCCCAGTTGCATTGGTTGTTTACTACCTTGGGTTGTTTGTTTACTTCCGCCGAAGTCTTCCTCCTTCTCCCCCCTCCCTCACCTCCCTGTTGCCCTTCTTACGGGGTTTCATTTCTGGGGAAGAGGTGCTCACTTGTATTACGAGTCTGATTGGAAGGTGGTTCATTAAAAAGAAGAAGAAGCTTGTTCTGTTTTAAGCACTTTAAATAAAAAAAATATGGTTGAGTTTCTTGCTTACGAGATGTCGGCGTGCTTTTTGTACGCGTCGAAAGGTTAGCATCCTTGAATGACTAGGTCAATTTATTTAATTACGTATTAGCTTTATCTCCTTCCTTTCTCCCAAACTAAAATCAAGGTGGAGGGTTGCCGAGACGGACACAGAAAGCCCAAAGTGGCTTTTCAATTACTTGGAGAGAAGTTACATTTTAATAAGTTAATTAAAATTAACTATAAACAGGCAGTTTTCTCAAATGATGGACAAGATAGGTTCTATGTATTGCCGAAGGTTTTCCACAGCCAGAGTTGCTGGGTTGCTGTGAGTTTTCCAGAATGTGTGGCCATGTGCCAGAAGCATTCTCTCCTGACGTTTTGCCTGCATCTATGGCAGGCATGCTCAGAGAAGCCATTGAAATCCACAAGAAGCAGGTGGGAAATTTCAGCAATATCTGTGGAATAATGTCCAGGGTGGGAGAAAGAATTCTCGTCTGTGAATGTTGCAATTCACTAGCTTAACTGCATCACACTTTTGTGCTGCTAAGACTCCTGAATCCCTTTCGCATGGACGCTTGTCAAGCCAGGTGTGTCACCAGCCATCCCCTCCCCAATGCCAGAAATACAGCTTAATGGCGTAACATTAGAAAATGTGGACCATTTCAGCTCCCTTGGCAGCCACCTCTCCACCAAAGTCAACATCGACACCGAAATACAACACTGCCTGAGCTCTGCGAGTGCAGCATTTCTCTGAATGAAGCAAAGAGTGTTTGAGGACCGGGACATCCGTATGGATACTAAGGTGTTTGTTGATAAAGCTATTGTCCTCCCAGCCCTGCTATACGCCTGCGAGACGTGGACTGTCTACAGACGTCAACATTGACACTGAAATACAACACCACCTGAGCTCTGCGAGTGCAGCATTTCTCTGAATGAAGCAAAGAGTGTTTGAGGATTGGGACATCCATAGGGAGACCACAGGGCTTGTTTATAAAGCTATTGTCCTCCCAACCCTGCTATATGCCTGTGAAACGTGGACTGCCTACAGACATCACATGCAACTCCTGGAATGATTCCATTAACGCTGCCTGCGGAAAATCCTGCAAATCTCTTGGAAAGACAGGCGAACAGGTGCTGGAAGAAGCAAAGACCACCAGCACTGAAGCAATGGTCCTCCGCCATCAACTCCGCTGGACCGGCCACATTGTCTGGATGCCCAACCACCATCTTCCAAAGCAGTTGCTCTACTCCGAACTCAATAATGGAAATGGAACGTTGGTGGACAAGAAAAGAGATTTAACAACGGGGTCAAAGCCAACCTCAAAAACTCTGGCATAGACAGTGAGAACTGGGAAGCCCTGGCCCTTGAGTGCTCCAGCTGGAGGTCAGCTGTGACCAGCAGTGCTGCAGAATTTGAAGAGGCACGAATGGTGGGCGAAAGAGAGAAATGTGCCAAGAGGATGGCGCATCAAGCCAACCCTGACCGAGACCGCCTTCCACCTGGAAACCAATGCCCTCACTGCGGGAGAAGATACAGGTCAAGAATAGGGCTCCACCGCCACGTACGGACCCACAAGAATATTGGAAGACAATTCTCCTCGGAAAACGAGAGATCACCTAAGTAAGTAAGAACTCCCACTGCAGAAGTATAGCAGTTTGACTGCACATTAAGTGCAGTTGTTCACTGCTATGGAATTATGGAATTTGTAGTTTTACTGAAAGATTTGCCTTTCTCTATCAAAAAACTCTGGTGCCACAACGAGATACAGATCTCAGTATTTCATAGGATGGAATCATGGCAGTTAAAGAAATGCCAAAATCTGCTTTTCTTGAAGATTTCCTTTTTAAAAAGCTTCTATACTCATATCCATCCCCCTGACTAGGATCCCCTGAATTAGCCCAGAGGATTTTGAAGGTGTCTACCTAAGAGTGGGTGACCAGGACAGACTAGGGGTCTTGTTGGTGTACCGGCCACCTCGCTGCCCAACATCCTCCCCACCTGAGGTGACGGAGCTGATCTCGAGCTTGGCCTTGGACTCACCCAAACTGATGATTTTGGGAGACTTCAGCTTCCATGCTGAATCAACCCTTGTAGGAGCACCTCAGGACGTCATGGCCGCCATGAAAACCATGGGGCTGTCCCAAGTGATATCTGGCCCACCTCATAGGTCGGGTACACTCTGGATCTGGTGTTTGTTTTCATGAGTGAGGGGAGACATGATCTGGCAGTGAAGGATTTGTTTATAGCTCCTTTGTCATGGTCAGACCATTTTCTGGTCAGGTCCAGACTCACCGGGACCCTGTACCTCCACAAAGGTGGCAGACCCATTAAGATGGTCCTCTCCAGGAGACTTATGGAGCTGGATGAATTCCGGTTGTCTCTTGGGGAGTTTCTAGCTACCAAGGTAGGTGATCCTATTGATTCCCTGGTTGACCTCTGGAACACGGACACAGCCAGGGCTATCAATACAATCCCTTTGAAGCATCCCCTTCCCAGATGTGGAGCTAAATTATCCCCTTAGTTCTCCAAGGAGCTATTAGCAATGAAGCAGAAGGGAAGGAGACTAGTGTCTGATCAAGGGTCTGGAGAACAAGCTCTATGAGGAGCTGCTTAAAGAGCTTGGTATGTTGAGCCTGCAGAAGAGAAGACTACGAGGAGACATGATAGCCATGTATAAATATGTGAGGGGAAGTCACAGGGAGGAGGAGGGAGCAAGCTTCCTTTCTGCTGCCCTGGAGACAAGAGTGCAATAGAGCCATGGCTTCAAACTACAAGAAAGGAGATTCCACCTGAACACGAGGAAGAACTTCCTGACTGTGAGAGCCGTTCAGCACTGGAATTCTCTGCCCTGGAGGAGTGTGGTGGGGACTCCTTCTATCGAGGCTGGATGGCCATCTGTTGGGGGTGCTTTGATCACGATTGTCCTGCTTCTTGGCAGAATGGGGTTGGACTAGATTGCCCACGAGGTCTCTTCCAGCTCTATGATTCTATGAGTGCGAATGGCGTAAGAATCAGATCAAATCCAACCTCTAGCGGGTGAAACTCCACATAGAGGGTATGTTATGTAACTCTGATGCTTTTCATCAAGGACATAATGAACGATATAAGGGCAAACCATGCCACTGCCAAAAATGATGGAAAAGGGAATGGGATTTGCCCCCATTGCCACCAGTTAAAGAAGAAGGGTAATAGTAGGGGTGGGCACTGGGCTGTGTGTGTGGTGTGTGGAGCATCTTTGGCATTTGGAAGAAAGGAAACATGATAAAACTTGGTGGGCTAAGAGTGGTAGATGTGCCCTTCACGTGTGGCGATTTTCACCCCTCCGGCCCTAAAACTGAGGGGAAGGGGAGCCTGGGAAGGCCACCCATGTTGATCAATGGTCCATAAAATTTTGTTCTTTTGGACTTGGAACAAAAAAACTCATCCAGAAAGGTGTCCATTTTCAGGAGAGGTGCTTGAAAATGGAAACAGGGCCTTACAAATGAAAGAAACGGAAACAGATTGTGATTCTATACAACTGCACAAGACTACTTCCAACTGTAGGATTCAGTACTGCCATAGCTTCCCTCTGCCCACCAAAACACCAATGGGAGCTGGTGGCTTCCATGTCAGTGGAGTGGTGAATCCACCTTGGGTTTGGAGCCTTCCCAGGAGCTCTCTGAGGTGTTTGGTCTAGGATGCCACGGAAAGCTCAGAGTGTATTCATTGCCGAAAGGGAGGGAATGGGATGGTTCTTCTCTCTAATCGCCCAGTTATATGATTGGCAAAAGGAGTCCTAGTGAAGATCATGAACCAGCCAAACGGTCTTATTGGTTCCTGGGAAGAATCCTATAATGCCTTCAGAACATACTCACAATAATAATAATAATAATAATAATAATAATAATAATAATACTTTATTTATACCCCGCTACCATCTCCTGAGGGACTCGGTGCGGCTTACATGAGGTCGAGCCCACAACACATCAATACAAGCAATAACAATTACAATGCGAAGCAAAATACAAATACTAATACAAAGCAATTAAAATAAATCTTATACACAAATTGTATTGTTATTGTTTTGCTGTTGTTGTGTTGAGGCCTCGGCCTTTGTAAGCCGCATCGAGTCCTTCGGGAGATGCTAGCGGGGTACAAATAAAGTTTAATTAATTAATTAATTAATAATAATAAAAATAATAATAAATGACATAAACATTGAACAATAGCACAAAACACATTTAAAATCTAGGGCATTGGGGGAACATACAAGCAGTCCTAAATCAGTATACAGCGCTTTTGGAGGACATAATGCTAAGGGTTCGTTATTCCGGCAAGGCACACTGGAACAACCACATCTTCAAGCTCCTCCTAAAGACTGCCAGAGTTGGGGCATGCCTGATATCCTTAGGAAGTGAGTTCCAGAGTCGAGGGGCCACCACCAAGAAGGCCCTCTCCCTCATCCCCACCAACTGCGCCTGCAAAGGAGGCGCGAGAGCGAGCGGGGCCTCTCCAGATGATCGAAGAGATCGTGCGGGTTTGTATACAGAAATGCGGTCACGCAGGTAAGCGGGTCCCAAACTGTTCAGAGCTTTGTAGGTAAGAACCTGCACCTTGAATTGGGTCTGGAAGATGAATGGCAGCCAGTGGAGCTCTTTGAACAGGAGGGTTGACCGCTCCCTGTAAGGAGCGCCAGTTAACAACCTGGCCGCTGGCCGTTGGACCAGCTGAAATTTCCGAGCCGTCTTCAAGGGCAGCCCCACGTAGAGCGCATTACAGTAGTCCAATCTGGAGGTGACTAAGGCATGGACCACCCTGGCCAGATCCACCTTCGCAAGGTACGGTCGCAGTTGGTGCACGAGTCTTAGTTGTGCAAAGGCCCTCTTGGCCACCGCCGACGCCTGAGCCTCAAGCGTAAGTGATGAATCCAAGAGGACTCCCAAACTGCGGACCTGAGACTTCAGGGGGAGTGCAACCCCGTCCAGCACAGGTTGCCACCCTATACCCCGGTCAGGTTTGCGATCGACTCATGCTGTTCTAGATTAATCCTCTGAAGAGTGGAGAGAGCAAACACAGGGTTAGACTGGGGCTGTATTCCAAGGGGGGAAGTCGGCATTGCCATGAGAGGGGAGGATGTGTGTTGCCAAAAAGTCTGCCAGTGTTCCTCTCAGGCGATGTTTCCCCTGAAATACATGCGCTGCTGCCTTTTGGAGCATGCTGTACTCCTTGGCTGCCAGGCTCTTGATCTCCATGGAAACAGCGAGGCTCTCATTAAAATCCTTGGGCCATCTCTTCCTTCCTCTCTCTCTCTCTCTCTCTCTCTCTCTCTCTCTCTCTTCCAGGTTTTCTTTTTCTTTTTTGGCGGGGCTGTGAACATATCCCTCACCCAACGAAAGAAGGAAAAAATAACTCAGTGTTACAAAGAATTTTACTTTTGGTTTTCAGACTCTTGTACAAAGTGTGTGGGGTCACAGTGGAGAGGTGGGTCCAAGGCACATAGACGTATAGGGTTTGGGGGGGAGGGGGGGCTTTTGGCCACCAAGCTGACCCTTTGCCTATTTCTGACTTAGGGTGCATCTACTCTGCAGAATAAATTCAGCTTGGCTCAATGATATGGGATGATCCTGGGAATTGTAGTTTGACAATAATAACAATCATCATCATCATCTTTGGGTTGTTGTAGGTTTTTCCGGGCTATATGGCCATGTTCTAGAGGCATTTTCTCCTGACGTTTCGCCTGCATCTATGGCAAGCACCCTCAGAGTTTGCTTGCCATAGATGCAGGCGAAACGTCAGGAGAGAATGCCTCTAGAACATGGCCATATAGCCCGGAAAAACCTACAACAACCCAGTGATTCCGGTCATGAAAGCCTTTGACAATACATAATAATCTTTATTTATAACCCGCCACTATCTCCCCAAAGGGGACTCGGGGCTAACATGAGGCCAAGCCCAAAATAATAAAACATAATTAGACACAAAACAGCAAAAATACATCATAACAAAATATATAAAATAACAAATGAAATAAGCAGTATAAAATAGCACTGTAAAATCAAACACAAAGGTCAAGGTCTTCGGCTTCTCTGCCAAAGAGTGAGACAATACCCATCATTCAGAGTATTTTGTTGTTGTTGTTGTGTCAGGAGCGACTTGAGAAACTGCAAATCACTTCTGGTGTGAAAGAATTGGCCGTCTGCAAGGACGTTGCCCAGGGGACGCCCGGATTATTTGATGTTTTTATCATCCTGACCAAAAGGTCATGAGTCTGAAGCCAGCCCAGATCGGAGTGAGCTTCCAACCAAATTGTGTAGCTTGTTGTCGACCTTTGCAGCCCGAAAAACAGTTTCATCTGTCAAGTAGGAAATTCAGGTACCACTTATGTGGGGAGGCTAATTTAACTGATTTACGAGGCCATAAAAATCTCCAGGAAACATGCAAAGAATGAGGAAGTACTTCATCAGTGTCACAAACAGACGGTGAAGCGACAGCTCCCCTGGTGGCCAGAAGCTGGAATGTTACATAGCCTCTGAGTGTCTGTCTATATATGTTGTGTGCCTATGGCATTGAATGTTTGCCATGTATATGCACATTGTAATCGCCCTGAGTCCCCTGCCGGGCGAGGAGAAGGGCGGAATATATAAATACTGTCAATAAATAAATAAATTGGGGAGAAGAGGAGAAGCATGACTTCAGTTCAGCGGTGGAGAGGTTGGCTGGTGGCCACCCTGCCCCCAAAAGAGCAACTCGCTCACTCCCCAAAAGAAGGTTAAGAGTTTGGGGGGTAAGGAGGGGACCCCAGGACACTCAGGTCCCAAATCCTTCCCAGTATTGAAAGCTGGTGCTAACTGCAGGGCAACTGGGGCGGAGTGGCTGTCTGTCACCCCGCCCTTCCTAAGCCTACCCGCAATAGTAACAACTGTCCAAACAACGGCAAAGGAGATGGTGGCCTTGGGCAGCAAGGGAGGGTCCCAACGGCCTCCCCTAAGCAGAGCCTTCTCCTGCACCCCAAGCCCCGCACACTGAACCACAGCAACACACAACTGAACCCACAACTACCCACAAATTCCGACTCTCTCCAGACCCAGTCCCTTTAAATAAAACCCAACAGAATGAGATGCCAACAGCCAAGGCAAGGCCAAATCTGGCTCAGAAGAGTAGAGCAGTGGCCGGCTAGGCTGGGCTATTGGCTGCTGCTTTATTTATTTACTTCATTGTTACCCCACTTGGCAATGCCCGCTTTGGGGGTGGTTGCTCCAATAAATACAAGGAGCAATGCGTGCCCACGCGATAACGTTCTCCTTCTCCCATTGGCCCAACAGGCTGGGCCGAGAGGGAAATAGCACGTGACAATGCTCAGTGTGCCATGTGAGGAGCGCCACGTGGCCTAAAAATAAGGCAAATGGAAGGTAACCGTTCACACTTCCTTTCGTTTCCGGACCTACTTTCGTACCACAGAGGAGGCTACCTGTTGTGACTCAGCTGGAACCACAGACACAGACGGAGAGTGTTGTGACTCAGGTGGGGCCTCAGAGTGACTCTGACAAGGATGATGGGATTCAGGCTCACAATCAGGTTCAAAACATTCCTGTTGTAGACAATGAGGAACAGGGTGTGCAAGTTCAGTTTCCCACAGCAGGGAAGGATGTTGTTGATACTGAAACTAGCCAGGTGCAAATTGACTCAGAAAAGGAGGAGAGTTCTCAGCCTGAGAGTAGGCAGGAAGGCAACCAGGTGGACACTAACGAGCAGCCTGACCTTGATGAAACAGGAATCCTAGATCGGGCCGACCGTTTGGAATTCAGAGTTCGAAGGAGTGTGAGAATCGCCAACAAGAAGGAGGTCAGAGGCCAAAGAAATGCTTTCATGTATTGCGAAGGGTATTAAGCAATGTGTTTGAAAACAAACATTTGACACAGCAACTTCTCGCTCAACCAAACAGCTTGTGCTCATTTTCCTGTGTCCATGGCCTTGGGATTTTGTCGTGTTCTAATGGGACTTTGTTTCGTTGGTGCCTCTTGGAATCCTGCTTTACAGTTCTACGTTTTATTGATCTTTGAAACATTATTTGCTTTCTAAACTTTTCATTTTTACTTTTTAATAAATAGCACCGGGATTGTGGCGCAGCTGGCTGAGTGTCAGCTGCATTAAGATCACTCTGACCAAAAGGTCATGAGTTTGAAGCCAGCCTGGGTTGGAGTGGGTTTCCAACCAATTGTGTGTAGCCTGTTGTCGACCTTTGCGACCCCAAAGACAGTTGCATCTGTCAAGTAGGAAAACAAGGTACCACCTTAAAAAAGTGTGGGGAGGCTAAATTAACTGATTTATGAGGCCCTAAAGAAGACTCCAGCAAAGCATTGCAGCGGGGAAGCATGCGGGGAATGCGGAAGTGCTTCATCAGTGTCGCAGATGGACGAGGAAAACGACAGCTCCCCGGCAGCCAGAAAAAGTTAAACAGCCTCTGTGTATGTCTGTATATGTTTGTATGTCAAAAATTGGCATTGAATGTTTGCCATATATGTGTACACTGTAATCCGCCCTGAGTCCCCTGCTGTGGGGTGAGGAGAAGGGCGGAAGAGAAAAGCTGCAAATAAATAAATGAATGAATAAATAAACTTTTCATCTTTACTTTTTAATAAATTACAAAAACTTCAGTCTGTGTGCAGTTCTGGTGATTTCAGCAAGGTGAATCTATTCTGAGGAGCAACACAACCGTTTCATGCACCATGAATGAAACACAAGGATCAAAACCACAAATGAAACAAAAGAAGCAAATACCCTGCACACCTCCAGCCTCTACCACAACAACAACAACAAACCCTTATTCTGTACAGTTTTGGGAAGAGGAAAAAACATGAATATTTTCAATATCATCATCCAAAACCTTTTCCCTCCTTTTCAATATCTGACCAACTTTTAACTTTCCAAGGATTACCGAGAATAAGGTCATTGGCACCTGGTACTTGGCGCACTAAACTTCCAAGGCGGGGAGGCCCGTGACGAGCACCGTGAAGGGCAAACCTCAAGAGAGACTTCAAAGGTTAAATACACCAAAGAGTTTGCTGGCTAGGAAAAAAGAAAACCCCACAACACAACTTTGATTCAGGCTTCCAGTCAAGGTGAGCTTTTCATGGCCAAAGCTGCAAGGCAACGAGGCGCACATACGAGATTTGAAGAATTAAACCATCAACTTCAATACATTATACAGTGATTTTTAATTGAAGGCTTTTTTTTATTTTTTGGAAATTAAACTGAGTGTCCACGAGCGGCAGTGTTCTAATTGCAAGACTATGCAATAGTCATTCCTTATCAGGAAATCCAAAAATACTTTTTAAAAATCCAAAATTTGCCTGTGAGATCGGTCTGATGGGTCAATGTATTCAAACTGTGGCAAAGATACAGAATGGGGGAGACCTAGCTCAACAACAGTCAGTGTGAAAAAGTATCTTGGAGTCATCATTGACAACAAGCTAAACATGAGCCGACAATGTCATGTGGCGGCAAAAAAACCCAATGGGTTGTTGGCCTGCATCAAGAGGAGCCTAGTGTCTAGATCTAGGGAAGTCATGCTCCCCATGCGCTATTCCACCTTGGTCAGACCACACCTGGAATCACATTGTGTCCAATTCTGGGCACCACAATTCAAGAGAGATATTGACTCTAAAGTGGAATGTGTCCAGAGGAGGGCAACTCAAATGATCAAGGGTCTGGAGAACAAGCCCTATGAGGAGCGGCTTAAGGAGCTGGGCATGTTTCGCCTGAAGAAGAGAAGGATGAGAGGAGATATGATGAGGGCCATGGATAAATATGTGAGAGGACGTCATAGATTGGAGGGAGCAAGCTGTTTTCTGCTGCCCTGGAGACTATTATGCTATTTGTGTATGAGATTTATTTTAATTGCTTTGTATTAGTATTTGTATTTTGCTTTGTATTGTGGTCGTTGGTGGGAAAACTGCTTGTTAGCTGTCTGTTTAATGTTCAATGTTTTGATGTTTTACCTATAAGTAAACTGCCTGGGAGCTGATTCGGCGTCAGTTCCAACGTTGCAAAATGGCTCGCTTTGTCTCCGGCTCTGGGACTTGGGCCTTGGGAAATGCCTGCCTGGGGAATGCCTGCTTCATGTAACCTCATGCTATTTTCCTGGATTTTATTCTGCTTATTTGCTTCAAGCTTCCTGCCTTGGCTCAAAGGAAATATATTGGACTTTTACCTTGTACTGCTTATTTTGATTTGTTTGAAACCTCACAATAAACTTCTTTCTTCACAAGTTTGGCTGGTTTGTCAGAGAGAGCAAGGTGAATCTTAACTTGAGATACAACAAGTGTTGGGGTTCAGCCTCCGTGTGAACCTGAACCTGATTCTTTGATTGTATTTCCTGATGCAACTGAACAGGCTACTGAACATGTATTTTTCCCTGATGGTTTGGAAACTGTTGATTCTGAGGGCAGTGGCTGGGAAAGTGAAACTACACATCCTGATGAGAATGTTTCAGAATCAAGCGGTGATAACTCTCCAGAGGAGTTAACACCTGCCTTTTTTAATGAGGATAGAAAAGGACAGATTTGGAAAAACAGGAGTGAATTACAGAGTCTGCGAAGGTCAAGTAGATTAAAGGAATAGGAGGCTTCCAAGCCTGGAGGCGTGTCCCGAAACAGTTTCTTTAGTTTTAAGTGTCTCCCCCCAGGCTGTCTCGTTAGATCAAGCATCGTTTAGACTGAGGCATTACCTTGGCAGATTTCCCGTTTCCCATGGCCTGCATTCCCAGAGGCTTCTAGTTTCCAAGTACAGTTAGTGAGATACTAACAGGTTCCAGGTTTTTCTAGTGTTGCTTTTGGAATTTTGATCTAGTTCAGAGATATTCCTGACTGCTGAGTTTTACTGTGGCTTTTTGACTTCGCATTTTCCTCTATTTTGTAACCATTTTTCATCAATAAAAAGGGATTGTTTTTCCCACAGTCAAGTGTGGTGGATTTAATCTTATGGTCTTGTTTCCCGATCTGGGTTGCAACAACAAGATCATTTAGCCCAGAAAGGTGAGTGTTATATTGGAGTAAAGGCATGCGCTCCGTTGTGCACCCTTTCTGCAAGGCCAGCAAACAGAAAAACAATGCTGGGGATTCGTATGGCAAAACAAAGCATCAATAGCAACATAAAAGAAAAGCTCAGAGTAGATTACCTGTTTTATTTTCTGCGCTTTCCAAAGCTAGAAAGACAAAAGACATCAATGTTATTTCTGGTGAAAGGTAATAATCAGCCAAGTGAGTCTCTAGATCAAGCATTTGCAAACTTGTGCCCTCCAGGTGTTTTGGACTACAACTCCCACAATTCCTAACAGCTAGTAGGGCAGTGTTTCTCAACCTTCCTGATGCCGCAACTCCTTAATACAGTTCCTCCTATTGTGGTGACCCCCAACCATAAAATTATTTTCATTGCTACTTCCTAACAGTAATTTTGCTCCTGTTATGAATCGCAATGTAAATATCTGATATGCAGGGTGTATTTTCATTCTCTGGACCAAATTGGGCACAAATACCCAACACAGTGGGTTGTTGTAGGTTTTTTCGGGCTATATGGCCATGTTCTAGAGGCATTTTCTCCTGACGTTTCGCCTGCATCTATGGCAAGCATCCTCAGAGGTAGTGAGGTCTCTTGGAACTAGGAAAAAGAGTTTATCCTAGTCTCCAGGGAAGCAGAAAACAAGCTTGCTCCCTCCTTCCTATGACTTCCTCTCACATATTTATACATGGCTATCATATCTCCTCTCAGCCTTCTCTTCTTCAGGCTAAACATGCCCAGCTCCTTAAGCCGCTCCTCATAGGGCTTGTTCTCCAGACCCTTGATCATTTTAGTCGGCCTCCTCTGGACACATTCCAGCTTGTCAATATCTCTCTTGAATTGTGGTGCCCAGAATTGGACACAATATTCCAGGTGTGGTCTAACCAAAGCAGAATAGAGGGGTAGCATGACTTCCCTAGATCTAGACACTATGCTCCTATTGATGCAGGCCAAAATCCCATTGGCCTTTTTTTGCCGCCACATCACATTGTTGGCTCATGTTTAACTTGTTGTCCACGAGGACTCCAAGATCTTTTTCACACATACTGCTCTCGAGCAAGGCGTCCCCCATTTTGTATCTTTGCATTTCGTTTTTCCTGCCAAAGTGGAGTATCTTGCATTTGTCACTGTTGAACTTCATTTTGTTAGTTTTGGCGCTTCATCTCTCTAATCTGTCAAGATCGTTTTGAATTCTGCTCCTGTCCTCTGGAGTATTGGCTATCCCTCCCAATTTGGTGTCGTCTGCAAACTTGATGATAAGAACTGGGACAGTGACAAAGGAAATGTTTGCAACCTTCCTTATGTTAAGAAGGAAGTCAACACAAGCCTTGTGTTTGTCAACATCAATCAAGAAGATCAACATCTGGTCGGGAAACTGAGATGGATCCAGGATGGAAGACGTCTATCATTCATTTACAACTTTGGGATGACATCAGCAGAATATTCTTATAAAAGACTCGGTCTAATAATGCTCAAAGTGTGGCAGACCTGAGGAGTCTTTTCCACCTGTCATGCTCTACTCCATGTGAAGGAGAGAGATGGTGTATTTGGAGAGTGTCAGATATGCTCTGGGAAAGCATGATTCTGGACACTTTGGGGCTTCTTACTCAAGGGAAGAGGAAGAAGTGTGCTTTTGGAGTCTTGGATTTTGTGCCGGGAGTCAGGTTCTGCTTTATGGAAAACAGGGATCAGGTCCTTGGTATTGTTCTTAGGGAAAGAAGTTTTGGCATTTCAGCATTTTGAAGTTTTGGCGTTATGGAAGTTATGGAACTATGCATTGGCAGGTTGCAGGAAAGCAGGGTCTGGCCTAACAGGTGCTTCTCCAAGGAGGGAGAAAGGGATATGGTAATGTTGTAGGTTTTTTCGGGCTATATGACCAGGGTGGGACAAAGGACTCTTGTCTGCTGGAGCTAGGTGTGAATGTTTCAACTGACCACCTTGATTAGCATTTGATGGCCTGGCAGTGCCTGGGGCAATCTTTTGTTGAGAGGTGATTAGATGTCCTTGATTGTTTCCTCTCTGTAATATTTGAATGCCTGAGGATGAATGTGTGTACATGTGTGCGAACGTTAAGTGAAAATGTAATTCCCCTTTGTTTGCTTGTTAACCAATGTAATTGTGAATCCAATGTAGTTGCATAGAATCTGTCTGTCTGTATGTCCAATGTCATTCTTTGCCTAATGTTTTTCTGTAATCTGATCTACCCTCTCACACTGGAAATGGCAATAAAAAGAACCTATGCTTCAAAGTTATTGGAAAGTCATTCGTGACATAGTTGTTGAGATATTCATTGGAAAACTAGAGCAAAGTGTGCTATTGCAGGATGACGTCCCTCCCTCCTTCCCGCAAAGACAAAGTTTGTGCAGTTTAATAAACTTTTCCCATGTTTTTATGACAGAACCAATTAGGAAATGGCATTGATAAAACAGGAACAAAAATTGTGTTACAAAGTGTAACAACAACAACAACAGCAACAACAAATCTGTGTGTTACCATACAATTTCAGAGCACACCCAACTGGCTCCTTCTTCCTCTGCCTTTGTTGAGAATCAGGTCATGAGCCATTGGTGGGAATTTGTGCAAATTTGTGCACATCTTTTTACACATTTTTATCTAATATGCACATCGATTTGCACATTTTATCTAATGTGTTCATCTCCACCCTCCCACCACCACCACACTCCCAATTCATTGACTTTAACATTTATGTGTGTGTTGTGCATATCTTTTGTACGGCGTTTGTGCATTTTAAATTGTTCACTTCATTTGCATTTAAGAAATTTCTAAACATTAGAGAATATTATATATATATATATATATATATATATATATATATATATATATATATAATGGAAATGTAATAATAGAATAATAAACGTACTACTACTACTACTACTACCAATAATAATAATAATAATCAAGTGAAATAATAAATGTAATAAAAATAATAATAACAGAGAAAAATAATAAATAATTTTGACTTGAATATAAGCCAAGGGGGACTTTTTCAGTCTTAAAAAAGGACTGGAAAAACTAGGCTTATACTCGAGTATATACAGAAGTTTGTGGCACAAAAACCAAGTTTCTGGAGTAGAATCTGTAAAGATGGCCACCAATTTGTAAGGGAGCCACCAATTTGTAACGAAGGTGCCACCAGTTTGTGAAGATTTCACCAATTTGTAACGGTTTTGTAAAGATGCCACCACTTAGTAAGGGTTTATTAAATTGATAGCGTAGCTAATAGCTAGTAATATTGAATTGGTCTTTTTTTAGACGTAGCATGACTTAACTTGGAAAGGATTTGTAACAGAGACCAGGCTTTATAAGAAACTGTAACAAGTTTATTGAAATGTAGAAGACGCTTGATGGTTTCAATGTTTCTTGACTCTTAGAGGCACATATCTTCAGAGGTTACATTTATAACATTCTTTAAAACAACTCTGGAAAGGACTCTTCCTTCTACTAAACGGGTTTCAAACTTATTTTTCTTCAAACTGTGTTTCTTTCCTTAATAGATTACTTCAGATACAAGCTTATTCTTTCTTTGTGATATTTCTGTTGCAATAAAGATTCTCTCACCCCTTCTACTCATACACTAACTACTAATATAAATAAGTCAACTCGAATTATCTAAACAACCTAGGCTAAAAGCCAAAACCTTCCTGATTCTCACTACAATAGAATCAGACTTACCCTGTAGTTTTAAAACTACAGATTACCTTCCTGGTTCTCACTACTACAGAACCAGCCACTCCTGTAGTTTGAAGACTACAGACTGCCTTACTGGTTCTCAACACACCACAGAAACAGCCTCCCTGTAGTTCGCTGACTGCAGACTGACCATTTTAAAATGACTGCCCTGCCAAGTAGTAGTTGGCTCCGCCCCTATTTCCATAGCAACCCAGCTCAAAGTGAGCTGAGCTGCATTTATTTATTTATTTATTTATTTATTTATTTATTTATTTATTTATTTGCTGCATTTGTTGACCGCCGCTCTCAGCCCTGGGGCGACTGAGCTGGCTACCATTCCCCCCAGTTATGCTATTCTAAATACTTACCTCTCTAAACACCTATCTATAACTATACATAACTGTAGATTTAAAATTTACACTTCACCACAGAATCACATCTCATAAAAGAAATGGGAGCTTGGCAAGAACTTGGTACAGGAAACTAAGAGCACTTGATAACAAGTCCATGGTCAATTTCCAACTTTGACCTGAATGAGGCAACTCTTTCCCATGCATCAATATAAGGCTTTTCCAGGGTCCAAAGCTGCCAAGAAAGCGTTTCTTTTGACCTTGCTACCGGATAATGCCTTGTTATATTTCTTTTGCTATAAGCAAATGGACTGTCTGAGCCATTGCAGACTTTGTCTCGGCTTACAGAAACTTGGTTTTCTGTCTAAGCTCTCATTATCAGCTCTCTCTGATCTCGCATTATTTTTGGCATCTGAGAAATTATCTTTAGACAGTTAGTACAAAAAAGGAGATTCCATCTGAACATTAGGAAGAACTTCCTGACTGTGAGAGCCGTTCAGCAGTGGAACTCTCTGCCCCGGAGTGTGGTGGAGGCTCCTTCTTTGGAAGCTTTTAAACAGGCTGGATGGCCATCTGTCAGGGGTGATTTGAATGCAATATTCCTGCTTCTTGGCAGGGGGTTGGACTGGATACCATGAGGTCTCTTCCGACTCTATGATTCTATGACAGTTGTTCTGAGAGAGGCTGTGAAGGGCCCCTCTCAAGAATGTAGCCTTGGGAATCTTCCTCTCGTCTGAGCTTAACTCAGGCCCAAGCAAACTCCCATCCCCAAATCCACCATCAGGAACATCGTCCCCATTCCCATCATGAACATCAGCATTAACATGAACATCAGACACAATCACAGGCTGAACAGGCTGACATGCAGCACTCCCGGTTCAGCAGAAGGTTTCCACTTTCCATAGGTGTGCGCATGGCACCGAGATCCTGCTGTTTTGCGAGGGACCGAGTGATGCTTAAGCGAGAGACAGGGAGGAAGGGAAGTCCAGTTTACTGCAAATAGACCCCTTCGCTCTTCATCAACAGTGTCAAGAAAAGCAGAAGCCATTATTCCACCCAAAGGGATGCCGTCAGAATGGGGGAAGACGTGTCCACCCCTGCCGTGCCTGCGCCATCCCTTCCTGCTGCTAAGCTGATTGAAAGGGAGCCCAGGGATAAATGCGACCCCAATTAGGGCACCGGACAGTTTCGCATGTCAGCAAGGAGCAAAACGGAGCCATTTGAAGCAGTGAGGCAGCAGGCAAGGATGAGAAGCCCTTCTTCCTCTTTCTCCCCTTAAGGCCGTATGGCCAACACTGGGTCAGGCACGGGGGACACACATCATGCGTGCAGCAGCCAAGACCAATGACAGTCTTGTCTCTCTCAGACAAGACAGAGGTACTCCTGGTCAGTCGAAAGGCCGAACAGGGCATAGGATTGCAGCCTGTGCTGGATGGGGTTAATTACTTACTTAGGCGATCCCTCGTTGGACGAGTAAGATGGTCTTCCATTATGGGTTTCCTTGTGGATTCGTAGGTGGCTGTGCAGCCCTATTCTTGATCTACATCTTCTCCCACAGTGAAGGCATTGGTTTCCAGGTGGAAGGCAGTCCCGGTCAGGGTTGGCTTGACACGCCTTCCTCTTGGCATGTTTCTCTCTTTCGCCCTCCATTTGTGCCTCTTCAAATTCTACAGCATTGCTGGTCACAGCTGACCTCCAGCTGGAGCACTCAAAGGCCAAGGCTTCCCAGTTCTCAGTGTCTATGCCAGAGTTTTTAAGGTTGGCTTTAAGCCCATCTTTAAATCTTTTTTCCTGCCCACCAACATTCTGTTTTCCATTCTTCAGTTCAGAATAGAGCAATTGCTTTGGGAGATGGTGGTCGGGCATCCAGACAAAGTGGCCGATCCAGCGGAGTTGATGGCAGAGGACCATTGCTTCAAGGCTGGTGGTCTTTGCTTCTTCCAGCATGCTGACATTTATCCGCTTGTCTTCCCAGGAGATTTGCAGGATTTTCCGGAGGCAGCGCTGATGGAATCGTTCCAGGAGTTGCATGTGATGTCTGTAGACTGTCCACATCTCGCAGGCGTAGAGAAGGGATGGGAGGATAAAAACTTTATCAACTTGCCCCTTGGTCTCGTTACAGATGTCCCGGTCCTCAAACGCTCTCTGCTTCATTTGGAAAGATGCTGCAAACGCAGAGCTCAGGCGGTGTTGTATTTCAGTGTCAATGTTGCGCTGGATGGGGTTACACTCCCCCTGAAGATGCAGGTTCGCAGCTTGGGAGTGATCCTGGCTTCATCACTGAGCTTGGAACTCCAAGTTTCGGTGGTGACCAGGGGAACATTTGCCCAGTTAAAGCTTGTGTGCCAGCTGCACCTGTACCTTGGGAAGTCTGACTTGGCTACAGTGGTCCACACTCTGGTTACAATTCGATGCCGTTACATGAACAATTAATACAATAACCATTAAACAAACCATCAAACCATTAAATTACATAAAATACATAAGCCATTAATTAAACAATATAAAAACATTTGTTACCAAATAGAATCGTATCCTCATGTAAATTTAGGTACCGCTTATGCGGGGAAGCTAGTTTACGACGCCATAAAAATCTCCAGCAAGCATGCAAAGAATGAGGAAGTACTTCATCAGTGTCACAAATGGACGGTGAAGTGACAGCTCCCCTAGTGGCCAGAATACCCTCATGAAGAAGCTGGAATGTTAAATAGCCTCTGAGTATCTGTGTCTATATATGTTGTGTACCGATGGCATTGAATGTTTGCCATGTATATGTACATTGTAATCCACCCTGAGTCCCGTGTAAATAAATAAATATAGGCCAAGACCAGCACAATTCAAAGTGCTGGTCTTGGCCTATAAAGCCCTATACGACTCCAGTCCAGCTTACTTATCTGAATATATCTCTCTCTACATTCCGCCTCGTAGTCTAAGATCTGCTGGGGAGGCCCTGCTCTCGGTCCCACCAGCTTCGTAAATGCCGATCTAATTTCGCTGGGGACGAGGGACAGGGCCTTCTCAGTGGTG
This sequence comes from Anolis sagrei ordinatus, assembly GCF_025583915.1. Taxonomy (NCBI): domain Eukaryota; kingdom Metazoa; phylum Chordata; class Lepidosauria; order Squamata; family Anolidae; genus Anolis; species Anolis sagrei. Next base: position 204,616,416 of record NW_026847549.1, on the reverse strand, counting down.
ACCCCCCACCTGTGGAATTCGTTCCCCAGCTAAATTAGATCGGCGTCCTCCCTCCTTTCTTTCAGAAGAAAACTGAAGACATGGTTGTGGAACCAGGCTTTTGGCTAATGGATATAACGGCACCTGAACAGTGAATTGGACCAGACGGTTGTTATAATGGAAATGCTTTTATGATTGGATAACTAATGTTGTTTTAATGTATTATATTGTATGATTTTATTTTGCTTTTATAATAGTAATTATTGCGGCATCCAATCGTTGCCATTGTTAGCTGCTCTTGAGTCCCCTTGCGGCGGTGAGAAAAGCGGGGTAGAAATGCTGTAAATAAATAAATAATAAAGACCACCAGCACTGAAGTGATGCTCCTCCGCCATCAACTCCACTGGACTGGCTACGTTGTCTGAATGCCCAATCATCGTTTCCCAAAGCAGTTGCTCTATTCCGAACTCAAGAACGGAAAATGGAATATTGGTGGACAGGAAAAGAGATTTAAAAACAGGCTTAAAGCCAACCTTAAAAACTGTGGCATTGACGCTGAGAACTGGATAGCCCTGGCCCTTGAGCATTCTACCTGGAGGTCAGCTGTGACCAGCAGTGCTGCAGAATTTGAAGAATCATGGATGGTTGGCGAAAGGGAGAGACGTGCCAAGAGGAAAGCGTGTCAAGCCAACCCTGACCAGGACCACCTTCTGTTTGGAAACCGATGTCCTCACTGCAGGAGAAGATGCGGATCAAGAATAGGACTCCACAGCCACCTACGGACCCACTGCCAAGACTCCACATAGAATCATAGAGTTGGAAGAGACCTCCTGGGCCATCCAGTTCAACCCCATTCTGCCAAGAAGCAGGAATATTTTGGGACCTGCCTACCTGCGTGACCGCATCTCTGTCTACGAACACGCGCGCTCCCTTCGTTCATCCGGAGAGGCCCTGCTCGCGATCCCACCTGCGTCGCAGGCGTGTTTGGTGGGGACGAGGGACAGGGCCTTTTCAGTGGTTGTCCCCCGACTTTGGAACACCCTCCCCAAAGACATCAGACTAGCACCCACGTTGGCAGACTTCAGGAAGCGTTTGAAGGCCTGGCTATTCTGATGTGCCTTTCTGGAATAGAAAAACTCTAGCATTATGTCCCAGAAGCACTTTATTAGAGTTTTAAGATTCTCTGCACATTGCACTTGCCCAGAAATCCAACATACCACCTGCCACACCCAGCACTTTTTAATCTGTACCCATTACTTGGCCCGGCCCTGGTTTTTACTGTTATGGTGTAATGTTTTGTTGTTATTGCTTTATGTTTTGATTTGCTTTGAGTTGTATTTGTTATGTTGTTGTTGTGTTGAGGCCTTGGCCTTTGTAAGCCGCATCGAGTCCTTCAGGAGATGCTAGCGGGGTACAAATAAAGTTTAATAATAATAATAATAATAATAATAATAATATTTAAATCACCCCTGACAGATGGCCATCCAGCCTCTGTTTAAAAGCTTCCAAAGAAGGAGCCTCCACCACACTCTGGGGCAGAGAGTTCCACTGCTGAACGGCTCTCACAGTCAGGAAGTTCTTCCTCATGTTCAGATGGAATCTCCTCTCTTGTAGTTTGAAGCCATTGTCCCATTGCGTCCTAGTCTCCAGGGAAGAAGAAAGGAAGCTTGCTCCCTCCTCCCTGCGGCTTCCTCTCACATATCTATACATGGCTATCATGTGTCCTCTCAACCTTCTTTTCTTCAGGCTAAACATGCCCAGCTCCTTAAGCCGCTCCTCACAGGGCTTGTTCTCCAGACCCTTGATCATTTTAGTTGCCCTCCTCTGGACACATTCCAGCTTAGAGTCTACGCCTACTAACCCAAGGAGTGACCATCACTCAACAAAATTGATTTTGTCATTTGGGAGTTGTAGTTGCAGGGATTTATAGTTAACCTACAATCAAAGAATTGGACACAATATTCCAGGTGTGGTCTAACCAAAGTGGAATAGAGCATGGGGAGCATGACTTCCCTGGACCTAGACACTAGGCTCCTACTGATATCTGGGAGACCATCATCCTTGAGATACGAGGGATCGCCTAAGTAAAGTAAGTAAGTGAGTACTGGGTCTGTGTGTTTACTTTGTGTGTTTACTTTTTCCTCTGAAAGTGCCTAATGTACTCTGTCCCACTGAAAATGGGGGAAAGGACATTTTAAGGTTCAAAAAGTATTCATGATAAATATACACCTGAAGACACGCTTTTCCTTTTAGCTCTAGGTAGAAATGGCTCCTCCTTTTGCAAATATGGCCAGTGCATCTCAAGGGCAATAAACTATCTCCTTGTCTCGACAAGAATAAACAAACCAGCGACGTACCTCTTTGTTGGTGACTCCGGGGGCCAAAGTCCCGTGCTTATAGTCCTCCAGCAACTGGACCGCTTCTTGAAGGCGGCTCTGAACACAGAAAAAGAAAAGTGACACATGCAACGAAAAACAAACAAACCCAATGCAATCCACTTCAAGTATCAAAAAAACAGTTGGGTCTATTTCTCTGACCTATTAAGGCTGGCCCAAGACTGGGATATTTTCCGGGATACAAATCTAGGACAGGTTCCTGTAAACCAGGCCTGGGCCAACTTTGGCCCTCCCTTCAGGTGTTTTGGACTTCAACTCCCACAATTCCTAACAGTCGGTCGTTTGCCCATGCCTACTGTAAACACTTAAGATGAGAGTTTTAAATGCATATTGTTGCACTGGCTTCAATTTTTGGGACAGATTCCTGCAAGGAAATTCAAGCATGGATTTCAATTTTTGTAGGAGACTGGTGCGGAAGGATCTTTTCTTCGTGGTGCTGAAAGATCTCCTGACTTTATGTACTTTGCCATATTTTGCATTATCTATTCTACTGAGTGAATTAGAACCAGACATCCTGAGGTGTGAGGTTGAATGGGCCTTAAGAAGCATTGCTAACAACAAGGCAGCAGGAGACGACGGGATCCCAGCTGAACTGTTTATAATCTTGAAAAATGATGCTGTCAAGGTGATGCATGCCATATGCCAGCAAATATGGACAACACAAGAATGGCCATCGGACTGTAAAAAATCAACTTATAGAGTTATAACATAACTCAAAAACTGCGGGATAAATTCACACCAAATTTGGCCACAAGACACCTACTAACCCAAGGAGTGACCATCCCTCAACAAAATTGATTTTGTCATTTGGGAGTTGTAGTTGCTGGAATTTATAGTTTACCTACAATCAAAGAGCATTCTGAACTCCACCAACAATGGAATTGAACCAAACGTGGCACACAGAACTCCCATGACCAACAGAAAACACAAAAAGGGTTTGGTGGGCATGGACCTTGATTGTTGGAGTTGTAGTTCACCTACATCCAGAGAGGACTCAAACAATGATGGATCTGGACCAAACTCTACACGAATACTCAATATGCCCAAATATGAACACAGATGGAGTTTGGGATAAAGAGACCTTGACATTTGGGAGTTGTAGTTACTGGGATTTATAGTTAACCTACAATCAAAGAGCATTCTAAATCCCAATAATGACATAATTGGGGCATACTTCCCATACAGAACCCCTATGAATGAAGTCGAACATGACCCCCCTCCCCATTAGAGATAGTAACTTATAGTTTGCTAAGGGCAAGGACACCAGACTGGATAATAAGAGTTAAGCCTTGGTCAATTTGGTGTGTATCATTTAATCAAGGCTTTGTGCCCTATTTTCATATGTTTACAGCAGAAGGTAACCAATTTATTGCTGAAAATCATGCCACAAAAGTATTTGACTTTTCCCACCTGAGGCACACCTGGGCTCCTGATGGTCCCCCACCTCACAAACAAGGGACTCTCTTTCCCCCTCAGGGATATATTTCCCTTCATGGACTTTCCTATGAATAATATGAACTATGTACACTGGGGGAAGGGAGTTGGGTTTACTCTCTGTGTTATGACTTCTATATTCTCATATTTTCTCCTGTATTTCTATATTTCCCTTCATGTATTTGACCTTGCCCTGACCCTTTTGCCCCCTTCCCCTCTCCGTGGGGGAAATCTACAAGGAAGCTGCCCTGCTTCTGGAAAAGCAATCAGCGATCAGGAAAAGACCCTTATCTTTGGACATTCTTTGCACGGACAATAGTAAAGGAAATCCTTTTGACTTCAGAGTTGGGCCACCATTAGGATTTCTCTTTGGCAGATTTTTTAATCATATAACAATGGGGGGAATATGACCTTAAGAAACTCCTCTTTTCCTCCAAGCCGTTTTTCTTTCAAATCTTACCACTAAGGACATTCACAAAAGTTTCCCCTTTGTGCCTTATCTGATTGTAAGAGGAAAACCTGGATTAAGCCATCAATGCTTATCACAGGCCCATCTCAGGACAATAAAGTGGCTTCGGGCAGATGAAGAAAGAACTTGACGATGATTAGGAAATGATTAATGGATTAGAACTATGGAACTCTGAAAAATGGAACGCTGAGCACGAGAATAGTTTTATATGATGTGTTATGTACTTGTTGTTGATTGTTTTAACTGTGATAACTGCTTTTAACTATGGTTTTGTATATTATGTGTAAATTGTATAGGCATCAAAATGTGCCGTTTTTGTAAGCCGCCCTGAGTCCTCCCTCGGGGGTTGAGAAGAGCGGGGTAAAAGTACGTGTAATAAATTCTCTGGAAGGCCGATCCCCAGCCCCAATAAGCCTAAGGACATTAAAACTCCATAATCCACTCCAGAATGCATTGTCTCTCTTCATCCCGCCTCCCTCCCTTCTGATTTGCTGGAGCGTCAAGATAGCAGGAGCCTCCTGATAGGCTCTGGCGCCCTGCGAAAGCCCTGTGATTGGCCCTGATGCATGGGGGATGGCCAAGCCTCCTCCCAGCAGTTTGCGCGTCAGCCAATCCCCTTCGAGCTGGGCGGGAGGGGGAAGTGGGAATTTTGAAACTCACAACTCTGTATTTCCTATAAAAATGGCCTTTATTTCTGTAACCACATGCTCTGCTTGGCGAATGATTGCTGCTCTGCATCCTTTTCAGCTGAATTGCAAATAAAACATCTCAGTGGCACTTCCTTCCACTTGGTGAGACTTTTTATTGGGAAAAATCTGGGATTGGGTGCTTCTCTCTGTCTCGCCAGGGTAACGAACTCTTTAAAGAGTCTGATTGGTCTCTGCCTCCTGGCAAAAACCCCTAAATTCCTGCTCTATAACATGACCAGCAGAAAATACTTAAGGCCACCCAGCCCAACTCCCTTCACCAGGGCAAGAAAACGTAATCAAAGCCCTCGTGACAAAGAGCCATCCAGCCATAGATATAGACAGATAGATAGATAGATAGATAGATATGATTCAGACACAGAGAGATATAGTATCATTTGAAAGGGACCCCTAAAGAGGGACAATTCTATGTTGCATGCTCCAGAGTAGACAAACCAGACACTCTCCACATCAACACTGACAAAGATACAGCAATACTGTTTACCCACAAGCACAAAGAAATTACATATATTGGAAACCAACACTTTCTCATGACTTTATTTTCCAGATCACCAGACTGGGCCACAGCAACACCTGGCAGGGTATGGCTAGTCCAACATAAACGAGCCAGTACAACGTTGAATAAGCAAAAATGTTGGATAATAAGGAGGGCTTAACGAAAAGCCTATCAAACATCAAATTGCATTATGATTTTACAAATTAAGCACCAAAACATCAAGTTTCACAACAAATCAACAGGAAAAGCAGTTCAATATATGGTAACGTTATGTAGTAATTGCCGTATTTACGAATTTAGCACCAAAACATTGCAATGTATTGAAACAGCTGTGGATTCGGACGGGAGGCAGACTGCATTGGATAATACAGAACGTTGGATGAGCGAAGGTTGGATACGCGAGACTCTATTGTAAATGCCTGCCTGGAAGGATGGGGTTGGACTGGATGGCCCCTGGGTGTCCCTCCCAACTCTTATGAATTTAGCACCCAAACATTGTATTGAAACTGCTGTGGATCTGGTCGGGAGGAAGACTGCATTGGATAATACACAACGTTGGATGAGCGAAGGTTGGATACGCGAGACTCTATTGTAAATGCCTGCCTGGAAGGATGGGGTTGGACTGGATGGTCCCTGGGTGTCCCTCCCAACTCTTATGAATTTAGCACCCAAACATTGTATTGAAACTGCTGTGGATCTGGTCGGGAGGAAGACTGCATTGGATAATACACAACGTTGGATGAGCGAAGGTTGGATAAGCGAGACTCTCCTGTAAGTGCCTGCCTGGAAGGATGGGGTTGGACTGGATGGACCCTGGGTGCCCCTTCCAACTCTTTATGATTATTCTAAATGGAACCAAGCGGTTGACAACAAAGCCACTCTCGGCCATAGAGCGCCTGCCAAAGAAGTGAATGGTTACTAAGGAGTTTGGGAAAATGACCCAATTTCACATCACAAAAGCAAACCAGGCAAAAAGGGCCTGCTTAGTGTTTTGGGAACGATTTGTGCTTGCTATTTTAGAATTGCAACTTTGGGGGGGGGGGGAAGTGGATAGACATTGGAATTGCAAGCAATAAATGCTTCCTTGCGAGAGAAGGGCACGGGACATAATGTGCTCCCCGGAATGAAAAACGTGGAAGGGAGGGAAAGAAAAATCAATGAATGGTTCTGGATGGATTTCCCTCCCCAACTCAAAACCGTATTGAATACATCTCGGGGAGTTACTATAACAACCTTGGCTGGAACCCATCTTGAAAGTTGGGCAGGGAAAAATACCGCAAACAAAAACGGGGAGAAAGATCGGCCTCGGCTTTAAAACGTTTGTGGGGATCATGTAATAGACTAATCTGATCTCTTTTTTCGATAGAGTTCCAAGCTGGGTAGATGCAGGGAATGATGCCGTGGATGTGGCGTACCTGGATTTCAGGAAGGCCTTCTTCGACAAGGTCCCCCATGACCTACTGGCAAGGAAACTAGTCCAATGTGGGCCAGGCAGAACTACGGTGAGGTGGATCTGGAATTGGTTAAGTGGACGAACACAGAGGGTGATTCTCCCCAAAGCTTCCTCTTCATCCTGGAAAGAAGTGACGAGTGGAGTGCCATCCGCAGGGTTCCGTCCTGGGCCCGGTCCTGTTCAACATCTTTATTAATGACTTAGATGAAGGGCTAGAAGGCAGGATCATCAAGTTTGCAGACGACACCAAATTGGGAGGGAGAGCCAATACTCCAGAGGACAGGAGCAGGATTCAAAACGATCTTGACAGATTAGAGAGATGGGCCAAAACTAACAAAATGAAGTTCAACAGGGACAAATGCAAGATACTCCACTTTGGCAGGAAAAACGAAATGCAAAGATACAGAATGGGGGAAGAGGCCTGGCTCGAGAGCAGTACGTGTGAAAAAGATCTTGGAGTCCTCGTGGACAACAAGTTAAACATGAGCCAACAATGTGATGTGGCGGCAAAAAAAGCCAATGGGATTTTGGCCTGCATAGTGTCTAGATCTAAGGAAGTCATGCTCCCCATGCTCTATTCTGCTTTGGTTAGACCACACCTGGAATATTGTGTCCAATTCTGGGCACCACAATTCAAGAGAGATATTGACAAGCTGGAATGTGTCCAGAGGAGGGCGACTAAAATGATCAAGGGTCTGGAGAACAAGCCCTATGAGGAGCGGCTTAAGGAGCTGGGCATGTTTAGCCTGAAGAAGAGACGGCTGAGAGGAGATATGAGAGCCATGTATAAATATGTGAGAGGAAGCCACAGGGAGGAGGGAGCAAGCTTGTTTTCTGCTTCCATGGAGACTAGGACGCAATGGAACAATGGCTTTAAACTACAAGAGAGGAGATTCCATCTGAACATGAGGAAGAACTTCCTGACTGTGAGAGCCGTTCAGCAGTGGAACTCTCTGCCCCGGAGTGTGGTGGAGGCTCCTTCTTTGGAAGCTTTGAAACAGAGGCTGGATGGCCATCTGTCAGGGGTGATTTGAATGCAATATTCCTGCTTCTTGGCAGAATGGGGTTGGACTGGATGGCCCATGAGGTCTCTTCCAACTCTTTGATTCTATGATTCTATGATTCTATTCTATGAAATCAAGTCCTCCGTGAAGAAATAGCAATGCAAAAGGGATGGGGTTGAAAGCAAGGAAGGGTTCAACAAGGACATGCCCTGAATGCTCCCACTTCTGGCCTTTTTGCATGATGCAAAACGTCTGCAGGATCAGGATCCAGAAATGGGCTTAGCGGAGGAGAGAGCGGATTGGCCAGCAATCGATTCAAAGTGCAGGAAAAGAGATTTCACCTGAACATTAGGAACAACCTCCTGGCTGGCAGTGAAGGCTAACACTATGTAACATGATTTTTGTTCCTGAGTTATACATACATATCATCCATCTGAACATAAGGAAGAACTTCCTGACTGTGAGAGCCGTTCAGCAGTGGAACTCTCTGCCCCGGAGTGTGGTGGAGGCTCCTTCTTTGGAGACTTTTAAGCAGAGGCTGGATGGCCATCTGTCAGGGGTGCTTTGAATGCAATATTCCTGCTTCTTGGCAGAATGGGGTTGAACTGGATGGCCCATGAGGTCTCTTCCAAATCTAGGATTCTATTATTCTATGATTTCCTAATTGGACCTATCATAAAAACATGGGGAAAGTTTGGGTTGTTGTAGGCTTTTCAGGCTGTCTGGCCATGTTCTAGAAGCATTCTCTCCTGACGTTTCACCTGCATCCGTGGCAGGCATCCTCAGAGGTTGTGAAGTCTGTTGGGAACTAGGAAATTGGGTTTATATGTCTGTAGAAGGTCCAGGGTAGGAGAAAGAAGTCTTGTCTGTTGGAGCTAGGTGCTTGTGGACTTCAATGGCTTCTTTGTGTATCTTAATAATAGCTCTACCCGCCACGCGTTGCTGTGGCCAACCTTCCCTCTTTCCCTCCTTCCTTCACTCCCTCTGCCCTTCCTTCCTTCCCATCTTTCCTTCTCTTCTTCTTTCCTTCTCTATCTCTTTCCTTCCTTCCCCCTTTTTCTTTCTCTTCTGCTCTCTTCCTTCTCTCTTTCCTTCCCTCCCTCTTTCTCTACATCTTGCCCCCTTCCTTCGCTCCCTTTCCTTCCTTCTTTCCCTTTTTTCTTTCCTTCTCTCCTTCCTTCCTTCTCTAATTTTCCTTCCTTCCCTTTCTCTCCTTTATTCCTTTTCTACCTCTTTCCCTCCTTCCTTCTCTCTTTGCTTCCATGCTTCCTTCTCCCTTTCCCTCTTTCTTTCCCTCCCTTTTTCTATCTTTTCTTTCTTTCTTTCTCCCCTTCCCTCCCTCTTTCATCCCTTTTTCTGTACTGTTATTTAGCTTTTCGTCATTTACCTTTTTGGGGCTTTTTAAGTTCCTTCTGCTGTGTTTTTCAGAGTTTTTATGAGTGAAGGACATCTTAGGAGTCTTGTGTCTAGATTGGGTATTACTTCCCCCAGTGGTTTTTGAGTTCTGTTAATCCCACAAACGAACATTACATTTTTATTTATATAGATGGTAGTTGTGAGAGTGGTCCAGCATTTCTGTGTTCTCAAATAATATGCTATTTTATTTTATTTATTTATTTATGACATTTATATGCTGCCCTTCTCACCCTGAAGGGGACTCAGAGCGGCTTACAAGATATATATATATATATACACACACACACACATATACATACAATATATTATATTATTAGAATAGTACAATATCAGTATTGCTATGCTATGTATGCTATGTCCAGGTTGGTTCATCAGGGAGTGTTCTTGCTAAACATCAGGGGAACCACGGACTGCAGAGGAAAGCTGATGAGGAAACACAACATATAAACTATCTCCAGACCCACCAAGAAAATCCATCAAATGCTCCGTTCAGCAAAGGACAAGAGGGATCCTCTCACTTCTGCAGGAGTCTCCCGTGTACCATGCAGTGGTGGACAAGTCTCCATAGGGACCACCAAACGCAGTAGCATTGCCCAACCACGCATCAAGGAACATGAAAGGCACTGCAGACTACTCCAACCAGAGAAGTCAGCCATAGCGGAGCACCTGATGGACCAACCTGGACACAACATATTATTGAAGAACACAGAAAAGCTGGACCACTCTCACAACCACCATGTCAGGCTACACAGAGAAGCCATTGAAATCCACAAGCATGTGGACAACTTCAACAGAAAGGAGGAAACCATGAAAATGAACAAAATCTGGTTACCAGTATTAAACAACTCTAAAATTAAAACAGAAAAACAGCAGAGGGAAAACAATCAGGGACATCTAATCACCTCTCAACCAAAGAGTGCCCCAGGCACTGCCAAGCCATTGTATGCTAATCAAGGTGGTCAGTTGAAATATTCACACCTAGCTCCAGCAGACAAGAGTCCTTTGTCCCACCCTGGTCATTCCACAGATATATAAATCCTTTTTCCTAGTTCCAACAGACCTCACTACCTCTGAGGATGCTTGCCATAGATGCAGGCGAAACGTCCGGAGAGAATGCCTCTAGAACATGGCCATATAGCTCGAAAAAACTACAACAACCCAGAAATGTTTACAATGTTAAGAAGGAAGTCAACACAAGCCTTGTGTTTGTCAGCACCCATCAAGAAGAGTCAACATCTGGCTAGGAAACTGAGATGGAGCCAGGATAGACGACGTCTATCATTAATTTACAACTTTGGGACGACATCAGCAGAATATTCCTATAAAAGACTCAGTCTAATAATGCTCAAAGTGTGGCAGACCTGAGGAGTCTGTTCCACCCGCTATGCTCCGTTCCATGGGAAGGAGAGAGGTGGTGTACCTATGGAGAGACTGAAAGAGCCCGAAAAATCCTACAACAACCCAGTGATTCCGGCCATGAAAGCCTTCGACAATAAATCTAAGGAAATATCACATGGATTAAATTAGCTTCTCAATAAAGATCTGCTGATCTCACTATGTGACAAAATTTGGGGGGGGAAATCTGTTCCTGATTGGAAAGTGTTATTTCCTGTTTAATTGTGTACTCCTTACTTTTAAAGTAGTTGTTTTACTACAGAAACTTCGTTTTTTGTGGCTGAAACTATGTTGAATTGGTTCAGACTCGATGATGAGATATTCATTGGAAAAGTGGAGCCAAATGTGCTTTTGCAGGATGATGTCCCTCCCGCAAAGTTTTGGCAGTTTAATAAACTTTCCGCATGTTTTCATGCTAGAACCAATTAGGAAGTGGCATTTATAACCCAGGAACAAGGAAATGTGTTGCATGGTGTCTTCAGCTTCTTTACCAGCGATTACAAGCCTAATTTTAAATACAGCCCTCGTCTCACACCTGCCAGGCTGTAAGACACAGCCTCCGCCCACAGCGAGGAAAGGCAAACTGGATCAGCCCCGAAGGAAAGTTCAAAGGCTTTTTTGCAGCTACAGAAAAAGGAAAGGAGGTGTTGCTCTGAAAATGCATCTGCGGAGTGGGAGGTTTGGATCAGCAGGTGCTCCCGGGACAAAGACGTGGACCAAGGTGGACACAATGCAGGAAAAGAGATTCCACCCAAACATTGGGAAGAACTTATCGTAGAATCCTAGAATTGGAAGAGACCCCAAGGGGACATCCAGTCCAACCCTCTTCAGCAAAGCAGGGAAAGACCAATCCAAGCCCTCCCGACAGATGGCCACCCAGCAGCTGCTGAGAAAGGGACTCCATGGGCCCCAAGGCAGCATATTCCACACCCCTACCATCACGATGAACCCAGAGGGTGATTCTCCCCAAGGCTTCCTCTTCATCTTGGAAAGAAGTGACAAGTGGAGTGCCGCAGGGTTCCGTCCTGGGCCCGGTCCTGTTCAGGATCTTCATTCATGACTTAGATCAGTGTTTCTCAACCTGGGGGTCAGGACCCCTTGAGGGGTCGCGAGGAGATGTCAGAGGGGTCACCAAAGACCATCAGAAACACAGTATTTTCTGTTGGTCATGAGGGTTCTATGTGGGAAGTTTGGTCCAATTCTATCAGAATGCTCTTTGATTGTAGGTGAACTATACATCCCAGCAAATACAACACCGAAATGTCAAGGTCTATCTATTTCCCCGCAAACTGCACCAGTGTTCACATTTGGTCACACTGGGTATCTGTGCCAAGTTTGGTCCAGATCCATCATGGTCTGAGTCCACAGTGCTCTCTGGATGTAGGTGAACTACAACTCCAAAACTCAAGGTCAATGCCCACCAAATGCTTCCAGTATTTTCTCTTGGTCATGGGAGTTCTGTGTGCTAAGTTTGGTTCAATTCCATTGTTGGTGGAGTTCAGAATACCCTTTGATTGTAGGTGAGCTATAAATCCCAGCAACTACAACTCCTAAATGACAAAATTAACTCCCCTCTCCTAATCACACCAGTATTCCAATTTGGGTGTATCAAGTATTTGCTCCAAATTTGGTCCAGTGAATGAAAATACATTCTGCATATTAGATATTTACATTATGATTCATAACAGTAGCAACATTGTAGTTATGAAGTAGCAGCAAAATAATGTTATGGTTGGGGGTCACCACAGCATGAGGAACTGTATTAATGGGTCGCGGCATTAGGAAGGTTGAGAAACACTGACTTAGATGAAGGGCGAGAAGGCAGGGTCATCAAGTTTGCAGACGACACCAAATGGGGAGGGAGAGCCAAGACTCCAGAGGACAGGAGCAGGACTCAAAACAATCTTGACAGATTAGAGAGAGGATGGGCCAAAACTAACAAAATGAAGTTCAATAGTGACAAATGCAAAATACTCCACTTCAAGAAGGGAAAAAAGGATGACCCAAACAATGACCAATGTCCGGTCAGCCTCACGTCGATACCAGGCAAGATTCTGGAAAAGATTGTTAAGGAAGTGGTCTGCAAACACTTAGAAACAAATGCGGTCATCGCTAAGAATCAACATGGATTTATCAAAAACAAGTCATGCCAGACTCATCTGATCTCTTTTTTCGATAGAGTTACAAGCTGGGTAGATGCGGGGAATGCCGTGGATGGAGCGTACCTGGATTTCAGGAAGGCCTTCTTTGACAAGGTCCCCCATGACCTTCTGGCAAGGAAACTAGTCCAATGTGGGCGAGGCAAAACTACGGTGAGGTGGATCTGGAATTGGTTAAATGGACGAACCCAGAGGGTGATTCTCCCCAAGGCTTCCTCTTCATCCTGGAAAGAAGTGACAAGTGGAGTGCCCAAAGCAGGGTTCCGTCCTGTGCCCGGTCCTCATCAGGATCTTTATTCATGACTTAGATGAAGGTTGAGAAGGCAGGATCATCAAGTTTGCAGACGACACCAAATTGGGAGGGAGAGCCAATACTCCAGAGGACAGGAGCAGGACTCAAAACGATCTTGACAGATTAGAGAGATGATGGGGCAAAACTAACAAAATGAAGTTCAACAGTGACAAATGCAAGAGACTCCACTTTGGCAGGAAAAACGAAATGCAAAGATCCAGAATGGGGAACAATGCCTGGCTCGAGAGCAGTACGTGTGAAAAAGATCTTGGAGTCCTCGTGGACAACAAGTTAAAGATGAGCCAACAATGTGATGTGGCGGCAAAAAAAGCCAATTTGATTTTGGCCTGCATCAAGAGGAGCCTAGTGTCCAGATCTAGGGAAGACATGCTTCCCATGCTCTATTCCGCTTTGGTTAGACCACTTTACCTGGAATATTGTGTCCAATTCTGGGCACCACAATTCAAGAGAGATATTGACTCTAAGCTGGAATGTGTCCAGAGGAGGGTGACTAAAATGATCAGGGGTCTGGAGAACAAGCCCTATGAGGAGGACAAGGAGGAGGAGGAGAAGAAAAAGTAGAAGGAGGAGGAGGGGAAAGGAAAGAAGGAGAATAATGAGAAGGAAAATGAGAAAGAGGAAGACAAGAAAGAGAAAAAGGTGAAGGTGGAGAAGGAAAAAGAGAAGAAGGGGAGGACAAGAAGAAGAGGAAGGAGGAGAAGAAGGAGTAAAATGAGAAGGAAAAGAGGAGGAGGAAGACAAGAAGGAGGATGAGAAGGAGACAAAGGAGAAGGAAGAAGAGGAAAAGAAGAAGGGGAAGAGGGAGAAAGAGGAGAAGAAGGGGGAAGGAGAAGGTGGAGAAGGAAAAGTAAAAGGAGGAGAAGTGATCTTCTGTGAACTAATCCACCTTTTTGGACAGTTTCCAGGGCTCTCTGGCCAGGCCATGCTCCGCTCTGTCTTTCTAATGGCTCCTTCTGGCAGCTCACGCTCTCGGAAATTGATTTCCGATCCGACCAGAGCTTGTGTTTGATCAACCGAGCCATCATCTCTGGTTTTATGCCCTGCGATCAGCAGCTTCATTTGCTGCAGTCCTTGCAGGCAGGCGGGCGGGCGGCCAAAACGGCTCCCCGGGACCCTTCCACCGTCTCCGTGAACTCAAATTAAGGCCATCCATTGCAAACGCAGCCAAACGGGCAGTGGTCCAGCCTCTTGAGTGGGCTCTCAAGCCTTCCCACAAAAGCGTCCGGAGACAACGTGGGAGGCCGGTCCATCGCAGAAAGGAACAGCAAAGAACGCTTTCACTGTCATCTCTCGCAAGACCAAAGGGCAGATTTGGCAGGGTTTATGCAAAGTGAGTTGCATCAAGAGCCAGAAAACAGGTGAGAATGACATACAGGGGGAAAATAAAGCCCTGTTGCAGAACCTGAACCTGTGCAAACACTTGCAGGTGCATCCCTGGACACACAAAGGATGCTGGGAAGATTTTCCCCCAAATCCAAATCAAATTCATATACAATACTTTTCACATGCAAAACTGTATAATATCACAAAGGATGACCACCTCACCCGCCTCATAGGAAACCTGCTACAAAACAGGAGCTTCTTTGTTGAGTTCCAGGGCCAGAGAAGCAGATGGCGGAAACAGAAGAACGGCCTGCCTCAGGGGAGCGTGCTTGCTCCATCCATGTTCAACATCTACACAAGTGACCAGCCACTGCCAGAAGGGACAGAGAACTTCATCTATGCTGATGATCGTGCCATCACCACTCAAGCAGGGAACTTTGAGATGGTAGAACAGAAGCTCTCCGAAGCTCTAGGTCAGCGTTTCTCAACCTGGGGGTCGGGACCCCTGGGGGGGTCGCAAGGGGGTGTCAAAGGGGTCGCCAAAGACCATCAGAAAAACACAGAATTTTCTGTTGGTTATGGGGTTCTGTGTGGAAAGTTTGGCATAATTCTATCTTTGGTGCGGTTCAGAATGCTCTTTGATTGTAGGTGAACTATGAATCCCAGAAAATACAACTCCCAAATGTCAAGGTCTATTTTCCCCAAACTCCCCAAACTCCACCAGTGTCCACATTTGGGCATATTGAGTATTCGTGCCAAGTTTGGTCCAGATCCATCCTAGCTTGACTCTCTGGATGTAGGTGAACTACAACTCCCAAACTCAAGGTAAGTGCCCGCCAAACTCTTCCAGTATTTTCTGTTGGTCATGGGAGTTCTGTGTACCAAGTTTGGTTTCATTCCATCACTGGTGGAGTTCAGAATGCTCTTTGATTGTAGGTTGCTACAACTCCCAAATGACAAACTCAACCCCCGCCCCCCAAAAAAAACCCTCACCAGTATTCAAATGTGGGTATATTGGGTATTTGTGCCAAATTTGGTCCAGTGAATTAAAATACATCCTGCATATCAGATATTTACAATTTGTAACAGTATAAAATTTAGTTATGAAAGTAGTAACAAAAATAAAGGGGGTCACCACAATGTGAGGAACAGTATATAGGGGTCGCAGCATTAGGAAGGTTGAGAACAACTGCTCTAGGTGCTCTTACTGCCTCTTACAGGGAAAACCAGCTGATCCCTAATCCATCTAAAACACAGACATGTGCTTTTCACCTTAAGAACAGACAAGCATCCCGAGCTCTGAAGATCATCTGGGAAGGAATCCCACTGGAGCATTGCAGCGCACCCAAATACCTGGGAGTCGCTCTGGACCGTGCTCTGACCTACAAGAAGCACTGCCTGAACATCAAGCAAAAAGTGGGTGCTAGAAACAATATCATACGAAAGCTGACTGGCACAACCTGGGGATCACAACCAGACACAGTGAAGACATCCGCCCTTGCGCTATGCTACTCTGCTGCTGAGTATGCATGCCCAGTGTGGAACACATGTCACCACGCTAAAACAGTGGATGTGGCTCTTAATGAGACATCACGCATTATCACGGGGTGTCTGCGCCGTACGCCACTGGAGAAATGACACTGCTTAGCCGGTATTGCACCACCTCACATCCGCCGGGAAGTAGCAGCCAATAGTGAAACGACCAAGGCAGTGACATTTCCAGCCCATCCCCTGTTTGGGTATCAGCCAGCACGTCAATGACTTAAATCTAGAAATAGTTTTCTAAGATCTACAGAGACACTTGCTGGAACACCTCAGCAAGCGAGAGTCCAAAAGTGGCAGGCTCAAACCCAGAGCCTCAACCAATGGCTGATACCAAACGAGAGACTCCCTCCTGGGCACACAGAAGACAGGGCGACTTGGAAGGCGCTGAACAGACTGCGCTCTGGCACCACGAGATGCAGAGCCAACCTTCAGAAATGGGGCCACAAAGTGGAATCCTCGATATGCGAATGCGGAGAAGAGCAAACCACTGACCACCTGCTGCAATGCAACCTGAGCCCTGCCACATGATGCACAGTGGAGGACCTTCTTGCGGCAACACCAGAGGCACTCCAAGGGGCCAGATACTGGTCAAAGGACATTTAATCCACTACCAAGCTTGCAAACTTTGTGTTTTGTATGTTTGTTTGTTTGTTTTGTTAAAAATGTAATACAACTGTCTGGTTGCTCCTGACACGATAAACAAATACATGCAAAAAAAAATTGTATAAACGGAGCAGCCACGACTAGGAATTAAATTAAATTTCTTTGCAAAGCTTTGAAGCAATTGCCCACTTGAAATTCCTTCAGAGAAGTTACTTTCCAAAGCCAAGGCTGTTCTGCATGGCATTCGGTGGGGAAATTGTTGTTTACCTATCTCCAAACTGTTTGTAGATTGTTTTCTTTAATCCCTTGGGATGTTTTTATCCTTGGGATCACCGAATTATAGACTCAGAAGAGACCCCAAGGGCCATCCAGTCCAGTCTCACTCTGCCACAGAGGGAGACACAATCCAAACCCTCCCTACAGATGGCCATCCAGCTTTCTCTGAGGGTGTTTCAAGCAGAGGTTGGATGGTCATCTGTTGGGAGGGATCAGATTGTGTCTACCTGCATGACAGAAAGAATGGGGTTGGACTGGATGGCCCCTGGGGACTCTTCCGATTCTAGGATCCTATAATTCTATCGAAAACAAACCCAGGTTTCCAAGAAGGTATAAGAAAATGTTGACAATTTCCGCTCCCTTGGCAGCCACCTCTCCACCAAAGTCAACATCGACACTGAAATACAACACCGCCTGAGCTCTGCGAGTGCAGCATTTTCCCGAATGAAGCAGAGAGTGTTTGAGGACCGGGACATCTGTAGGGATACCAAGGGTCTTGTCTACAAAGCTATTGTCCTCCCAACCCTGCTCTATGCCTGCGAGACGTGGACTGTCTACACACGTCAACATTGACACTGAAATACAACACCGCCTGAGCTCTGCAAGCGCAGCATTTTTCCAAATGAAGCAGAGAGTTTTGGAGGACTGGGACATCCGTAGGGATACCAAGGGGCTTGTCTATAAAGCTATTGTCCTCCCAACCCTGCTCTATGCCTGCAAAACGTGGACTGTCTACAGACGTCACATGCAACTCCTGGAACGATTCCATCAGCGCTACCTCCGGAAAATCCTGCAAATATCTTGGGAAGACAAGCGGAGAAACGTCAGTGTGCTGGAAGAAGCAAAGACCACCAGCACTGAAGCGATGGTCCTCTGCCATCAACTCCACTGGACCGACCACGTTGTCCAGATGCCTGACCACCGTCTCCCAAAGCAGTTGCTCTACTCTGAACTTAAGAACGGAAAACAGAACGTTGGTGGACAGGAAAAGAGATTGAAAGATGGCCTCAAAGCCAACCTTAAAATCTCTGGCATCGACACTGAGAACTGGGAAGCCCTGGTCCTTGAGCGCTCCAGCTGGAGGTCAGCTGTGACCAGCAGTGCTGCAGAATTTGAAGAGGCACGAATGGAGGGTGAAAGGGAGAAACGTGCCAGGAGGGAGGCGCATCAAGTCAACCCCGACTGGGACCGCCTTCCACCTGGAAACCAATGCCTTCACTGTGGGAGAAGATGCAGATCAAGAATAGGGCTCCACAGCCACCTACAAACCCACAAAAATAGTGGACAAGGAAGACCATGTTACTTGTCCAACGAGGGATCACCTAAGAAGAAGATAAGAAGAGAAGGAGGTGTTCCTCCTGCAGGTGCCTCACCTTTGTGACGAAGAGGGTGCGCGGGTCAATGATGTCCAGGAAGTGCCGTAATCGCCCGTAAAAGGATGTCTGTGGAGAAAATAATAAATAAGCTTTATTTTTAACTCGCCCTCTCTCCCCAGAACGAAAACGAAAAATGGCAAACATTCAAGGACAAAAAGGCCCAAACACATCAGCCACACATGCAGCTGGACACGTAAGATCATAGAATAATAGAGTTAGAAGATACCACATGGGCTATCTAGTCCAAAGTCCTTCTGCAGTGCAGGAGAAGCACCATCAAAGCACCCCCGAGAGATGGCCATCCAGCCTCTGCTTAGAAGCCTCCAAGGAAGGAGCTTCCACCACACCCTGAGGCAGAGAGTTCCACTGCTGAACAGCCAGGAAGTTCTTCCTCATGTTCAGGTGGAAATCAACATTCCTGTTGCAACCCAGAGCAGGAAACGAGACCATAAGATAACAATCCACCACACTTGACTGTGGGAAAAAACAATCCCTTTTTATTGATGAAAAATGGTTACAAAATAGAGGAAAATGCAAAGTCAAAAAGCCACAGTAAAATTCAGCAGTCAGGAATATCCATGAATTAGATCAAAATTCCAAAAGCAACACTGTAAAAACCTGGAACCTGTTAGCAAATCACTAACCGTACTTGGAGCACTAGAAGCCTCTTGGGATGTAGGCCACAAGAAACAGGGAACTCTGCCAAGGTAATGCCTCAGTCTAAACGATGCCTGATCTAACGAGACAACCCGGCGAGAGGCACTTAAAACTGAAGAAACTGTTTCGTGACACGCCTCCAGGCTTTGAAGCCTGAGCTTCCTTTTCCCTTAATCTGCTTGACCTTCGCAGACTCTGCGATTCACTCCTGTTTTTCCAAATCTGTCCTTTTCTATCCTCATTAAGGAAGCCAGGTGTTAACTCCTCTGAAGAGCTATCACCACTTGGCTCTGCAACTGTTTCGTGACACAACTCCAGGCTTTGAAGCCTGTGTTTCCTTCTCCCTTAATCTGCTTGACCTTCGCAGACTCTGCGATTCACTCCTGTTTTTCCAAATCTGTCCTTTTCTATCCTCATTAAGGAAGCCAGGTGTTAACTCCTCTGGAGAGCTATCACCACTTGGCTCTGCAACTGTTTCGTGACACGCCTCCAGGCTTTGAAGCCTGAGCTTCCTTTTCCCTTAATCTGCTTGACCTTCGCAGACTCTGCGATTCACTCCTGTTTTTCCAAATCTGTCCTTTTCTATCCTCATTAAGGAAGCCAGGTGCTATCTCCTCTGGAGAGTTATCACCGCTTGGCTCTGCAACATTCTCATCAGAATGTGTAGTTTCACTTTCCAAGCCACTGACCTCAGAATCATTTTCATTACCCTCAGGGAGAAATACATGTTCAGTAGCATCAGGAAAGACAATCAGAGAATCAGGTTCAGCAATCAGAGAATCAGGTTCAGGTTCACACGCAGGCTGAACCCCAACAATTCCAGCTTTTTCCAGCTTCACGAGTATATGCTCAATTCCCACCACAGGGGCAGCTGCAGCTTCACCATCCACTTGTGACACCGGATCCTTTGATGGAGTACTTCCTCATACTTGTGCACGCTGCTAGAAGGTTTTATGGCATCGTAAATTAGTTAAATTAGCCTCCCCTGCATAAAGTGGTACCAAAATTTCCTACTTGACAGATGCAACTGTCCTTTGGGCTGCATAGGTCAGCAACAAGCTAGACTATTAATGGTCGGGAGCTCACTACGAAACAGGCTGGCTTTGAATTTATGACCTCTCAGTCAGTAGTGATTTAATGCAGCTGGCTACTAACTAGCTACGCCACAGCCCAGTCCTAAAAATCCCATTGAATTTCTGACTGCAAACATGCTAATAATCAAATCCACAGAAGTTAAGGTCCAATATCATCATCATCATCATCATCACCACCACCACCACCACCACCACCACCACCACCACCACCACCACCACCACACTATGTAATACAATTTTTGTTTGAATTGCTTTTGAATGCTACATTTGGACGCTGTGTCCTCTTCCTGCCTTTAAATGCCTTATTGCTTTTTGGAATCTTGTCAATCTTTACAAGCATTTATTTTTACTGGCCTTTTTTTTTTTTTTTTTTTTGCTAAGCTTTAATAAAAAGGATTCTTCCTTCACTCAACATGTGGTGTGTTTATAGTCAGAGGGGCCATGTTCTGGAGTGCATCACAGAATCTCTGGGTTGTTGTAGGTTTTTTGGGCTGTCTGGCCATGTTCTAGAAGCATTCTCTCCTGACGTTCCGCCTGCATCTATGGCAGGCATCCTCAGAGGTTGTGAGGTCTGTTGGAAACTAGGAAAATTGAGTTTATTGAATGTATTGTCGAAGGCTTTCATGGCTGAATCACTGGGTTGTTGTAGGTTTTTTCGGGCTATATGGCCATGTTCTAGAGCAGTGTTTCTCAACCTGGGGGTCTGGACCCCTCGGGGGGGGTCACCAGGGGGTGTCAGAGGGGTCACCAAATACCATCAGAAAACACAGTATATTCTGTTGGTCATGGGGATTCTGTGTGGGAAGTTTGGCCCAATTCTATCACTGGTGGGCTTCAGAATGCTCTTTGATTGCAGGTGAACTACACATTCCAGCAACTACCACTCTCAAATGTCAAGGTCTATTTCCCCCCAAATCCACCAGTGTTCATATTTGGGCATATTGAGTATTCATGCCAAGTTTGGTCCAGATACATAATTGTTTGTGTTCACAGTGCTCTCTGGATGTAGGTGAACTACAGCTCCCAAACTCAAGGTCAATGCCCACCAAACCCTTCCAGTATTTTCTGTTGGCCATTTTATTATTTATTAACTTCACTTGTATACCGCTCTTCTCAGCCATCAGGAGACTCAGAGCGGTTAACAACCAGTATCAGCAACACAGTACAACTTGAAACAGTTCAGCCGGACGGTTCTTCGCAGACGCAATAGTGGCCGCAAAGAAAGATTTCTTTGCGGACTTTATTGCCGCAGCATATGCGGCAATCACTGGATTGTTGTTGGTTTTTTCGGGCTATATGGCCATGTTCTAGAGGCATTCTCTCCTGACGTTTCGCCTGCCTCTATGGCAAGCATCCTCAGAGGTAGTGAGGTCACCTCACTACCTCTGAGGATGCTTGCCATAGATGCAGGCGAAACGTCAGGAGAGAATGCCTCTAGAACATGGCCATATAGTCCGAAAAAGCCTACAACAACCCAGTGATTCTGGCCATGGAAGCCTTCAACAATACATTAAATAAACTCAATTTTCCTCGTTTCCAACAGACCTCACAACCTCTGAGGATGCCTGCCATAGATGCAGGCGGAACGTCAGGAGAGAATGCTTCTAGAACATGGCCAGACAGCCTAAAAAACCTACAACAACGCAGTAAGTCTGTGACCTCACTAACTCTGAGGATGCTTGCCATAGATGCAGGCGAAACGTCAGGAGAGAATGCCTCTAGAATGGCCATATAGCCCGAAAAAACCTATAACAATCCAGTGATTCCGGCCATGAAAGCCTTCGACAATACAGTCAGTAAACTCAATTTTCCTAGTTCCATCAGACCTCACTACCTCTGAAGATACTTGCGATAGATGCAGGTGAAACGTCAGGAGAGAATGCCTCTAGAACATGGCCAGACAGATTAAAAAACCTACAACAACCCAGTGATTCTGTGACCTCACTACCTCTGAGGATGCTTGCCATAGATGCAGGCGAAACGCCAGGAGAGAATGCCTCTAGAACATGGCCATATAGCCCGAAAAAACCTATAACAACCCAGTGATTCCAGCCATGAAAGCCTTCGACAATACAATCAATAAACTCAGTTTTCCTAGTTTCCATCAAACCTCACTACCTCTGAAGATACTTGCCATACATGCAGGCGAAACATCAGGAGAGAATGCCTCTAGAACATGGCCATATAGCCCGAAAAAACCTACAACAACCCTGAGTTTATTGAGTTTATGAAGATGCCTGCCACTGATGCAGGCGAAACGTCAGGAGAGAATGCTTCTAGAACATGGCCATAGAGCCTGGAGAACCTACCACAACCCAGAATACTAACCCATTAGAAGCCAGTGGGAAGAAAGGCACAGTGTTCAATGCTCCCAAAGAAGACCATCCTCACAACCTCTGAGGATGCTTGCCATAGATGCAGGCGAAACGTCAGGAGAGAATGCCTCTAGACCATGGCCATGCAGCCCGAAAAAACCTACAACAACCTAGTGATTCCAGCCATGAAAGCCTTCGACAATACAAAGACCATCCTTGGTGGAAGGGAAACCTCTCTGGTTGTCAATGGAAAAAAGAGCAAAGCGGGATGGCTCCTCCGCCTGCTCACGGGTGTATTCAGAAAATGTAAACAATGTGCTTCTTGCAATGCAGAAGGAGGTAGGAGGCTGCTTGGCATGGCGTATCCCATACAGAAGGACGTTTCGTAATCGTTATTACGCCCTGATTATATTGACACAGCGGGAGGCCCAGAGTGTCAACAAGGCTGCCCTGGACCTGATTGGAATTGACTCCCTTCCGTTCAGCGATGGCCAGGCATTGATCCCGCTAAGCCATGAAATCCTATAACAAAACACACACAGAGAAAAAGAGGCGATTGATCCAAACCTAGAGCTCACCCCTGACCTTTGGCGGGACTCCAGCGCAGCCCCATTGCCCCCCACGGGAAGGACCATGGGAAGGACACCTCGGGGAGACCCCATTCGCGAGGAGGCACAAAAAGCATGGACTCAAACACCCAGCAGCCCCACTTCTTCCTGCGGAATGGAGCAAGGAGCCATCCACCCCACGGTTTCAGTCTGGAAGAAGCCAAGGATTGACCCATGGTCTAAGGCGCCAAAGGCCTTCCCTCTCTTGCCCTTGCTGTTTTCAGAAGTATAGAATCATAGAGTGGGAAGAGACCACATGGGCCATCTAGTCCAACCCACTTCTTCCATGCAGGAAAAGCACAATCAAAAGTAATCCTGACAGATGGCCATCCTGTTGCACCTCAACTAGAGTTCTCCTTGCTCAAGCACTCACCAGGAAGCCAAGTGTAGTAATAAACAGTTTATGGATAAAGCACACACAGTAAAAGAGTTAAAAATCCAAATATGTAAGACAGAAGGAGATAAATCTCCAATGTAAAGGTTAAAACATGAAAATTAGTCCAAGGAGCATGGAACAATTATGAGCTTGATTAACCCAAGAGACGAGGAATAAAACATCATCTTGAATAGTCCAAGAAACAAAGAACAAAACATGAGCTTGAGTCTGTGGTAAAATCCCCAAGACTGGAAGCAAAACTTGACTAGGAAATTTGGCTCGAAGCTAAGAACAAGGGGCAGGAGCTTCTTGCTCTATTTGCTATGTGGCTTGATCTGAGAACTGAGGGCTATTATTTCCCTAATTAAGGACAGCAACGCATGAAAGCATTCCGTTGGCCTTGAGGAGTCTCTCTCGGCCTCCCTTTCCCATGGCCTGGCTTGCACCTGGAATTCTTCCCCCGCAGGAGCAGACTTGAATCTCTGTCCAACCCTGATTCCTCCCTTCTCTGCCTGTCAGCTTCTAAAACAGTTTCGTTTTCACACAGAGAATCAAACAAATCCCCCTCCGTTCTCCCAAACGGGGAATCACCATCCTGTTCCAACATCCCATCTGTATGAGCACCTCCAGAAGCATCACGCCCTGAAGGCCCTGCACCCCCAAATCCCGCATTGTTCTGTCGTGCGCTGGGCCTGTAACAGCTGTACTTTTCTATAGGACGTATACTTTAAGCCCAGCGGGAAGCCAGGGGCGCCTCAAAGAGAGGTTCTCAGGGATTTCTCTGCAGTGATGGTCTTTAGAGTCTTTAATGATACAACAAAGTTTTTATTATGGAACAAACAACAAATCTTCAATGGTTCAAACAACACTTCAAGGCTTTCTTAGTCTAGTCCTCAATGGACTGGTACCTGACTTTAATTAACTGTACTTTCTCTGTAGGAAAAACCCTATTTAACCTCTCCCAGGCTGTTTACGATCTATGCCTCATCGGTGGGGGTCCTACTACCGATTCCAAATGCGTCTGGGTATCGAGTAGACCTACCAGCCGAGGCTTGAAGATATTTCAGCTGGAGTTCCGTGGATCTGTTGTGCTGTCCTCCCTCAGAGAATTCTTTGAAACTTCAGGGCTGTTTTCCCTCTGTTTGCTGTGAGGCTGTGAGCTCTCAGCCAGAGCCTTGGGACCTTTTCCCTGGAATTTCTGCTTCTGTATCCCTGGATGCTATTTTTCCCTGGATGCTATTGAAAAAGGAAGCTTTTCTACAGGACGAGCTGGTCTACGTCGTATAGCTTAGCTTCCTTGTGTGAGACTGACCAAAAAATGGCTCCTTTCCCTCCCAGAGCCCTGAACAAGGGGCGGAACCAAAGCCTAATTATGATGGACAGGAGGCCTTCCCTATGACTGCAAACAGATAACAGAAAGAAAATAAAGTTGGAGCTCCTGGTACAGCCGTACCAGCACATGCATCATCACCTTCAGCTGGCTGAACTACACCAAAGCCCTCATCATCATCCTCAGCTGGCTGTGCTACGACACATGCAGCCTCTGTTTAAAAACTTCCATGGAAGAAGCTTCCACCAGACTCCAAGGCAGAGAGTTCCACTGCTGAACAGCTTGTATGGTCAGGCTCATACAGTCAGGAAGTTCTTCCTAATGTTCAAGTGAAATCTCCTTTCTTTCCTGTCATTTGAACCCATGGCTCCATTGAGTCCTAGTCTCCAGGGCAGCAGAAAGGAAGCCTTATTCCCTCTTCCTTTTATGGCATCCTTATACACGGCTCCTCTCATGTCTCCCTCTCTCAACCTTCTCTTCTGCAGGCTAGACAGATCCAGCTCTTTAGGCCACTCATCAGAGGGATTACTTGTGGTCTCCAGACCTTTGATCCTTCTAGTTCCCATTTTCCTCTGGACTCCTTCCAGCTAATAATAATAATAATAATAATAAGAAGAAGAAGAAGAAGAAGAAGAAGCCAGAATTGAAAAGTCGACAACAGATCCCAAATGTAGACTCTGCAAGGAAGCAGATGAAACAATAGATCCCATCCTCAGCTGCTGCAAAAAGATTGCACAGACAGACTATAAGCAGAGGCACAACACCTTTGCTCAGATGATTCATTGGAACTTGTGCCACAAACACCATCTGCCTGCGACAAAGAACTGGTGGGATCACAAGCCGGAAAAAGTTACGGAAAATGAACACGCCAAACTACTCTGGGACTTCCAGATTCAGTCAGACAGAGTTTTGGAACTCAATATTCCTGACCTCACAATCGTGTTAAAAAACAAAGTGTGGATTGTCGATGTTGCAATCCCAGGTGACACCAGGATTGCAGAGAAACAACTGGAAAAGCTGACACGATGAGGATTTAAAGATTGAACCGCAAAGCTTCTGGCACAAGCCAGTGAAGGTGGTCCCAGTGGTGATGGGCACACTGGGTGCAGTGCCTAAAGACCTTGGCCTGCACTTAAACACAATCGGCACTGATAAGATTACTATCTGCCAGCTGCAGAAGGCCACCTTACTGTGATCTGCACGCATTATTCCCCGATACATCACACAGTCCTAGACACTTGGGAAGTGCCCGACGTGTGATCCAATACAACAGCCAGCAGAGTGTCTGCTGTGGACTCATCGTGTTGTGTTTCAAATAATAATAATAATAATAATAATAATAATAATAATAATAATAAAACATCACACAGTCCTAGAAGCTTGGGAATGATCCCCTACAACAGCCAGCAGAGTGTCTGCTGTGGACTCATCTTGTTGTGTTTCAAATAATAATAATAATAATAATAATAATAATAATAATAATAATAACAAATACATCACACAGTCCTAGACACTTGGGAAGTGTCCGACGTGTGATCCCATACAACAGCCAGCAGAGTGTCTGCTGTGGACTCATCTTGCTGTGTTTAATAATAATAATAATAATAATAATAATAATAATAATAATAATAATAATAAATCACTCAGTCCTAGACACTTGGGAAGTGTCTGCCACGTGATCCACTACAACAGCCAGCAGAGTGTCTGCTGTGGACTCATCTTGTTGTGTTTCAAATAATAATAATAATAATAATAATAATAATAATAATAAATACACACAGTCCTAGACACTTGGGAAGTGTCCGATGTGTGATCCCATACAACAGCCAGCAGAGTGTCTGCTGTGGACTCATCTTGCTGTGTTTAATAATAATAATAATAATAATAATAATAATAATAATAATAATAATAATAAATCACTCAGTCCTAGACACTTGGGAAGTGTCTGCCACGTGATCCACTACAACAGCCAGCAGAGTGTCTGCTGTGGACTCATCTTGTTGTGTTTCAAATAATAATAATAATAATAATAATAATAATAATAATAATAAATACATCACACAGTCCTAGACACTTGGGAAGTGTCCGACGCTGTGATCCAATACAACAGCCAGTCGAGTGTCTGCTATAATAATAATGATGATGATGATGATGATGATGATGATGATGATGATGATAATAATAATAACATCACACAGTCCTAGACACTTGGGAAGTGTCCGATGTATGACCCAATACAACAGCCAGCAAAGTGATCTTGTCTGCTGTGGACTCATCTTGTTGTGTTCTAATAATAATAATAATAATAATAATAATAATAATAATAATAATAATATATTATATTATTATTATTATTATTATTATTATTATTATTTTATTATTATTATTATTATTATTATTATTATTATTACACTTGGGAAGTGTCTGACGTGTGATCCAATTCAACAGCCAGCAGAGAGTGTGCTGTGGACTCATCATGTTTAAATAAAATACTGTAGTAATAATAATAATAATAATAATAATAATAATAATACTTTATTTTCATATCGCTCTGCCCCAGAAGACAGGAGCAGAATTCAAAGGGATCTTCACAGATGAGAGAGGTGATGGACCAAAACTAACACAATGAAGTTCCAACAGGGACACATGCAAGAGACCCCACTCAGGCAGAAAAAAGGAAATGCAAGGAGACAGAATGGGGGACGAGGAGGCCTGGCTCGAGAGCAGGGCATGAGAAAAAGATCTTGGAGTCCTCATGGGGAAGAAGGGGAACATGAGCCAGGAATGTCATGCAGCGGCTTAAAAAGCCAATGGGATTTTGGCCTGCATCAAGAGGAGCCTAGTGCCTAGACCCAGGGAAGTCCTGCTCCCCATGCTCTATTCCAGGGGTCCTCAAACTAAGGCTCCGGGGCCGGATATGGCCCTCCAAGGTCATTTATCCAGCCCTCACTCAGGGTGAACCTACGTCTGAAACGACTTGAAAGCACACAACAACAACAACAACAACAACAACAACAACAACAACAATCCTATTGTCGAAGGCTTTCACAGCCAGAATCACTGGGTTGTTGTAGGGTTTTTTGGGCTATATGGCCATGTTCTAGAGGCATTCTCTCCTGACGTTTCGCCTGCATCTATGGCAAGCATCCTCAGAGGTTGGGAGGTCTGTTGGAACTAGGAAAATTGGTTTATATATCTGTGGAATGACCAGAGTGGGACAAAGGACTCTTGTCTGCTGGAGCTAGGTGGGAATGTTTCAACTGACCACCTTGATTAGCATTTGATGGCCTGGCAGTGCCTGAGGCAATCTTTTGTTGAGAGGCGATTAGATGTCCCTGATTGATTCCTCTCTGTTGTTTTGCTGTTGTAATTTTAGAGTTTGTCCACAATTTCAACAGAAAGGAGGAAACCATGAAAATGAACAAAATCTGGCTACCAGTATTAAAAAAACCTCTAAAATTACAACAGCACAACAACAGAGAGGAAACAAACAAGGACATCTAATCACCTCTCAACAAAGGTTTGCTCCAGGCACTGCCAGGCCATTATATGCTAATCAAGGTGGTCAGTTTAAACTCTGTTTAAAAAGTTTGAGGACCCCTGCTCTATTCTATTCTGCCTTGGTCAGACCACGCTAGCTGGAATCCCACTGTATCCAATTCTGGGCACCCCAATTGAAGGAGATGTGGACTCTAAGCTGGAATGTGTCCAGAGGAAGAGGGCAACTCAAAGGATCATGCGTCAGGAGAACAAGCCCAATGAGGAACCAATGACAGATCCACCTACGAGTAGCATTGCCTAGCCCACACTGGCCTAGTTTGTTTGTAAAATGAATACAAGAGACTTCGGAGCAAAGGAAACAGATTCGAGGAGTTCATATGCACACAATGGCCTCCTGGAGTTTTGCAATGCATTCCCAGAGTTAGTCTTACTGCACACTGAGCGCACTGTTTTTTCTCTTTCCAGAGGTCAGTCCTCCACCTTCTCAGGAGGAAATACACCTTCAGCAGAGGGGAAATCTGTCCCTCTTCCAGCCTGACAATACTTGGCCTTCATAAAGTTAGATCTTTTCAGTACTATTTTCAGTACATCTACACAAATGACCAGCCACTGCCAGAAGGGACGGAGAGTTTCATCTATGCTGATGATCCTGCCATTACCGCTCAAGCAGGGAGCTTTGAGATGGTAGAACAGAAGCTTTCTGAAGCTCTAGGTGCTCTTACTGCCTACTACAGGGAAAACCAGCTGATCCCCAACCCATCTAAAACACAGACATGTGCCTTTCATCTCAAGAACAGACAAGCATCCCGAGCTCTGAAGATCACCTGGGAAGGAATCCCACTGGAGCATTGCACCCAAATCCCTGGGAGTCACTCTGGACCATGCTCTTACCTACAAGAAGCACTGCCTGAACATCAAGCAAAAAGTGGGTGCTAGAAACAATATCATACGAAAGCTGACTGGCACAACCTGGGGATCACAACCAGACACAGTGAAGACATCTGCCCTTGCGCTATGCTACTCTGCCGCTGAGTATGCATGCCCAGTGTGGAACACATCTCACCACACTAAAGCAGTAGATGTGGCTCTTAATGAGACATGCCGCATTATCACGGGGTGTCTGCCCTACACCATTGGAGAAATTACACTGCTTAGTCGGTATTGCACCACCTGACATCCGCCGGGAAGTAGCAGCCAATAGTGAAAGGACCAAGGCAGAGACATCTCCAGCTCATCCCCTTTTTGGGTATCAGCCAGCACGTCAACGACTTAAATCAAGAAATAGTTTTCTAAGATCTACAGAGACTCTCGCTGGAACACCTCAGCAAGCGAGAGTCCAAAAGTGGCAGGCTCAAACCACCTCAACCAATGCTGATACCAATGAGAGACCCCCCCTGGGCACACAGAGACTGGGCGACTTGGAAGGCACTGAACAGACTGCGCTCTGGCACCACGAGATGCAGAGCCAACCTCAAGAAATGGGGCCACAAAGTGGGATCCTCGACATGCGAGTGTGGAGAAGAGCAAACCACTGACCACCTGCTGCAATGCAACCTGAGCCCTGCCACATGCACAATGGAGGACCTTCTTGCAGCAACACCAGAGGCACTCCAAGTGGCCAGATACTGGTCAAAGGACATTTAATCAACTCCCAAACTCACAAATTTTGTAATCTGCTTGTTTGCTTTGTTCTGTTAGAAATGTAATATAATTTGACTGGTTGTTCTAACACGATAAATAAATAGTACTAATTTGGAAAGCGCCTTGCATTTTGTTGCCCTTGCCCGGCTCTCTCCAGCCTTGCAAGTTGGGAATTGCAGGGCAACCTTGCACCGTTCTGTTGCACCGAAATGCATTTGCTGAACTGAACATGGATGCTTCCGTTTCGTAAGCGCAAACTTCAGTAGCAGAGCTGAGTAAGTAGGTCTCCTCTTCCCCAAGAGGCCAAGTAACCTGGATTTCAGAGACTGCGGCAGCAAAGCAAAAGGAGACGGATCAAAACAAGGGCTCTGCGCATGTCTAGATATGTGCCAAGCAACGTGAGACAACCGTGTGATGCGGCAGCTCAAAAAGCCCATGCGATTCCTGGCTGCATCAATAGGTATCCAGATCGAGACAAGTCCTAGTTTCACTGCATTCCTGACAGTAAGCGCTGTTTTGGTGCCTCAGAGCTTGGTGGTGGTCTCTAAGCAGAGGCTGAAAGGTCATCTGTCAGGGGAGTTTTGATAGTGTATTCTTGCCTGGCAGAAAGAAGGGGGTTGGACTGGATGGCCCTTGGGGTCTCTTCCTATCTATCCAAATCGAATACATACACACAGTGCAATTTTGAGTTTCTACTGCTTCCAACTCAAAATTGCACTGTGTGTATGTATTCGATTTGGAATAAAAATGTTTAAAATCTTAAAAGATGATGCTGTCAAGGTGATGCATGCCATTTGCCAGCAAATATGGAAAACACAAGAATGGCCATCAGACTGGAAAAAATCAACTTATATCCCTATACCAAAAAAGGGAAATGCGAAAGACTGCTCCAACTTCCGTACAGTGGCCCTTATTTCTCATGCCAGTAAGGTAATGCTCAAGATCCTGCAAGGAAGACTCCAGCAATACATGGAGCGAGAGTTGCCAGATGTTCAAGCTGGGTTTAGAAAAGGCAGAGGAACGAGAGACCAGATTGCCAATATCCGCTGGAGAATGGAGAAAGGCAGGGAGTTTCAGAAAAACATCTACTTCTGCTTCATTGACTATTCTAAAGCCTTTGACTGTGTGGATCATAATAAATTGTGGCAAGTTCTTAGTGGGATGGGCATCCCAAGCCACCTTGCCTCTCTCCTGAGGAATCTGTACAAGGACCAAGTAGCAACAGTCAGAACTGACCACGGAACAACAGACTGGTTCAAGATTGGGAAAGGCGTACGGCAAGGCTGCATACTCTCACCCAACCTTTTTAACTTGTATGCAGAACACATCATGCGATGTGCGGGGCTTGATGAATGCAAAGCTGGGGTGAAAATTGCTGGAAGAAAGATTAACAACCTCAGATATGCAGATGACACCACTCTGATGGCCGAAAGCGAGGAGGAGCTGAGGAGCCTTCTAATCAAGGTGAAAGAAGAAAGCGCAAAAGCCGGGTTGCAGCTAAACGTCAAAAAAAAAAAAACCAAGATTATGGCAACAAGAATGATTGACAACTGGAAAATAGAGGAGAAACCTTGGAGGCCGTGACAGACTTTGTATTTCTAGGGGCAACGATTACTGCAGATGCAGACTGTAGCCAGGAAATCAGAAGACGCTTACTTCTTGGGAGGAGAGCAATGTCCAGTCTCGATAAAATAGTAAAGAGTAGAGACATCAGACTGGCAACAAAGAACCGCCTAGTCAAAGCCATGGTATTCCCTGTAGTAACCTACGGATGTGAGAGCTGGACCTTAGGGAAGGCTGAGCGAAGGAAGATTGATGCTTTTGAGCTGTGGTGTTGGAGGAAAGTTCTGAGAGTGCCTTGGACTGCGAGAAGATCCAACCAGTCCATCCTCCAGGAAATAAAGCCCGACTGCTCACTGGAGGGAAGGAGACTAGAGACAAAGTTGAAGTCCTTTGGCCACATCATGAGGAGACAGGAAAGCCTAGAGAAGACAATGATGCTGGGGAAAGTGGAAGGAAAAGGAAGAGGGGCCGACCAAGGGCAAGATGGATGGATGGCATCCTTGAAGTGACTGGACTGACCTTGAAGGAGCTGGGGGTGGTGACGGCTGACAGGGAGCTCTGGCGTGGGCTGGTCCATGAGGTCACGAAGAGTCGGAGACGACTGAACGAATGAACAACAACACTGCTTCCAAAGACGGAATCTGGCCCAAATACTTTATGCCGGACCCAGAAAAGAAAATATTATTCCATCTGTAAACAAATGGTTGACCAAACTGCTAAAGTCGGTTGAATTGGATAAACGACTTGTCTCCTTACAAATAAAACAATACAATGTTTTCAAAATAATTGGAAGCCTTTTGCAGAATGTATATAGCTAGAACATTTTAGGAGTGGGGCATAATGGCATTGGGTGATTAAAAATAAATTGTCATAATAATAATAATAATAATAATAATAATAATAATAATCTATATGAATAAAAATGTAATGTTCGTTTGTGGGATTAACAGGACTCAAAAACCAGTGGGCGAATTGACGCCAAATTTGGACAGCATACACCTAACAACCCGATGAATGTCCTTCACTCAAAATTTTTTTTGTCATTTGGGAGTTGAAGTTCTTGGGATTTGTAGTTCACCTACAATCAAATAGCATTCTGAACTCCACCAATGATGGAACTGAACCAAAGGTGACACACAGGACTCCCATGACCAACAGAAAAGACTAGAAGGGTTTGTGGGCATTGACCTTGAGTTTGGGAGTTGTAGTTCACCTACATCCAGAGAGCACTGTGGACTCAAACAATGATGGATCTGGACCAAACTTGGCACAAATATTCCATATGCCCAAATATGAACACAGATGGTGTTTGGTGGGAAATAGACCTTGATGTTTGGGCGTTGTAGTTACTGGGATTTATAGTTCACCTACAATCAAAGAACATTCTGAACCCCACCAACGACAGGATTGGGGCAAACTTCCCACACAGAACCTTGATGACCAACAGAAAATACTTAAGGCCATCCAGTCCAACTCCCTTCACCAGGGCAAGAAAACGTAATCAAAGCCCTCCTGAAAGAGAGCCATCCAGCCATAGATATAGATAGATATGATTCACACACACACAGATAAAGTATTATAGATTTGAAAGGGATTCCTAAAGAAGGACAATTCTATGTTGCATGTTCCAGAGAATGCAAACCAGACAATCTCTACGTCAACACTGTCAAAGAAACATCAAGAAATACTATTTACCCACAACCATAAAGACATTACATATTTTAGAAACCAGCACTTTCTCATTACTTTATTTTCCAGATCAACAGACTGGGCCACAGCAACGCGTGGCAGGGGACAGCTAGTAATAATCATCATCATCATCATCATCATCATTATCATCATCATCTTTATTTATACCCCACCACCATCTCCCCAAAGGGGACTCGGGGCGGCTTACATGAGGCCAAGCCCAAAAATAATACAGCAAAGTTAGACACAAAACAACAGAAAAATTGCATCACAACAAAATACATAAAATAAAACAATAAAATAAACAATGCAAAATAACATGAATCATAGAATCATAGAATCAAAGAGTTGGAAGAGACCTCATGGGCCATCCAGTCCAACCC
>NW_026847549.1:204573701-204576509 GCF_025583915.1 Anolis sagrei ordinatus | reverse complement strand
ATTAGAAAATGTTGACCATTTCTGCTACCTTGGCAGCCACCCCTCCACCAAAGTCAACATTGACACCAAAATACAACACCGGCTGAGCTCTGCGAGTGCAGCATTTTTCCGAATGAAGCAGAGAGTGTTTGAGGACCGGGACATCCGTAGGGAGACCAAGGTGCTTGTTTATAAAGCTATTGTCCTCCCAACCCTGCTATACGCCTGCGAAACGTGGACTGTCTACAGACATCAACACTGACACTGAAATACAACACCGCCTGAGCTCTGCGAGTGCAGCATTTTTCCGAACGAAGCAGAGAATGTTTGAGGACCGGGACATCCGTAGGGAGACCAAGGAGCTTGTTTATAAAGTGATTGTCCTCCCAACCCTGCTATATGCCTGCGAAACGTGGACTGTCTACAGACGTCAACACTGACACTGAAATACAACACCGCCTGAGCTCTGCGAGTGCAGCATTTTCCCAAATGAAGCAGAGAGTGTTTGAGGACCAAGACATCCGTAGGGACACCAAGGGCTTGTTTATAAAGTGATTGTCCTCCCAACCCTGCTCTACACCTGTGAGACATGGACTGTCTACAGATGTCATGTGCAACTCCTGGAACAATTCCATCAGCGCTGCCTCCGGAAAATCCTGCAAATATCTTGGGAAGACAAGCGGACAAACGTCAGCGTGCTGGAAGAAGCAAAGACCACCAGCATTGAAGCGATGGTCCTCCAACATCAACTCCGCTGGACCGGCCACGTTGTCCGGATGCCTGACCACCGTCTCCCAAAGCAGTTGCTCTACCCTGAACTCAAGAACGGAAAACAGAATGTTGGTGGGCAGGAAAAGAGATTGAAAGATGGGCTCAAAGCCAACCTTAAAAACTCTGGAGTGGAAACTGAGAACTGGAAAGCCCTGGCCCTTGAGCGCTCCAGCTGAAGGTCAGCTGTGACCAGCAGTGCTGCAGAATTTGAAGAGGCACGAATGGAGGGCAAAAGAGCTGACTGGGACTGCCTTCCACCTGGAATGCGATGCCTTCACTGCGGCCATTATGATTAGCTTGATTAGCATTGAATGGCCTTGCAGCTTCAAAGCCTGTCTGCTTCCTGTCTGGGGGCAATCCTTTCTTGAGGGGATGTTAGCTGGCCCTGGTTGATTCTTGTCAGGAATTCCCCTGCTTTTTGAGTGTTGCTCTTTATTTACTGTCCTAATAATAATAATAATAATAATAATAATAATAATAATAATAATGGTATATTTTAAATTGCATGCTGATGATTTTAGGTGTTCTTGAAGGCTTTCATGGCCGGAATCACTTGGTTGCTGTGTGTGTTATTATATTTAAGGTCTGGCTTCTTACTGCCTGGGGGAATCCTTTGTTGGGAGGAGATTAGCTGTCGCTGATTGTTTCTTATCTGGAGCTTCCCTATCTTTATTTTCTGTTATGATTTTAGAGTTTTTAAATAGTTTTTAAATAGTTTTTGGAGTTTTGTAATGTATTAAAAAGCTCTAAAATCCTAACTGTACACAAAGGACAACTTTGAAAAACAGGGGAGCTCCTGACAAGAAACAATCAGGGACAGCTAACCATCCCCCAACAAAGGATTCAGCCAGGCAGTAAAAAGCCAGACCTTGAAACTGCTAGGCCATTCAATGCTAATCAAGGTGGCCAACTGCCAACATTCCTACCCTGGACATCATTCCACAGATATATAAACCAATTTTCCTAGTTTCCAACAGAGCTCACAACTTCTGAGGATGACTGCCATAGATGTGGGTGAAGTGTCAGGAGAGAATGCTTCTGGAACATGGCCAGACAGCCTGGGAAACTCACAGCAACCCAGCGATTCTGGCCACGGAAGCCGTTGACAATACAAACCCCATTTTCCTAGTTTGCAATAGACCTCCCAACCTCTGAGGGTGCCTGCCATAGATGTGGGAGAAATGTCAGGAGAGAATGCTTCTGGAACATGGCCAGACAGCCTGGGAAACTCACAGCAACCCAGTGGATTCTGGCCATGAAAGCCTTTGACAATACAAACCCCATTTTCCTAGTTTGCAACAGACCTCACAACCTCTGAGGATGCCTGCCATAGAAGTGGGAGAAATGTCAGGAGAGAATGCTTCTGGAACATGGCCAGACAGCCTGGGAAACTCACAGCAACCCAGTGACTCTGGACATTCCACAGATATATTAAACCTTACTTGCCTAGTTTCCAACAGACCCCTCAACCTCTGAGGATCCGTCTGCCATAGATGTGGGCAAAACATCAGGAGAGAATGCTTCTGGAACATGGCCATAGACTCTGGGAAACTCACAGCAACCCAGTGATTCTGGCCATGAAAACCCTTGACAACACAATATGAGGTGTGTCGCAAAAGACCTCACAACCTCTGAGGGTGCCTGCCATAGATGTGGGAGAAATGTCAGGAGAGAATGCTTCTGGAACATGGCCCGACAGCATGGGAAACTCACAGCAACCCAGCGATTCTGGCCACGAAAGCCTTTGACAATACAAACCCCATTTTCCTAGTTTGCAACAGACCTCACAACCTCTGAGGGTGCCTGCCATAGATGTGGGAGAAATGTCAGGAGAGAATGCTTCTGGAACATGGCCAGACAGCCTGGGAAACTCACAGCAACCCAGTGGATTCTGGCCACGAAAGCCTTTGACAATACAAACCCCATTTTCCTAGTTTGCAACAGACCTCACAACCTCTGAGGATGCCTGCCATAGAAGTGGGAGAAATGTCAGGAGAGAATGCTTCTGGAACATGGCCAGACAGCCTGGGAAACTCACAGCCAGTGATGCTTTTGTGT
>NW_026847549.1:204546201-204568701 GCF_025583915.1 Anolis sagrei ordinatus | reverse complement strand
TGAGGAGCGGCTTAAGGAGCTGGGCATGTTTAGCCTGAAGAAGAGAAGGCTGAGAGGAGATATGATGGCCATGTATAAATATGTGAGAGGAAGCCACAGGGAGGAGGGAGCAAGCTTGTTTTCTGCTTCCCTGGAGACTAGCACGCAATGGAACAATGGCTTCAAACTACAAGAGAGGAGATTCCTTCTGAACATTAGGAAGAACTTCCTGACTGTGAGAGCCGTTCAGCAGTGGAACTCTCTGCCCTGGAGTGTGGTGGAGGCTCCTTCTTTGGAAGCTTTTAAACAGAGGCTGGATGGCCATCTGTCAGGGGTGATTTGAATGCAATATTCCTGCTTCTTGGCAGAATGGGGTTGGACTGGATGGCCCATGAGGTCTCTTCCAACTCTATGATTCTATGATTCTAGGAAGAGCCCCATTTAGAGGACTGTGGGCCCATGGGCTGACAGTACCTGCAATCCCCTGAACTTTGCTGCAAAGCGACCTGCCCTTGAAGTGCAATCCCAAAAGGAAACAAATCCCCAGGAAGAAAGGGAACGGACGGCCCTTCCGGCCTGCTTTCCTGCCAGTACAGGTGAGGTGCCTCACCTTTGAGCAGGTGTGAAGGTCAGGCAGCAGGTATAATCCAGGAGGATGAAAGGATACACAGAGGAAAAGAGGCCCGCTCCTCACCTGCCACCGGGCCCAGACTTAAAATAGGAGCCAAACAATATCCTAAATTCAGGTAACGTCCTTGGAATGGGACCCCTCCCCAAGGTGTGCAGCTGGAGGGCTCTTGGCTTGACACGTCTGCTCACTGTTTGCAACACAAGCAGGCCCACAGGTGGGTCAGCAAATGCCCCCTTTGTCTGGGGAATGGCAGGTCCTGAGCCCCCTCCTCTGTTTTCACAGGTGCATCAAGGGAGCCTCGACCCAACGCATCTCATCCCAGGCAGAGGATCCGTAATGGCACCACGATACCTTCTCTCTCCAAAGAACTCAGCCTCAAAGTTGGAGGCTTTTCAAACTTACGTAGTTACTTACTTAGGCGATCCTTCGTAGTCTGAGGATGATGGTCCTCCAAGTGCAGTGTCCTGGCGGTGGGTCCGTAGGTGACTGTGGAGCCTTATTCTTGACCCTTTGAGGCGCATGCTTCATGACAACATTTGAGCCACTCCTGAGACCAATTGCAAGCTCCTTTTTCAAAGAGAGAGAGGTGTTTATGTACTTACTTACTTAAACAATCCCTCGTTGGCCGAGTAGGATAGTCTTCCAAAATCAGTGTCCTGGCGGTGGGTCTGTAGGTGACTGTGGAGCCCGATTCTTGACCCACACCTTCTCCTGCAGTGAGGGCATTGGTTTCCAGGTGGAAGGCGATCCCGGTTGAGGTTGGCTTGACGCGCCTTCCTCTTGGCACATTTCTCTCTTTCACCTTCCATTCATGCCTCTTCAAATTCTGCAGCACTGCTGGTCACAGCTGACCTCCAGCTGGAGCGCTCAAGGGCCAGGGCTTCCCAGTTCTCAGTGTCTATGCCAGGTGGTTGGGCATCCGGACAACGTGACCGGTCCAGCGGAGTTGATGGTGGAGGACCATCGCTTCAATGCTGGTGGTCTTTGCTTCTTCCAGCATGCTGACATTTGTCTGCTTGTCTTCTCAAGAGATTTGCAGGATTTTTCCGGAGGCAGCACTGATGGAATCGTTCCAGGGGTTGCATGTGATGTCTGTGGACAGTCCACGTCTCGCAGGCGTAGAGCAGGGTTGGGAGGACAATGGCTTTATAAACAAGCCCCTTGGTCTCCCTATGGAGGTCCCAGTCCTCAAACACTCTCTGCTTCATTTGGAAAAATGCTGCACTCGCATAGCTCAGGTGTTGTATTTCGGTGTCAGTGCTGACATCTGTAGACAGTCCACATCTCACAGGTATATAGCAGGGTTGGGAGGGGAATGGCTTTATAAACAAGCACTTTGGTATCCCTAATGATGCCCTCAAACACTCTCTGCTTCATTTGGAAGAATGCTGCACTCACATAGCTCAGGTGGTGTTGTATTTCTGTCTTAATATTGATGTCTGTAGACTGTCCACGTCCCGAAGGCGTAGAGCAGGATTGGGAGGACAATAGCTTTATAAACAAGCCCCTTGGTCTCCCTACGGATGTCCCGGTCCTCAAACACTCTCTGCTTCATTCGGAAAAATGCTGCGCTTGCAGAGCTCAGGTGGTGTTGTATTTCGGTGTCAATGTTGACTTTGGTGGAGAGGTGGCTGCCAAGGGAGCAGAAATGGTCAACATTTTCTAATGTTACACCATTAAGCTGTATCTCTGGCATTGGGGAGGGATTGGATGGTGACACACCTGGCTTGGCAAGAGTCCATGCGAAAGGGATTCAGGAGTCTTATCAACGCAAAAGTGTGATGCAGTTAATCAAGCTAGCAACTGCAACATTCACAGACAAGAATTCTTTCTCCCACCCTGGACATTATTCCACAGGTATTGCTGAAATTGCCCACTTGCTTCTTGTGGATTTCAATGGCTTCTCTGAGAATGCCTGCCATAGATGTAGGCAAAATGTCAGGAGAGAATGCTTCTGGCACATGGCCACACATTCTGGAAAACTCACAGCAACCCAGCAACTCTGGCTGTGGAAAACCTTCGGCAATACATAGAACCTATCTTGTCCATCATTTGAGAAAACTGCCTGTTTATAGTTAATTTTAATTAACTTATTAAAATGTAACTTCTCTCCAAGTAATTGAAAAGCCACTTTGGGCTTTCTGTGTCCGTCTCGGCAACCCTCCACCTTGAATTTGCTTTGGAAGAAAGGAAGGAGATAAATCTAATACGTAAATAAATAAATTGACCTAGTCATTCAAGGATGCTAACCTTTCGACGCATACAAAAAGCACGCCGACATCTCGTAAGCAAGAAACTCAACCATATTTTTTTTATTTAAAGTGCTTAAAACAGAACAAGCTTCTTCTTCTTTTTAATGAACCACCTTCCAATCAGACTCGTAATACAAGTGAGCACCTCTTCCCCAGAAATGAAACCCCGTAAGAAGGGCAACAGGGAGGTGAGGGAGGGGGGAGAAGGAGGAAGACTTCGGCGGAAGTAAACAAACAACCCAAGGTAGTAAACAACCAATGCAACTGGGCTCTGAACAAGAAGGGCAATCGGTAAGGAAACACTCATGCAGGCCTAGGCCAACTTGGGCCCTCCAGGTGTTTTGGACTCCAACTCCCACAATTCCTAACAGCCTACCGGCTGTTAGGAATTGTGGGAGTTGGAGTCCAAAACACCTGGAGGGAGGGCCCAAGTTGGCCCAGGCCTGTTATAAATTCTAGAAAAAGCCAACTGAGAATCCAAAGCCAACACAACAGCCAAATTCCTCGCTCAGAGTGGATTTTGCCCCCATAAGGGGCTGAAGAACAACCCACCCACCACCCACCCATCCCCTAAACATGCCAAAAAACCCTCTTCTTCTTCCCTTTTCCGTCTATGGATTGCAAAAAGTGACCCTTTGCAGTTGGTGTTGGACAACTGACCACACTATAAGTCAATGGGAAATGCAACTCAGCACCTCCTATGGGATGCAGAAAGTGACCCTTTGCAGTTGGTGTTGGACAACTGACCATACCATGAGTCAATGGGAATTGCAACTCAGCACCTCCTATGGGTTGCAGAAAGTGACCCTTACAGTTGGTGTTGGACGACTGACCACACTAACAATGAGTCAATGGGAATTGTAACTCAGCACTTCCTATGAGTTTCAGAAAGTGTCCCTTTGTAGTTGGTGTTGGACAACTGACCATTCTATGAATTGATGGGCAATGCAACTCCATACTTCCTATGGGTTGCAGAAAGTGACCCTTTGCAGTTGGTGTTGGACAGCTGACCATACTAGCTATGAGTCGATTGAAATTGCAATTGATTCATAGTATGGACAACTGACCATACTATGAGTCAATGGGAATTGCAACTCAGCACCTCCTATGGGTTGCAGAAAGTGACCCTTTGCAGTTGGTGTTGGACAACGGACCATACTAACTATGAGTTGATGGGAATTGCAACTCAGCACCTCCTATGTGTTGCAGAAAGTGACCCTTTGCAGTTGGTGTTGGACAACTGACCATACTATGAGTCAATGGGATATGCATCTCAGCACCTTCTATGGGTTGAAGAAAGTGACCCTTTGCACTTGGTGTTGGACAACTGACCATACTAACTATGAGTTGATGGGAATTACAACTCAGCACCTCCTATGGGTTGCAGAAAGTGACCCTTTGCAGTTGGTGTTGGACAACTGACCATACTAACTATGAGTTGATGGGAATTGCAATTGATTCACAGTATGGACAACTGACCATACTATGAGTCAATGGGAATTGCAACTCAGTACTTCCTATGTGTTGCAGAAAGTGACCCTTTGCTGTTGGTGTTGGACAATTGACCATACTAACTATGAGTCGATGGGAATTGCAACTCAGCACTTCCTACGGGTTGCAGAAAGTGACCCTTTGCGGTTGGTGTTGGACAACTGACCATTCTATGGATTGATGGGAAATGCAACTCCATACTTCCTATGGGTTGCAGAAAGTGACCCTTTGCAGTGGGTATTGGACGACTGACCATACTATGAGTCAATGGGAATTTCAACTCAACACTTCCTATGGGTTGGAGAAAGTGACCCTTTACATTTGGTATTGGTCAACTGACCATACTAACTATGAGTTGATGGAAGTGGCAATGCAGCACCTCCTACAGGTTGCAGAAAGTGACCCTTTGCAGTTGGCGTTGGACAACTGACCATACTATGAATCGATGGGAATTGCAACTCAGCACTTCCTATGGGTTGCAGAAAGTGTCCCTTTGCAGTTAGTGTTGGACAACTGACCATTCTATGAATTGATGGGAATTGCAACTCAGCACTTCCTATGGGTTGCAGAAAGTGACTCTTTGCAGACAACTGACCATACTAACTAGATGTTGGACAACTGACCATACAACTGACTTCACTGCCCTCCTTGGACTCTACATCCTCCCTCCAGGAAGCAGGAAGAAATGTCCTTACAATGGCTTCCAGTCCAACTAGAGGGAAAAATAGAGTGGACAATGGGCTTTGGAGTCCCGAGGAGGATTCAGGAGAGGGAAGTGAAAGGGCCAGAAAGGTAAGGAAAGGTCCTTGACCAGCTGGAATACAAACATAATACTGACCATTGGGATAAGGCAGGCACGCGCACACTTTGGCCTTCCCTCCAGGTGTTTTGGACTACAACCCCCACAATTCCTAACAGCCTACCGGCTGTTAGGAATTGTGGGAGTTGTAGTCCAAAACACCTGGAGGGAAGGCCAAAGTGTGCCCATGCCTGGACTAAGGGGAAGGGGATGGAGGAAGTGACCACAAGGGAAGAGGCTTGGCTTGACCTTGAAGGTGGGCTACCGGACTCTGGCCGCGTGCAGTGCGACGTTGGCCCAACGCAGCCAATGCTCCGCCCGTCCAGCAGAGTGTCCAAGCGAGGAGTGGTGGGGAGAGAAGGGTCAAAGGGGAGGCGGGGGTCTGGTCAGAGGGTGGGGGCGTGGTGGCTACTTGGCGGGGTCTCTGAGGGAGATCTGGAGCAAAGTGGGGGACTGCTCCATGATGCGCACCAGCAGCCGGTCAATGTAGTTCTCCAGCTCCCGGACGTGCGCCTTCTCCTTGCGCAGCTCGGCCTCCCGCTTGCGCAGCAGATGCACCAGCTCCTCGTGCGTCAGGTGGTAGTACTGGGCGGAGGGGTCCGAGGAAGGGTCCTGGGAGGCAGAACAGAGAGGAAGAAAGGTAGGCGCATGGCATCGTAGAGTTGGAAGAGACCTCCAAAGGCCATCTAGTCTGACCCCCTTCTGCATTCATGCAGGGAAAGCACAATCAAAGCACCCCCGACAGATGGTCATCCAAGATATTCCATTAAACTCCTAGACACTCTATAGTTCTCTATAAAGTTGGAAGGGACACCCAAAGGCTATCTAGTCTGACCCCCTTCTGCATCCATGCAGGAAAAGCACAATCAAAGCACCCTCGACAGATGGCCAGCCAAGAGATTCCATTAAACTCTTAGGCAGTCTATATTTCTCTATAGAGTTGGGAGGTGCACCCAAAGGCTATCTAGTCTCACCCCCTTCTGCATTCATGCAGGAGAAGCATAATCAAAGCACCCCCAACAGATGGCCATCCAACTCTTGATGGCTAGATGGCCTTTGGGTGCACCTCCCAACTCATAGGCAGTCTATATTTCTCTATAGAGTTGGAAGGGACACCCAAAGGCTATCTAGTCTGACCCCGTTCTGCATTCATGCAGGAAAAGCACAATCAAAACAATCCTGACAGATGGCCATCTGAACACTGATTAAAGGCCTCCAAAGAAGGAAGAAGACTCCATTTAACTCCTATGCAGTCTATATTTCTCTATAGAGTTGGGAGGGGCACCCAAAGGCCATCTAGCCTGACCCCCTTCTGCATTCATGAAGGAAAAGCACAATCAAAGCACCCCCGACAGATGGCCACCTGGCCTCTGATTAAAAGCCTCCAAAGAAGGAAGGAGACTTAGGCAGTCTATATTTCTCTATAGAGTTGGAAGAGACCTCCAAAGGCCATCTAGCCTGACCCCGTTCTGCATTCATGCGGGAAAAGCACAATCAAAACACTCCCGACAGATGGCCATCTGGCCTCTCATCAAAAGCCTCCAAAGAAGGAAGGAGACTCCATTACACTCCCAGGCAGTCTATATTTCTATATAGAGTTAGGAGGTACACCCAAAGGCTATCTAGTCTCACCCCCTTCTGCATTCATGAAGGAAAAGCACAATCAAAGCACTCCCAACAGATGGCCATCTGGTCTCTCATTAAAAGCCTCCAAAGAAGGAAGGAGACACCATTAAACTCCTAGGCAGTCTATATTTCTCTATAGAGTTGGGAGGGGCACCCAAAGGCCACCTAGTCTGACCCCCTTCTGCATTCATGCAGGAAAGGCACAATCAAAGCACCCCCGACAGATGGCCATCCATGAGATTCAATTAAACTCTTAGGCATTCTATATTTCTTTATAGAGTTGGGAGGTGCACCCAAAGGCCATCTAGTCTGACCCCCTTCTGCATTCATGTAGGAATGCACAATCAAAGCACCCCCGACAGATGGACATCTGGCCTCCCATTAAAAGCCTCCAAAGATGGAAGGAGACCCCATGAAGTCTATATTTCTCTATAGAGTTGTGAGGTGCACCTAAAGGCCATCTAGATTCCATTAAACTCCTGGGCAAGTCTGTATTTTTCTATAGAGTTGGAAGGGGCACCCAAAGGTCTTC
Source organism: Anolis sagrei ordinatus (assembly GCF_025583915.1). Taxonomy (NCBI): domain Eukaryota; kingdom Metazoa; phylum Chordata; class Lepidosauria; order Squamata; family Anolidae; genus Anolis; species Anolis sagrei. The sequence continues at coordinate 204,561,391 of NW_026847549.1, read as the reverse complement.
CAGTCCAACCCCCTTCGTTCTGCAAGGACTCTACAATTCTAATGATCCCAGCATGTTCTGAACTACTTACTCTCCAAAGTGTCCACACTGCCCTATAATCGAGTTCAATGTGGGTTTTATACAGCTGTGTGGAAGGGACCTTGGCTGTCTATTCCTGCCCTGGGAAGGGGTGGACTAGATGGCCCCTGGGAGTCCCTTCTGGAATCACACCCTTCACCCCACTCTTCCCACCCTTCTTCTCCTTCCTTACCTTTTCAGCTTCTGTTTTTCCCAGCTGCAGGACCGGAAGCACGGCCTCCTTCGAGCTACTGGGATGGAGCTTCTCCCGGTCAGCGCTGCAGCTCCGGACAGGGTTCGCCTTGACCGCTGGCTGCGGCTTCTCCTCCTTGCTGACCACTGGCCCAGAGGAACTGCTGATGGGCTTCACCGGGTGAGGGCTGCAAAGAAGGAAAAGGCAGCACTGAATGAGACAACTGGAAGGGTCTCCCAAAGGACATCTAGTCCAACCCCTTCTCTCTGCCAGGCAGGAAGGCACAACCAAAGCCTTCCTGACAGATGGTCGTCCAGTATCAGGTGCGCCTGCCTTCTCATTGGAAGGTCAATTTAATTATTCATGAGATTTATCTCCCTCTTTTTCCCCAAAAGAGAATTCCAGGTGATAGATTGGAGGTGAGATGTGTTAGAATATGGTGGTTTAAACTAGTATAAGCCTAGTTTTTCAGTCCTTTTTTTAGGCTGAAAAAGTCTCCCTCGGCTTATACTCGAGTCAATGTTATTTATTATTTTACTTTGTCGTTGTTGTTATTATTACATTTATTATTTTTATTGTTGTTATTATTACATTTATTATTTTATTGTTACATTTACTATTTTACTGTATTGTTATTACATTTATTATTTTGCTCTATTATTATTGCATGGACTTCAGGTGGCAGAGTATTCCAGAGTGATGGTGCCACTGCTGTGAAGGCTCTGCGTCTGGTTGCTGTTAGACGCAAGGTCTTGACACTGGGAATTTCCAATAGATCTTGGTCCTCAGAACGGAGGGATCTCTGGGGTTGGTAGGGGGTGAGGCGGTCCCTCAGGTACATCGGCCCCAGACCATGCAAGGCCTTAAAGGTGAGTACCATCACTTTGAAAGTGATCCGGTGCTCAATTGGTAACCAATGCAGCTGTAGTAAGATTGGGGTTATGTGGCATCTCATCGGAATTCCCGCAAGAAGCCGAGCAGCTGCATTTTGTACCAACTTGAGCTTCCGGATCACCGACAGAGGAAGGCCAATGTAGAGGGCGTTACAGTAGTCCAGTCTGGATCACCGTAGCGAGGTCGTCCCTGGACAGGGAGGGGGCCAGCCGTCTAGCCTGCCGCAGGTGAAAGAAGGCGGTTCTGCTCACGGCGGAGAGAGACCTGGGCCTCCATCGTCAGCAGAGGGTCCAAAAGGACTCCCAGACTCTTGACCAACGAGGACGGGCATAGCGCCTCGCCATCCAGGGTAGGCAGCTGGACGTCCCCACTGCCCGGTCGACCCAGCCATAGGATCTCCGTCTTTGCTGGATTCACCCTCAACCTGCTGGCACGCAGCCACCCAGTCACGGCCTCGAGGCACTGATGGAAACAATCGGGTACAGAGTCCGGTCGGCCTTCCATCTTCAGCACCAGCTGAGTGTCATTGGCATACTGGTCACACTCCAGCCCAAAACTTCGAACCAGCTGAGCAAGTAGTCGCAAATAGATGTTAAACAACAGAGGGGAGAGAATGGCCCCTTAAGGAGGAACCCCACGAGAGAGAGAGAGAGGGGGGACCTCTCAGAGACCAGGCTGTCCACGGTTGTGAAGGAAGGAGGGGAGCCAGTTCAAAGCTCTCCCCCTGACTCACTCCAACAGCAGCAAGGCGGTGGGTCAAAAGATTGTGGTCGACTGTGTCCAATGCTGCTGTGAGATCCAATAACACAAGCAGCGCCAACCCGCCCTGGTCAAGCTGGCATCAAAGGTGATCCGTGATGGAGACCAGCACAGTCTCTGTCCCGTGCCCCGCACGGAAGCCGGGCTGGAAGGGATCTAGTCCGGCTGTGTCGTCTAGGAATTGCTGCAACTGCTCCGCTGCTGCCCTCTCCATCCCCTTGCCCAGGAACGAGAGGCAGATGGAGATGGAGACAGAGAAAGGGAAGGAGAAAGAAGCAGAAAAGGAAGGAGAAGGAGAAGGTGGAGACGGAGATGGAGAAGGGAGAAGAAAGATGGGGAAAGAGATGGTGATGGAGATGGAGAAGGGGAAGGAGAAGGAGGCGGGTAACTGGAGGGAACCGAAGAATCTAAGTCTGGTTTCTTCAGCAGGGGAGAGACCACCGCCTCTTTTAAACCCTCTGGAAAGACTCCTTGCTCAAGGGAGCTGTTTATGATCTTCAACAGAGGGTCACGTAATCCCTCCAAGCAGGATTTCACCAACCAAGAGGGACACGGATCGAGGGAGCACGTGGTCGGTCTAGCTGCAGCTTACATTCCATTATTTTTATTATTATTATTATTATTATTATTATTATTATTATTATTATTCTATTATTATTGGAGGACATGTAAGCATATTTTACATTGAAAAAGGTTAGAATAATGTATTGTCGAAGGCTTTCATGGCTGGAATCACTCGGTTCTTGTGGGTTTTTTCGGGCTATAGGGCCATGTTCTAGAGGCATTTTCTCCTGACGTTTAGCCTGCATCTATGGCAAGCATCCTCAGAGGTAGTGAGGTCTGTTGGAAATAGGAAAAGGGGTTTATATATCTGTTGGACAGTTGAAAGGTGGTCAGTTGAAACAGTCCCACCTAGCTCCAGCAGACAAGAGTCCTTTGTCCCACCCTGGTCATTCCACAGATATATAAACCCTTTTTCCTAGTTCCAACAGACCTCACTACCTCTGAGGATGCTTGCCATAGATGCAGGCGAAACGTCAGGAGACAATGCCTCTAGACCATGGCCATATAGCCTGAAAAAACCTACAACAACCCAATGTAATGCTAGTTTGTGGGATTAACAGAACTTCAAAACCACATGGCTATCATATCTCCTCTCAGCTTTCTCTTTTTCAGGCTAAACATGCCCAGCTCCTTAAGCCACTCCTCATGGGGCTTGTTCTCCAGTTTATCATTTTAGTTGCCCTCCTCTGGACACATTCCAGCTTGTCAACATCTCCCTTCAATTGTGGTGCCCAGAATTGGACACAGTATTCCATTTAAGTTGCATATTATTATTATTATTATTATTATTATTATTATTATTGCTACTGAAAGAGAGTTGTTGGAATTAATTCTACAGTGTAGACCAGGTATGGGCCAACTTGGGCCGTCCAGGTGTTTTGGACTTCAATTCCCACATTTCCCAGCCATCTTACCAGCTATTAAGGGATTGTGAGAGCTGAAGTCCAAAACACCTGGAGGCCCAAAGGTTGGCCCACGCCTGGTCTAAGCATTAAATCAAACTGATTGTCTAGAAAACAGCAGGCGTTGGGATTGTCACAACAGCAAGTTTTGGAGTTCTGTGCAGCAAGGGCACCATCTGCTGGCAATTAAACACTGTGAACGAAAAGTGGGTCTGTCGTGGGATAGAAAAACTTTGATAGGCGGACAGACAGATGGAGAATATCAGTCTAACAAATGTCCAGCAAGAAGAAGCAGCAGCAAGGGTCACACCCTTTCCATGTGGTCAAGAGGGACCCCAAAGGCCATCTAGACCTTTCTTACTTAGGCGATCCCTCGTAGTCCGAGGATGATGGTCCTCCAAGTTTGGTGTCCTGAGGGTGGATCTGTGGAGCCCTCTTCTTGACCTGCATCTTCTCCCGAAGTGAGGGCATCGGTTTCCAGACGGAAGGTGGTCCCGGTCGGGGTTGGCTTGACACGCCTTCCTATTGGCACGTTTCTCCCTTTCACCCTCCACTCGTGCCTTCTCAAATTCTGCAGCACTGCTGGTCACAGCTGACCTCCAGCTGGAGCGCTCAAGGGCCAGGGCTTCCCAGTTCTCAGTGTCTATGCCAGAGATTTTAAGGTTGGCTTTGAGCCCATCTTTAAATCTCTTTTCCTGTCCACCAACATTCCATTTTCCGTTCTTGAGTTCGGAGTAGAGCAACTGCTTTGGGAGACGGTGGTTGGGCATCCGGACAACGTGACCGGTCCAGCGGAGTTGATGGCGGAGGAGCATCGCTTCATTGCTGGTGGTCTTTGCTTCTTCCAGCACGCTGATGTTTGTCCGCTTGTCTTCCCAAGAGATTTGCAGGATTTTCCGGAGGCAGCGCTGATGGAATCGTTCCAGGAGTTGCATGTGACGTCTGTAGACAGTCCACGTTTCGCAGGCATAGAGCAGGTTGGGAGGACAATAGCTTTATAGACAAGCACCTTGGTATCCCTACGGATGTCCCGGTCCTCAAACACTCTCTGCTTCATTGGGAAAAATGCTGCACTCGCAGAGCTCAGGCAGTGTTGTATTTCGGTGTCAATGTTGACTTTGGTGGAGAGGTGGCTGCCAAGGGAGCAGAAATGTTCAACATTTTCTAATGTTACACCATTAAGCTGTATCTCTGGCATTGGAGAGGGATTGGCTGGTGTCTGCTGGAAGAGCACTTTGGTTTTCTCGATGTTCAATGACAGGCCGAGCTTCTTGTATGCTTCTGCGAAGGTGTTTAGAGTGGCTTGTAGATCTTCTTCTGAATGCGCACAGACGTTGTCATCAGCATACTGGAGTTCTATAACAGATGTTGTTGTAACCTTGGTTTTGGCTTTCAGTCTGCTGAGGTTAAACAGCTTGCTATCTGTCCGATAGATGATTTCCAATCCGATGGGAAGCTTCCCATCAACAAAATGAAGTATCATAGCGATGAAGATGGAGAATAGAGTTGGGGCAATAACACATCATTCCTGTTTGACACCCGATTCCACCTTAAATGGGTCACTTTGGGAGCCATTGCTGTCCAAGACTGTTGCCATCATATCATCATGGAGGAGCCGCAGGATGTTCACAAATTTGTTTGGGCACCCGATTTTTCGGAGGATGGTCCAGAGAGCGCTGCGGTTCACTGTGTCAAATGCCTTTGCAAGGTCGATGAATGCCATGGACAGAGGTTGGATTTGTTCCCTGCATTTCTCTTGGAGCTGTCGTGCAGTGAAGATCATGTCCACGGTTCCTCTGGAGGGGCGGAAGCCGTTCTGGGAGGGTGTCTTCTGACGACACAACCGTCGAAGCACAGAATCCTGGAGTTGGAAGAGAACCCAAGGGCCATCTAGTCCAGAAGATACAATATGAACCCTCCCGACAGATGGCCATACAGCCTTTGCTTAAAGAGAAGGAGACTCCACTAGACTGTAAGCAGAAGGATTCTACGGTCAAATGCTTCAAACCACCCACAAGTTGGGTTGCTGTGTGGTTTTCGGGCTGTGTGGCTATGTTCCAGCAGCATTCAAAGTGCTGGCTTTGGCCTATAAAGCCCTGAACAGTTCTGGCTGCTGTGGCTGAGATGTTCTCTGATGATGAGGATGATGGGATTCAGATTCCTGGCTCTTTTTCTGTGCCTCAGATCTCTGGGCCTGCTTCTAGGCACAGACAGTGCAGAGTCAGACAGTGCAGAGTCAACACAGCGGTTCTCAGAAGAAAAGAATTTTAACGAAGGAGATAGCGAACAGGTGGGGAGGCATTTGCCTCCTTCCCACGCTGATACTGAAAGTACAGAAAGCCTTGATAGTGACCTGACCCGCAAGCTCGTCTTGATTTGCAGGTCAGACGGAGTTCTCGCCTGGCCGACAGACGAGAAGCCAGTTCGGGGAAAGGTCATCACAATGCTTTTATGTTGGTGAGAGCATAATGTTTTCATGTTAGAAAGGTATTTAGGCTTCTTGCAAACGAAGAGAAAGCGTCAGTTCAACGTAGCTTATTAGCCTGAAAGCTTCATGGAATAACCTTAGCCTGGAAAGCAGTACGCTTGGGATTTCTTGCATTGTGATTCCTGGGGCAATTGTTTCATTGCTTGTACCTTGGACTCTGGTTTGAACTTTGCCTATAGGATTGTGCCTCTTGTTTTTACCTGAAGATCTTTGGAACTATATTCTGCATTTAACCTAAATCTTTGGAACTTTGCAATGCTTATTCTTTATTTTGACTTGGATGTTTTCCTCAATAAACTATAAAACTACAGCTCTTGTGTGGTGGTGTTTGGAAGCAAGGTGAAGCTTACTTTGAGTTGCAACACTGGCCCAGTTTACTTGTCCGAACATATCTCCCGCTACGATCCACCTAGGGCCCTAAGATCATCTGAGGAGACTCTGCTCATTGTCTCCCCATTGTCACAATCGCGTCTGGTGGGGACAAGGGATGGGGCCTTTTCTGTGGTGGCCCTCCCGAGCGAAATTAGATGTGCTGCATCCCTCTTGACCTTCCGGAAACAAGTAAAATCCTGGCCATGGGATCAGGCCTTTGGAGAATAGGCTGAGCTACGCTTTTATATTTTTATATGGTTTTATACTGTTTATACTGTTTTATATTGTTGATATTATTAAATTGCTGTTAATTGTATATTTATGTTTTGATGTGGGTGCCATGGGGGGCCACTTTGTTAGCCGTCTTGAGTCCCTCTGTGGAGGTTGAGAAAGGACAGGATATAAAAGCCCTAAATAAATAAATAAACTCCAACCATTCCTAACAGCTGGCTGTTAGGAATTGTGGGAATTGAAGTCCAAAGCACCTGGAGGGAGGGCCAAAGATTGCCCATGCCTGCAATGTAACAATGCTCCAACTGGCGGTTCTGGGGAGAGAAGAGCAAGTTTATTCACAGCCATATAATGGATGGAAAATGAAACCAAAGTGAAGGCAAAAAGCAGAAGCAATGGAGGGAAGGCCATGCAATGCCTGGAGATAAGCATGCAGAGCTCGAGATCCAGGACGGTCAGCTCATTCCGACCCAAAAGTTCCCTTGTGCAATGACACACACACATGGAAATACACACACACACCTTTTGTGATGCTCACCTGGCCTTCTGCTGGAGGGGCACCCTTTTGTCGTCTCCTTCTTCTTCTCTCCACGTCTCTCCGGGCAGGACGGAAGGAGCTGACGGCTCAGTACTGGGTTGGGAAATGGCCAGAGGGATCGGAGTGGCAGCCGGGCCTCCAAAGGAAGAAGGGACGCCGGGGTCAAGGCCGCCCTGTAGGAACGGCGTGGAGAAGGCCAGGGGCTCGAGGTTGGGTGACATGGGGGATGGAGTCAGCGCCGGACCCTCCTCAGGGGCCACAGCAGAGAACAGGGGCCCTCTCTGGTGGGAGAGCGGGAGGATGGCAGTGCGGTCCGGGAGCACGTCGGGGGCCTGTTCCACAAAGGGGTTGTTCTGGGGGGAAGGCAGAGGAGGACGGGGAGCAAAGGGGTTGCCGGGGGTCCCAACTTCGGGGCTGCGCTCCCCCCTTTCCGCCTGCCAGAAGTCGGCCCGCTTGAAGTCCAGCACCTGGTCGTCGGACCAGATTGAGGAGAACTCTGACTTGTTGGCGGAGCCGTTTGCAGGGATGGGTATGGCGCCAACATGACCCCACTCGTTCGGCCCGACAGCGGAAGGCTCTTCTCTCGTTTCCTCCTCAATGGGGAAGCCTTGCTCATCAGGCGGTGTTTGCGAACGATGGTCCTGCGAGGGAGGCACGCGCTGCTCCTCCAAGGCGGACCAGAAGAACGCCGAAGCGCTCAGAGTTCGGGATCGCTGTCCGCTTGTCTCTCTAGGGTAGGGCAACTCCGTTGATGGCAATGATCCCACTCTAGCCAGCTCTGGGGCCTCGGTGGCTTTGGTCACCCCAGTGGAAGATCTAGCCCACTCTCCATCACGTTCTTCAAGGCAACCGGCATCCTCCATCTCCTCCGACAACCTCGATTCGTCCGCAGAGAGCGCCAACAAGCAGGTCCTGAACTGTTCGGCTTTGGCACCCCCCAAGACGACCTCCTGGGGGGTCTCGCTAACACCTGAAGGTTCTGGGGCCAGTTGGAGTCTCCCTATGGCTCGGACGTTGGCACCTGCTCCAATTACTGCTTTCGGTGACAAGAGAATGGTTTCCGTCGGGGGTCTCTCTTCATCCGAAGGGGGTCTCAGGGGTTTGGCCTCTTCGCACAGAGCAGCCTCGTTCTCACCTCTCTCTGCCTGTCCCCACATGGCTTCCCCTGCTTCTTCTTGGAGGCTGAGTGGGGTGAACCTTCTGGGGGGCTTCGGAGGTGGGGTCTCCGCCCGCCTGCACTCGCGCTCCTCTCCAACCTCTCTCTCCTCCTCGACATCATCTCCGGCACTGAGGACCAAATGAGCCGTGGCTTGGGTCTCGGGGATCGGAGTCCCCTCTTCTTCCTCCCTTTCCACATCATTTGTCTCCTGCATCCCAACATTAGGAGCTTGGATGCTCCCCAAAGTAGAGAAGGACTCCACTGCAGATTCACTAACTCCCACAGGTAATTCCACACCTGGAAGAATTGTGGCTGAGGAAGGGAAGTCAGGAGCAGCAGGAGTGGCCCAGTGGCTCTCAAAGCTGCTCTCCGGACCCTTTGAAGGGACATGATCTTCTGAGCCATCCCTTGGAAGACTGACCATTGCAGAGTGGCGTCCAGAGGCAGCAGGAGTGACCCACTGACTCTCAAAGCCGCTCTCCAGACCTTGGGAAGGGTCTCCACTTGATATCCCCTCGGGGGTCTCCGTCCACTCTGCTCCCTTGATGCCTACAAGACCCTCCCCAATCTCTTGTTGCGTCTCCTCTTCTACGGTCCACTTTGGAGGAGCTTCCAAGTCGCGGGTCAGAGTCACATCGCCGGACCGGTCAGTGTCCGGCCGCCTCTCTTCAGGTCCGAAGTCCAGCAAGTCGGGGGCTTTCGGAAATTGATCTCCCTTTTCGCGGACCTGGGACCCGTCAGGGTTTGGAGAGTCCGTCCGGAGCGGCGCGAGAGGACTCTCTGCGCCGGCGACGTCCGGCTTCAAGCGGCTGGTGGCGAAGGCGTCGAAGAAGCTGTCGTCCCACTCTGAGGAGGGGGCTGCAGAGGCGGGTCTTTGGGGGTCTGGTCCAAAGGGAGAGGGGCCACAATCTTCGGGGTAACAGGGAGGAGGCTCTGTGGCAGCAGCAAGCAGGCCGGGATGGGAGCTGGAGAGAAAGGGAGCAGGGGAGCAGAGTTTAGTATTTGGGCTGCCAGGAAAAGAAGGGGGTCCTTACAGAAATGGGGGGCTTTGCATTAGCCCCAGAAGGCCATCCCTTGGGGTGCATGCCCACCCTTTGCTCCCACCCCGAATGGGGTGGGAGCAAAGGGTGGGCATGCACCCCAAGGGATGGCCTTCTGGGGCTAGTGCAAAACAACAAAAGCTTCAAATGCAAAGAGGGGAATGGATGCAGCCACTGAAGCCCAAAAAGGGATGCAAGGGTCAAGGGTCTCCGGTCATTTCAGGCTGTGGAAGAAGACAAAATCCCCATAGACAGCCCCTCTCTTTTGCAATGCATATCTGAGTAAACGGAACAGACCCAGCCCTGCACAAACCCACCTGGAAAACATACACATACACACTCGCACGCAAGTTGAAGGGAGCAAGAGCAAAACAATAAAAAGTAAACACAATGCGTTTGTGAGACGTCCAAAGCTTTGCAGAAGCAATGAAAACAAAAAAAAAAAACAACTCTTAAGCGGGGGCAGATCTGGGCTTGTTCAGAACTCAGACTCCATTTCAAAACATTATGCTTCAGACTCCAGTAGGAACCATATTCTTTCAGACTCTCAGACTGTACAGATTCCATTGGGCTTTCAGACTAGACAGAGATGCTATGGGACTCTCAGAACAGAGAAATGCATTAGATCAATGTTTCTCAACCTTCTTAATGCCACAACCTCTTCATACAGTTCCTCATGTTGTGGTGACCCCCCAACCATAACATTATTTTCGTTGCTACTTCCTAAAAAGGTTTGCAGTTTCCCTTAACTCTGTGCTGTAGGAGGGGCTGCAGAGCATGGGATCAGATCTGGGCTTGTTCAGAACTCAGACTCCATTTCAAAAGATTATGCTTTAGACTTCAGTGGGAACTGTATTCTTTCAGACTCTCAGACTGTACAGATTCCATTGGACTTTCAGACTAGACAGAGATGCTATTGGACTCTCAAACATACACACTCGCACGCAAGTTGAAGTGAGCAAGAGCAAAACAATAAAAGTAAACACAATGTGTTTGTGAAAGGTCCAAAGCTTTGCAGAAGCAATGAAAAGAGGAGAAACTCTTAATCGGGGGGGGGGGGGGGCTGGTCATCAAACAGAACAGTGTTTCTCAACCTCCCAAAGGCCGCAACCCCTTAATACAGTTCCCCATGTTTTGGTGACCCCTCCCCCCCACTAACCATAAAATTATTTTCGTTGCTACTTCCTAAAAGGATTTGCAGTTTTCCTTAACTCTATGCTGCAGAGGATGTGATCAGATCTCGGCTTGTTCAGGACTCAGACTCCATTTCAAAACATTATGTTTTAGACTTCAGTAGGAACTGTATTCTTTCAGACTCTCTTGCTACTTCCTAAAAAGGTTTGCAGTTTTCCTTAACTCTACGCTGTAGGAGGGGCTGCAGAGCATGGGATCAGATCTGGGCTGGTTCAGAACTCAGACTCCATTTCAAAACAGTTTTAGACTTCAGTAGGAACTGTATTCTTTCAGACTCTCAGACTGTACAGATTCCATTGGACTTTCAGACTAGACAGAGATGCTATGGGACTCTCAGAACAGAGAAATGCATTAGATCAGTGTTTCTTAACTTTCTTAATGCCACAACCTCTTCATACAGTTCCTCATGTTGTGGTGACCCCCAACCATAACATTATTTTCGTTGCTACTTCCTAAAAAGTTTTGCAGTTTTCCTTAACTTCCTTCCTTTCCTGCTGTAGGAGTGGCTGGGGACCATATGATCAGATCTGGGCTTGTTCAGAACTCAGACTCCATTTCAAAACATTATGCTTTAGACTTCAGTGGGAACCGTATTCTTTCAGACTCTCAGACTGTACAGATTCCATTGGACTTTCAGAGTAGACAGAGATGCTATTGGACTCTCAAACATACACACTCGCACGCAAGTTGAAGTGAGCAAGAGCAAAACAATAAAAGTAAACACAATGTGTTTGTGAAAGGTCCAAAGCTTTGCAGAAGCAATGAAAAGAGGAGAAACTCTTAATCGGGGGGGGGGGGGGGCTGGTCATCAAACAGAACAGTGTTTCTCAACCTCCCAAAGGCCGCAACCCCTTAATACAGTTCCCCATGTTTTGGTGACCCCCCCCCCCACCAACCATAAAATTATTTTCGTTGCTACTTCCTAAAAGGGTTTGCAGTTTTCCTTAACTCTATGCTGCAGAGGATGTGATCAGATCTCGGCTTGTTCAGGACTCAGACTCCATTTCAAAACATTATGTTTTAGACTTCAGTAGGAACTGTATTCTTTCAGACTCTCTTGCTACTTCCTAAAAGGTTTGCAGTTTTCCTTAACTCTATGCTGTAGGAGGGGCTGCAGAACATGGGATCAGATCTGGGCTGGTTCAGGACTCAGACTCCATTTCAAAACATTGTTTTAGACTTCAGTAGGAACTGTATTCTTTCAGACTCTCAGACTGTAGAGATTCCATTGGACTTTCAGACTAGACAGAGATGCTATGGGACTCTTAGAACAGAGAGATGCATTAGATCAGTGTTTCTCAACCTCCCGAATGCCACGACACCTTAATACAGTTTCTCATGTTGTGGTGACCCCCAACCATAACATTATTTTCGTTGCTACTTCTTAAAAAGGTTTGCAGTTTTCCTTAACTCTACGCTGTAGGAGGGGCTGCAGAGCATGGGATCAGATCTGGGCTTGTTCAGAACTCAGACTCCATTTCAAAACATTATGCTTTAGACTCCAGTAGGAACCGTATTCTTTCAGACTCTCAGACTGTAGAGATTCCATTGGACTTTCAGACTAGACAGAGATGCTATGGGACTCTCAGAACAGAGAGATGCATTAGATCAGTGTTTCTCAACCTTCCGAATGCCGCGACCCCTTAATACAGTTCCTCATGTTGTGGTGACCCCCAACCATAACATTATTTTCGTTGCTACTTCCTAAAAAGTTAGCAGTTTTCCTTAACTCTACGCTGTAGGAGGGGCTGCAGAGCATGGGATCAGATCTGGGCTTGTTCAGAACTCAGACTCCATTTCAAAACATTATGCTTTAGACTTCAGTGGGAACCGTATTCTTTCAGACTCTCAGACTGTACAGATTCCATTGGACTTTCAGACTAGACAGAGACGCTATTGGACTCTCAAACATACACACTCACACGCAAGTTGAAGTGAGCAAGAGCAAAACAATAAAAGTAAACACAATGCGTTTGTGAAACGTCCAAAGCTTTGCAGAAGCAATGAAAACAGAGAAAACTCTTGAGGCAAAACTGAGCGCGGGAGGGGGGGGGGGGTCATCACATACAACAGTGTTTCTCAACCTCCCGAATGCTTAGACTACAATTATTATAAATAAAAATAATTATATAATTATAAAAAATAAATTATATATTTATTATAAAAAATAAAAGTAAACAATGCATTTGTGAGATGTCCAAAGCTTTGCAGAAGCAATGAAAACAGAGAAAACTCTTAAGCGGGGTGGAGTGGGGTGGTGGTGGTCATCAAACAAAATAGTGTTTCTCAACCTCCCGAATGCCACGACCCCTTAATACAGTTCCTCATGTTTTGGTGACCCCCCTCACCCAACCATAAAATTATTTTTGTTGCTACTTCCTAAAAAGGTTTGCAGTTTTCCTTAACTCTATGCTGCAGAGGATGTGATCAGATCTGGGCTTGTTCAGGACTCAGACTCCATTTTAAAACATTATGCTTTAGACTCCAGTAGGAACCGTATTCTTTCAGACTCTCAGACTATACAGAATCCATTGGACTTTCAGACTAGACCGAGATGCTATTGGACTCTCAGAACAGAGAGATGCATTCAATCAGTGTTTCTCAAACTCCCGAATGCCGCGACCCCTTAATACAGTTCCTCATGTTGTGGTGACCCCCCAATCATAAAATTATTTTCGTTGCTACTTCCTAAAAAAGGTTTGTAGTTTTCCTTAACTCTATACTGTAGGAGGAGCTGCAGACCATGTGATCAGATCTGGGCTTGTTCAGGACTCAGACTCCATTTCAAAACATTATGTTTTAAGCTTCAGTAGGAACTGTATTCTTTCAGGCTCTCAGACTGTACATATTCCATTAGACTTTCAGACTAGACAGAGATTCTATGGGACTCTCAGAACAGAGAGATGCATTCGATCAGTGTTTCTCAACCTTCCTAATGCCGCGACCCCTTAATACAGTTCCTCATGTTGTGGTGACCCCCAATCATAACATTATTTTCGTTGCTACTTCCTAAAAAGGTTTGCAATTTTCCTTAACTCTATGCTGTAGGAGGGGTTGCAGACCATGTGATCTGATCTGGGCTTGTTCAGAACTCAGACTCCATTTCAAAACATTATGCTTTAGACTTCAGTGGGAACCGTATTCTTTCAGACTCTCAGACTGTACAGATTCCATTGGACTTTCAGACTAGGCAGAAATGCTATTTCTCAACCTTTTTAATGCCACAACCTCTTCATACAGTTCCTCACGTTGTGGTGACCCCCAACCATAAAATTATTTTCGTTGCTACGTCATAACTCTAATTTTGCAATTGTTTTGAATCGTAATGTAAACATCTGATATGCAGGGCGTATTTTCATTCATTGGACCAAATTTGGCACAAATACCCAATACGCATAATGTGAACACTGGTGGGCTTGGGGAGGGGGGGTGATTTTGCAATTTGGGAGTTGTAGTTGCTGGGATTTGTAGTTCATCTACAATCAAAGAGTGTTCTGAACTCCACCAACGATGGAATTGACCCAAACTTGGCACACAGAACTCCCACAACCAATGAAAAATACTAGAAGGGTTTGGTGGGCATTGAGTTTGGGAGGTGTAGTTCACCTACATCCAGAGAGTACTGTGGACTCAAATAATGATGGATCTGGACCAAACTTGGTACGAATACTCAACGTGCCCAAATGTGAACACTGGTGGAGTTTGGAGAAAATAGACCTTGACATTACAATGTGGGATTTATAGTTCACCGACAATCAAAGAGCGTTCTGAACTCCACCCAAGATGGAATTGAACCAAACTTGGCACACGGAACACCCATGACTAACAGAAAAGACTGGAAGGTTTTGGTGAGCACTGACCTTGAGTTTGGGAGTTGTAGTTCACCTACATCCAGAGAGCATTGTGGACTCAAACAATGATGAATCTGGACCAAACTTGGCATGAATACTCAATATGCCTAAATGTGAACACTGCTGGAGTTTGGGGAAAATAGATCTTGACATTTGGGAGTTGTAGTTTCTGGGATTTATAGTTCACCTACAATCAAAGAGCATTCTGAACCCCACCAATGATAGAATTGGGCCAAACTTCCCACACAGAACTCTCATGACCAACATAAAATACTATATTTTCAGAAGGTCTTTGATGACTTCTCAGACACCCCTTCTCGACCGCCCCCAGGGGTCCCGAACCCCAGGCTGAAAAACACTGAAATAGGAAATGCAAGACCCCAAACTATTCAACATCTTTATCAGTGACCTTGATGATAGAATACAATGCATGCTGATCATGTCTGCAGATGGGACCAAATTGGGAGGCATGGGCAATATTCTCCAAACTTGCAATATGGAAACCTTTGAGGTTGAAAGGAGTCTAGTATATGATTGTATTTTGCCATTTTAATGTTTTAGTGTGATTTAGAATATGATGTTTTAATGACGGTCTGAAATATAGATGTTGGAAACCGGCCTGAGTCCCTCGAATGGAGGTGAGAAGACCGGTATACACAACTGCTAAATAAATAAAATAAATAAAAAAATAGTAGAGTCTCCTTTTCAAGCAGAGGATGGATGGCTATCTGTCGGGAGGGTTTTGATTGTATGTTCCTGCCTGGCAGAAAGAAGGGAGTTGGGCTGGATGGCCTTTGGGGGTCCCTTCCAATTCTATGATTCTATAACACCATGTCACATGATATTTGTTCCTGGGTTATAAATGTCATTTCTTAATTGGTTCGTTCATAAAAACATGGGAAAACTGTGAGCTTTCTGGGCTGCCTGGCCACATTACAGAAGCATTCT
>NW_026847549.1:204525524-204539886 GCF_025583915.1 Anolis sagrei ordinatus | reverse complement strand
GAAAACTCACAACAACCCAAAAATGTGGGAATCGTGTAAGTTGTAGTCCAAAGCAAATTCAATAGATATATAAAGATATATATATGTCTAGTGCAATGGGGGGTAAGTTTGGATGACCTTTGAGGACCCCTTCCAACTTTAGGATTATCTGACAAGTCTCTGGATTTTTTTAAAAAAATTGGCTAACTGGCTCTTTGTTGGGAGGGCTTTGATGCTGCCTTCCTTCCTGCCTGGCATAAGGGGTTGGACTGGATGCCCTTTGGGGGACCCCTTCCAATTGTATAGACTTTTCTGAGGCCAAAAGGTGGCAGAGAGAAGGTTGCCTATTTCTTATTAACCGGTCGGCTTGGCCATCAGTCAAGAGAGGTTGGATTGTGCCCCAAAGCATGATACAACGGGGGTCAGATTGGATGGCCTTTGGAGAACCCCCTTCTAACTTTAGGATTGATTAGGAGTGTGGTGGAGTCTCTGGAATTTTTTAAGGCTTTGATAGTGCCTTTCTTCCTTTCTGGCAGAAAGGGGTGGACTAGATGCCCTTTGGGGATCCCTTCCCAACTCTTATGGGCTTCTCTGGGGCCAGAAGGTGGCAAAGAGACCCCTTATTTTGCCTCTCTCTTAACAGGACACATTATTTTAAACAGGAGCTTTCATTCCTTCCTTCCATTCATTCATCCTTCCACCCTCCGTGCTTGGCAGAAAGGGATGGACTAGGTGCCCTTTGGGGGACCCACCCCCATTCTTGTAAGTTTCTCTGGAGTAGTAAGTTGGCAAAGGGACCCCCTCTATTGCCTCTTTCTTAATAGGACACTTATTAACCTGCCCAGGTGGCCATCAATCAAGAGGGGTCGGATTGTGCACCCACACCTGATACAATGGGGGTCAGATTAGATGACCTTTGGGGATACCCCTCCAACTTAAGTGGAGCTTGGTAGAGTCCCTAGATTTAAAAAAAAGGGCTAGGCTTTGATGGTACCTTCCTTCCTTCGATCTTTCCTTCTCTTTCTTTCCTTTCTGTCTTTCCTTCTTTATTTTCTTCCCCTTCTCTCTTTCCTTCCTTTTCTTCCCTTCCCTTTCTTCCTTTTCTTTCCTCTTTCCTTCCTTCTCTTTCCCTATTTTCTTCCCTCTTTCCTTCCTTTCCTTCCCCCTTATCTTCCCTTCCTTCCTTCTCTCTTTCCTTCCCTTTTTTCTTCCTTCTTTCTCTCTCTCAATCCTTCTTTTTCTTTCCTCCTCTCTCTTTCTTTCTTTCCTCTTTGCTCCCTCCCTAATTCGCAGAAAGGGGCCGGACTAGATGCCCTTTGGAGGACCCCTTCCTGACTCTTCTTGGCTCCTCTTTGTCCAGGTGATGGCAAAGGGAGCCCCTTCTTTTCCATCTCTCTTAATAGCACACTTATTATTACAGGTATTTAAAACAGGTACTGGGCTTTGATTATGCCTTCCTTCCATCTGTCTCTTTCCTTCATTCTTCCTCCTTCCTCCCCTCTTTCCTTCTCTTTCTTTCCTTCATTCCTTTCCTCCTCTCTTTTTCCTTTCTTTCTTTCTTTCCTTCCTCCCCTCTTTCCTTCTTTCTTTCCTCCCTTCTCTTTCTTTCCTTCTCTCTCTTTTCCTCCCCTTTCCTTCTTTCTCTTTCCTTCTTTCTTCTTTCTCCTTATTCCTTCTCTCTTTCCTTCCTTCCTTTCCTCCCCTTTTTCCTTCTTTCTTTTCTTCCTTCTCTTTCCTTCCTCCCCTCTTTCCTTCTCTCTCTCTTTCCTTCCTTCCTTTCCTTCTCTTTCCTTCCTTTCTTCCCTTCTCTCTTCCCTTCCTTCTCTCTTTCCTTCCTTCTCTCTCTTTCCTTTCCTTCTTTCTCTTTCCTTCCTTCCTCCCTTTTCCTTCTCTTTCTTTCCTTCCTTCTCTTTCTTCCTTCTCTCTTTCCTTCCTCTTTCTTTCCTCCCTCTCTTCCTCTCTTTCTTTCCTTTCTTTCTTCCTCCCCCTTTCCTTCTCTTTTCCTTTCCTTCCTTTTGTCGTCCCTTTCTTTCTTTCCTCCCTTTTTCCTTCCTTCTCTAACTTTCCTTCCTTTCCTCCCCTCTTTCCTTCTTTCTCTCTTTCTTTCCACTCCCTTTTCCTTCTTCCTTCTTTCCTTTCCTCCTCTCTTTCTCCCCTCTCTCCTTCCCTCCCTAATGCACAGAAAAGGGTCCGACTAGATGCCCTTTGGAGGACCCCTTCCCAACTCTCCTAGGCTCTTCTTTCTCCAGCTGGCGGCAAAGGGAGCCCCTTCTTCTCCCTCTTATTATAATTAGTATTATTGAGGGGCCCTTATTTTCTTCCCTCTCTCTTTCCATTCTTATCCTCCCCCCAGCGCTTTCCTCCTTTCCTTCCTTCTCTTTCTTTCTTTTCGTCTCCTCTCTCTTTTCCTTCCCTTTCTATTTTTTTCCCTTTCTTGCCTTCCTTCCTTCCTCCTTCCTTCCTTCCCTCCATCCTTCTCTTTCCTTTCCTCCTTTTTTCTTCGCTCTTTCTTTCCTTCCTTCCCCTCTCTCTTTCCTTCCCTTATTTTATTTCCTTTCTTTTCTTCCCTCCTTTCTGTTTCCTTCTTCCTTCCCTCTATTTTCCTTCCCTCTCTTTTTTCCTTCCTTCTCTCTTTCCTTTCTTCCTTCTTTTTTCCTTCCCTCTTTCTCTTTCCTTCCTTCTCTCTAGTCTTCTTTCTCTCCTTTCTCCCTCCTTTTCTTCTTTCTCCCCTCTCTTCTTCCTTCCCTAATTCACAGACAAGGGGCCAGACTAGATGCCCTTTGGGGGACCCCTTTCCCATCTCTCCTACTCTCCTCTTCCTCCAGCTGGCGGCAAAGGGAGCCCCTTCTTCTCCCTCTTATTATTATTATTGGGGGAGGGGGTTCCTGTCCTCCTCCTTCTTCCTTCTTTCCCCCTCCCTTTCTTTCTCTTTCCTTTCTTTCTTTCCTCCCCCTTTTCCTTCTCTCTTTCTTCCTTTCCTTCCCTTCCTTCTCTCTTTCCTTTTTCTTACCTCCCCCTTTCCTTCTCTCTTTCCTTTTCCTCCTCTTTTTCCTTCTTTCTTCCTTTCCTTCCTTCTCTAACTTTCCTTCCTTTCCTCCCCTCTTTCCTTCTCTCTCTTTCTTTCCTGTTCCTTTCTTTCTTTCCTCCCCCTTTTCCTTCTCTCTTTCTTCCTTCCCTTCCCTTCCTTCTCTCTTTCCTTTTTCTTACCTCCCCCTTTCCTTCTCTCTTTCCTTTTCCTCCTCTTTTTCCTTCTTTCTTCCTTTCCTTCCTTCTCTAACTTTCCTTCCTTTCCTCCCCTTTCCTTCTCTCTTTCTTTCCCGTTCCTTTCTTTCTTTCCTCCCCCTTTTCCTTCTCTCTTCCTTCCTTCCTTTCCTTCCTTCACTTTCCTCTCCTCTTTCCTTCTTCCCTCTCTTCTTCCTTCCCTAATTCACAGACAAGGGGCCAGACTAGATTCCCTTTGGAGGACCCCTTTCCCATCTCTCCTACTCTCCTCTTTCTCCAGCTGGCGGCAAAGGGAGCCCCTTCTTCTCCCTTTTATTATCATTACTATTATTGGGGGTCCCTTCCTCTCCTTCTTCCTATTCCTCCTCCTCCTTCCCTCCCTCCCTCCCTTTCAAGGCGGTTCCCCTTTATTTCGGGTCGGTCGCGGGGCGTCTGCGCGTTGCAGCTGCGGCGGGGCGAGGAGGAGCCTCCGCCTGGAAGAAGGGAAGGGAGGAAGGAAGGAGAAGGAGGAGAAAGAGGAGGAAAAGGAGCCGCCCCTCCAAGCGGCGCAGGAGAGCCAGGCTTCCCCTCTCTTGCTTCCCTTCCCATTTGCCGCATCCTGCAGCCCGGTGATGAGCCTGGGCCGGCCTGCCGAGGCGGGGGATGATGGGCTCTGTAGTCGGGGCCTCCTCCCCGCTAATTCTCCTTGGTTTCCAAGCCACGTGCAGGTGGGGGCCTTGGGGGCGAGGGGCCTGCGGGGCAAAGGCGGCCTGCCAGCCGGGGACGCCTTCGCTTTGCTCCAGCTGGGCAGGCAGAAGGTCCGCACCGCCGTCTCCACCGACCGCAGCGGCTGCCCGAGATGGGACGCCCCGCCCTGGGCTTTGGAGCTGCCGTCCGCGCCGGGCACGCAGTCCGAACTGCAGCAGACTCAACCTCAAAGCCAAAGCCAAGAAGAGGAAGGCAACGACGCCCTCTTGCTGCGGGTGACGGTACTGCAGCGCGCTCTGGTCGGGATGGACCGCTTCCTCGGCGCCGCCGCCCTGCCGCTAGGGGGCCTCCTCCGCACCGCGGGAAGGGAGCCGCACACACAGTGAGTCTAGGCACAGCTACTCCTAGGCAGGCTGCGGCCTACTCAGGACTGACTTCCTCTTGCTTTGGACTCCAACTCCCACCATTCCTCACAGCCTCAAAGGGGGGGGGAAGGGTCCTGAGGCTGTGAGGAATGGTGGGAGTTGGAGTCCAAAGCAATAGGAAGGCCCAAGCCTGCATTAGAAGGCTTTCCCCCACTGCATGTCCCAGTATCCACATCTCTATGGGGAAGAGAGGCTTCCTGAGTGTACCAGTGAGTTTCCCCCACTGCATGTCCCAGTATCCACATGATAAGAGCTTCCCCCACTGTATGGCCCAGTATCCACATGATAAGAGCTTCCCCCACTGTATGGCCCAGTATCCACATCCCTATGGGGAAGAGAGGCTTCCTGAGTGCACCAGTGGGTTTTCCCCAGTGCATGGCCCAGTATGGGGGAGAGAGTGCCCTTGAGTCATTGCAAAGAATGCCTTGGCTGTATGGAAGGGTTTCCAGGACTGCTTGTCCCAGTATCCATGTCTCTATGGGGAAGAGGAGCTTCCTGAGTCATTGCAGAGTCACTGGGACAGTCATTGCATGTCCCAGTATCCATGCAGTCATGGAAACCTGAGCCATTGCAGAGTGTACCTAGTTGCATAGAAGGATTCTCATGACTGCATGTGCCAGTATCCACAGCTGTATGTCATTGCAGTGTGTACCTGGTTGCTTATGACTGCATGTCCCAGTATCCATGCAGTCATGGAAACCTGAGCCAATACAGAGTGTACCTGGTTGCATAGAAGGATTCTCATGACTGCATGTGCCAGTATCCACAGCTGTAGGTCATTGCAGTGTGTACCTGGTTGCTTATGACTGCATGTCCCAGTATCCATGCAGTCATGGAAACCTGAGCCATTGCAGAGTGTACCTGGTTGCATAGAAGGATTCTCATGACTGCATGTGCCAGTATCCACAGCTGTATGTCATTGCAGTGTGTACCTGGTTGCTTATGACTGCATGTCCCAGTATCCATACAGTCATGGAAACCTGAGCCATTGCAGAGTGTACCTGGTTGCATAGAAGGATTCTCATGACTGCATGTGCCAGTATCCACAGCTGTATGGGGTAGAGAGGCTTCCTGAGTCATTGCAGAGTGTACCTAGCTGTATAGAAGGATTCCCATGACTGCATGTCCCAGTATCCATGCAGTCATGGAAACCTGAGCCATTGCAGAGTGTACCTGGTTGCATAGAAGGATTCCCATGACTGCATTTCACAATATCCACAACTGTATGGGGAGGAGAGGCTTCCTGAGTCAATGCAGAGTGTACCTAGCTATATAGAAGGATTCCCATGACTGCATGTCCCAGTATCCATGCAGTCATGGAAACCTGAGTCATTGCAAAGTGTACCTGCTTGCATATAAGGGTTCCTCCCACTGTATGTCTCAGTATCCATAGCTGTATGGGGAAGAGAGGCTTCCTGAGTCCGTGTAGTGTGTACCTGGTTGCTTATGACTGCATGTCCCAGTATCCACAACTCTATGAGGAAGAGAAGGCACTTGAGTCACTGCAAAGAATGCATTGGCTGTATGGAAAAGTTTCAAGGACTGCATATCCCAGTAGACATGTCTCTATGGGGAAGAGAGGCTTCCTGAGTCATTGCAGTGTGTACCTGGTTGCCTATGACTGCATGTCCCAGTATCCACATCTCTATGGGGAAGAGAGTGCTCTTGAGTCATTGCAAAGAATGCCTTGGCTGTATGGAAGAGTTTCCAGGACTGCATGTCCTAGTAGACACGTTTCTATGGGGAAGAGAGGCTTCCTGAGTCATTGCAGAGTGTACCTGGCTGTATAGAAGTATTAACTGAGGAAGAGAGGCTTCCTGAGTCATTGCAGTGTGTAGCTGCATGCTTATGACTGCATGTCCCAGTATCCACATCTCTATGGGGAAGAGAGTACTGTGCAATGACTCAGGAGGCCTCTTTTCCCCATAGAAAAGTGGATACTGAGACATGCAGTCCTGGAAAGCCTTCCATGCAGCCAAGGCATTCTTTGCAAGGACTCAGGAGGCCTCTCTCCCCCACAGAGATGTGGAAACTGGGACATGCAGTCATGGGAATCCTTCCCATGGGAGGAACCCTTCCATACAACCGAGGGCGCTTTGCAATGACTCAAGAGCACTCTCTTCCTCACTACAGGCGTGGATACTGGGACATGCAGTAGGAGGAACCCTTCTATGCAACCAGGTACACTCTGCAATGACTCAGGAAGCCTCTCTTCCCCATAGAGATGTGGATACTGGGACATGCAGTGGGGGAAACCCTTCTATACAGCCAGGGGTGCTTTGCAATAACTCAGGAGGCCTATTTTCTTCTGCACGATGTGTCTGATAGGATATGCAGTCTATATTGCCAGGGGCTGCTCTGCAATGACTCAAGAGTAGGCCCAGGCCTACTTCCCCCACTGCATGTCCCAGTATCCACGTCTCTATGAGGAGGAGAGGCTTCCTGAGTCATTGCAGTGTGTACCTGGTTGCTTATGACTGCATGTCCCAGTATCCACAACTCTATGGGGAAGAGAGGCCTCCTGAGTCATTGCAAAAAATGCCTTGTCTGTATGGAAGGGTTTCCATGACTGCATGTCCCAGTATGCACATCTCTATGGGGAAGAGAGGCTTCCTGAGTCATTGCAGAGTGTGCCTGGCTATACAGAAGGGTTTCCCCCACTGCATGTCCCAGTATCCACAGCTGTATGGGGATGAGAGTGCTCTTGAGTCATTGCAAAGAATGCCTTGGCTGTATGGAAGGGTTTCCCCTACTGCATGTCTCAGTATCCACAGCTGTATGGGGAAGAGAGTGCTCTTGAGTCATTGCAGAGCAGCCCCTGGCAATATAGACTGCATATCACATCAGACACATAGTGCAGGAGAAAATAGGCCTCCCCAGTCATTGCAAAGCACCCCTGGCTGCGTAGAAGGGTTCCCATGACTGCATGTTCCAGTATCCACAGCTGTATGGGGAAGAGAGGCCTCCTGAGTCATTGCAGAGTGTACCTAGCTGTATAGAAGGATTCCCATGACTGCATGTCCCAGTATCCACATCTCTATGGGGAAGACAGGCTTCTTGAGTCATTGCAGAGTGCACCAGTGGGTTTCCCCCACTGCATGTCCCAATATCCACATCTCTATGGGGAAGAGAGGCCTCCTGAGTCATTGCAGAGTAGCCCCTGGCATCATAGACTGCATATCCCATCAGATACAAAATGCTGAAAAAAATATGTGTCCTGAGTCATTGCAAAGCACGCCTGGTTGCATAGAAGGGTTTCCCCCACTGCATGTCCCAGTATCCACATCTCTATGGGGAAGACACACTTCTTGAGTCATTGCAGTGTGTACCTGGTTGCTTATGACTGCATGTCTCAGTATCCACAACTCTATGGGGAAGAGAGGTTTCCTGGGTCATTGCAAAGAATGCCTTGGCTGTATGGAAGGGTTTTCCCCACTGTATGTTCCAGTATCCACATCTCTATGGGGAAGAGAGGCCTCCTGAGTCATTGCAGAGTGTACCTGGCTGTATAGAAGGATTCTCAAGACTGCATGTCCCAGTATCCACAGCTGTATGGGGGAGAGGGGCCTCTTGAGCCATGGCAGAGTGTGTCTGGTGGCATAGAAGGGTTTCCCCCACTGTATGTCTCAGAATCCACATCTCTATGGGGAAGAGAGTGCTCTTGAGTCATTGCAGAGCAGCCCCAGGCAATATAGACTGCATATCCCATCAGAAAATAGGCCTTCCCAGTCATTGCAGAGTGCCCCTGCTGCGTAAAAGGGTTTCCCCCACTGCATGCTCCAGTGTCCACAACTCTATGACGAAGAGAGGCTTCCTGAGTCATTGCAGAGTGCACCAGTGGGTTTCCCCCACTGCATGTCCCAGTATCCACATCCCTATGGGAAAGAGAGGCCTTCTGAGTCATTGCAGTGTGTACCTGGTTGCCTATGACTGCATGTCCCAGTATCCACAACTCTATGGGGAAGAGAGGCCTCCTGAGTCATTGCAGAGTGTACCTAGATGTATAGAAGTATTATCATGACTGCATGTCCCAGTATCCACATCTCTATGGGAAAGAGAGTGCTCCTGAGTCATTGCAAAGAATGCCTTGGCTGCATGTCCCAGTATCCACGCCTCTATGGGGAAGAGAGGCTTCCTGAGTCATTGCAGTGTGTACCTGGTTGTCTATGACTGCATGTCCCAGTATCCACAACTCTAGGGGGAAGAGAGGCCTCCTGAGTCATTGCAGAGTGTACCTGGTTGCATAGAAGGGTTCCTCCCACTGCATGTCCCAGTATCCACACCTGCATAAGGAAGAGCTCCCAGTATACACGTCTGTATGAGGAGGGGAGGCCTCCTGAGTTATTGCAAAGAATGCCTTGGCTGCATGGAAAGATTTCCATGACTATGTCCCAGTATCCACACCTGTAATGAGGAAGAGAATGCTCTTGAGTCATTGCAGGGCAGCCCCAGGTAATATAGACTGCATATCCCATCAGACAGGAGAAAATAGGCCTCCCGAGTCATTGCAAATCACCCCTGGCTGCGTAGAAGTTTCCCCCACTGCATGTCCCAGTATCCACGTCTCTATGGGGAAGAGAGGCCTCCTGAGTCATTGCAGAGTGTACCTGGTTGTATAGAAGGGTTCCTCCCACTGCATGTCCCATCAGCCACATCTTATGTGTCTTCATGAGGAGGAGAGTACTTCTGAGCCTGTGCAGAGAGCCCTCACTGTGTGTGTGTTGGGAGTCCTCTTCTGCAGAGAGGCCACACCATACTTTGGAACACATATGATGCATGGCCCAGTATCCACAGCTGTATGGGGAAGAGAGTGCTCTTGAGTCATTGCAAAGAATGTCTTGGCTGTATGGAAGGGTTTCCATGACTGCATGTCCCAGTGTCCACATCTCTATGGGGAAGAGAGGCTTCCTGAGTCATTGCAGAGTGTACCTAGCTGTATAGAAGGGTTTCCAGGACTGCATTTCACAGTATCCACACCTATATGGGTAAGAGAGTGCTCTTGAGTCATTGCAAAGAATGCCTTGGCTGCTCTTGTGTCATTGTAGAGCACCTTTTGCTGTATGGAAGGGTTTCCCCCACTGTATGTCCCAGTATCCACATCTCTATGGGGAAGAGAGGCTTCCTGAGTCATTGCAGAGTGTACCTGGCTGTATGGAAGGGTTTCCAGGACTGCATGTCCCAGTATCCATGCAGTCATGGAAACCTGAGCCATTGCAGAGTGTACCTGCTTGCATATAAGCGTTCCTCCCACTGTATGTCCCAGTATCCACATCCCTATGGGGAAGAGAGGCTTCCTRAGTCATTGCAGAGTGTACCTGGTTGTATAGAAGGATTCTCATGACTGCATGTCCCAGTATCCACAGCTGTATGGGGAAGARAGGCCTCCTGAGTCATTGCAGAGTGTACCTGGTTGCTTATGACTGCATGTCCCAGTGTCCACATCTCTATGGGGAAGAGAGGCCTCCTGAGTCATTGCAGTGTGTATCTGGTTGCTTATGACTGCATGTCCCAGTATCCACATCTCTATGGGGAAGAGAGGCCACACCATACTTTGGAAGCATCAATACCTGCCTGGGGCACTTGAGCATGTGCAGAGTGCAGTCTTTCTTGGACAATAACTTTGCAGAGCTTCAGGAACCATTTTATATATATATATTGGGTGGGGGTGATTGGAATCCTGAATGGGTTGGTTCGTCTCCCAGACCATGCTGGGGAAAGGTTGGAAAGAAGGAGGGCAGATTTTTTTGGGGGGGGGGGGGCACTGCAGCATTTGCTGAGAGCAGACCTTTATTTCTTTTTTGGGGGGGAGGGGCTGCAAAAAGCCTTTGGGTCAATGGCTGCGAGAAGGGGTCCCTTTGCTGCAAAGGGGGTCTTATTGCTCCAAAGCCTTATTGTTTGGAATTTGGAATATACTCTCTCTCTCTCTCTCTGTATGTTTTGATATTTTTTTTTGGGGGGGGGGGGGTCTGACTTGGCTGTAGTGCCCCCCAATGTAATCAGATCCAGAGCTGTTTTTGGGAAATAGACTCTCTCTCATTTGAACTTGGGGGACTAATTTGGGGTGCCAAATGGGGAGGTCAATAGTAGGCCTGATTTTTTTGCAGGGGTGGGGTACCAACTCTCTCTCCCACTTCCCGTTGGCAATCCAGCCTCCTGACATGCAAGAAAGTAGGATCAAAGCTCCCCTGACAGATGGCCAGATTCTTACTGGTAATCCTTGGCCATGATTACCAATGCACCATTTGGGTCAGGATTTCCTTCTGTAAAGGACTGAACCCCCAAAATGTTTTGTTTTGTTTTTTTTTTGCCCAGACCTCTTTTTCATTCTCAGTAAGAGTTTTATTCTGGAACGTATTTATTTATTTACTAGCTGTACCCGCCACACGTTGCTGTGGCCAACCTTCCCTCCCTCTTTCTCTCCCTCTTTTCTTCTTTCTCTCCTTCCTTCTTTCCCTCCATCCCTCCACTCCTTCCTTTTTTCCTTCCTTCCTTCCCTTTTTTCCTTCCTTCCTTCCTTCCTTCCTTCCTTCCTTCCTCTTTTCCTCTCTCCCTCCCTCCCCTTCCTTCTCTCCTCTTTCCTTCCTTCCTTCCTTCTTCCTTCTTCCTCCTTCCTTCCTTCCTTCCTTCCTCTCCTTCCTTCCTTCCCTTTCTTCTTTCCTTCTCTTCCTTCTTCTCTACCTCCCTCCTTCCTTCCCTTTGTTTTTCTTCCTGTCTTCCTTCCTTCCTTCCTTCCTTCCTTCCTTCCTTCCTTCCTTTCCTTCCTTCCTTCCTTCCTTCCTTCCCTCCCTCCCTCCCTTTGTTTCTTTCCTTCCTTCCTTCCTTCCTTCCTTCCTTCCTTCCTTCCTTCCATTTGTTTCTTTCCTTCTATCCTTCCTTCCTCCCTTCTCTCCTCCCTTCTCTACCTCCTCCCTCCCTCCCCCTCCCTTTTTTCCTTCCTTCCTTCCTTCTTCCTTCCTTCCTTCTTCCTTCCTTTCTCTTCCCTTCCCCTCCCTCCTTCCCTCTTTTTCCTTCTTCCTTCCTTCCTTTCCTTCCTTCTCTTTCCTTCCTTCCCTTCCTTCCTTTCCTTCCTTCCTTCCTTCCTTCCTTCCTTCCTTCTTCTCTACCTCCTCCTTCCTCCCTTTTTTCTTTCCTTCTTCCTTCCTTCCTTCCTTCCTCCTTCCTTCCTTCCTTCCTTCTTCTTCTTCTCTACCTCCCTCCTTCCTTCCCTTTTTTTTCCTTCCTTCCTTCCTTCCTTCCTTCTTTCCTTCCTTCTTTCCTTCTCTACCTCTCTCCTTCCTTCCTCTCCCTTTTCCTTTCTCTCCTTTCTTCGTTCTCTACCTTTTCTTGGACTGTACCTCCCAGCAGTCCTCCTGATTGATCTATATACCTACTATCTATCTCTATTTAATCTATATATCTTATCTATCTGGAGGACTGCTGGGAGTTGCAGTCCAGGAATAGGAAACATGTACGGATTGGGATGCTCTCAAAGAAATCCAAGGAGAAGCAAGCTTACATCTTGGAAGCGGTGCATTTGGAGCATCCTCCTGATTGATTGATCTATCTACCTATTATCTATCTAATCTATATATCTTATATATCTGGAGGATTGCTGGGAGTTGCAGTCCAGGATTAGGAAATAGGAAACATGTACGGATTGGGATGCTCTCAAAGAAATCCAAGGAGAAGCAAGCTTACATCTTGGAAGCGGTGCATTTGGAGCATCCTCCTGATTGATCTATCTATCTACCTACTATCTATCTAATCTATATATCTTATATATCTGGAGGACTGCTGGGAGTTGCAGTCCGGAAATAGGAAATAGGAAATATGGACGGATTGGGATGCTCTCAAAGAAATCCAAGGAGAAGCAAGCTTACATCTTGAAAGCGGTGCATTTGGAGCATCCTCCTGATTGATCTATCTATCTACCTACTATCTATCTAATCTATATATCTTATATATCTGGAGGACTGCTGGGAGTTGCAGTCCAGGATTAGGAAATAGGAAACATGGACGGATTGGGATGCTCTCAAAGAAATCCAAGGAGAAGCAAGCTTACATCTTGGAAGCGGTGCATTTGGAGCATCCTCCTGATTGATCTATCTACCTATTATCTATCTAATCTATATATCTTATATATCTGGAGGACTGCTGGGAGTTGCAGTCCAGAAATAGGAAATATGGACGGATTGGGATGCTCTCAAAGAAATCCAAGGAGAAGCGAGCTTGCAGCTTGGAAGCAATGCATCTAGAGCATCCTCCTCCCCTAAAGGGCCTGCTCTAGGGGATGCTGGGAGCTGTCATTTTCACATATGCGCTGTATCGTCATTTAGGTTTTTTGAGTTTTTAAGTCCTTTCCGCTATTTTTTGGGAGTGGTTTATGAGTGATGGTCGTTCATTGGCCTGTTAGGGGTGTAGTGTCCAAATTCCGTGTCAATTCGTCCAGTGGTTTTTGAGTTATGTTAATCCCACAAACAAACATTGCATGTTTATTTATATCAATTTAGTTTGAAACATATATATTCCGCTCTTCTCACTCCGAAGGGGACTCAGGGCAGAGCACAACATACATACGGCAAGCATTCCATGCCGGGACATAAAATAACTGCAAATATACACAAACATTAAAATAAGTTATGTCTACTTTAAAATCAGCTGTTTAAAACCATCTCAAAACACCATGCTGGCTTTGGTCAGCGGAGTAGGTTTCCTATTGTTGCCTTATTGCACTGTCCCAAAGGCTTGGTCCCACAGCCAGGTCTTTACCATCCTTCTGAAGGACAGGAGGGAGGCGGCTGATCTAATATTGCTAATATTCCATGGCCAGAGGGCAATCACCGAAAAGGCCCTGTCTCTCGTCCATGCCAAATTCACCTGTGATGGTGGCAAGACCGAGAGTAGGGCCTCCTCAGAAGATCTTAGTCTTCGTGGTGGTTCGTAAAGGGAGATGCGTTTGGACAGGTAATCTGGGCTGGGGTCGTTTAGGGCCCAGTAACGAACAGGCAGCCAGTGGAGCTGACACAACATAAGGGTTGTATGCTCCCTGTCTGCCGCCTTAGTTATTAACCTGGCTGCCTCTTGTTGGACTATTTGAAGCTTCCGAACAGTCTTCAAAGGCAGCCCAACGTAGAGTGCGTTGCAGTAGTCTATCCTGGATGTAATTAGAACGTGGTCCACTCTGGTCAAGTCTGACTTCTCAAAGTATAAGCACGACTGACACACAAGTTTGAATTGTGTGAAAGCTCCCCTGGCCACTGCCGAGACCCGAGGTTCCAGGCTCAGCGATGAGTCCAGGATCACTCCCAAGTTGTGAACCTGGGCCTTCAAGGGGAGTGTAACCCCATCCAGCACAGGCTGTAACCCTATACCCTCTTCGGCCTTACGACTGACCAGGAGGACCTCCGTCTAGTCTGGATTCAACAATCCTATAAAAGACTCAGTCTAATAATGCTCAAAGTGTGGCAGACCTGAGGAGTCTGTTATCAATGTCATTTCCTGATTGGTTCTATGATGCAAACATAAGAAAAGTTGTTGTAGGTTTTTTCGGGCTATATGGCTATGGTCTAGAGGCATTCTCTCCTGGCGTTTCGCCTGCATCTATGGCAAGCATCCTCAGAGGTGGTGAGGTCTGTTGGAACTAGGACAAAGGGTTTATATATCTGTGGAGTGACCAGGGTGGGACAAAGGACTCTTGTTTGCTGGAGCTACGTGTGAATGTTTCAACTGACGACCTTGATTAGCATATAATGACCTGACAGTGCCTGGAGCAAACTTTTGTTGAGAGGTGATTAGATGTCCTTGTTTGTTTCCTATCTGTTGTTGTGCTGTTGTAAGTTTTGAGTTTTTTAATACTGGAAGCCAGATTTTGTTCATTTTCATGGTTTCCTCCTTTCTGTTGAAATTGTCTACATGCTTCTTGTGTATTTCAATGGCTTCTCTGTGTAGCCTGACGATCTTGACAGATTAGAGAGATGGGCTAAAACTAACAAAATGAAGTTCAACGGTGACAAATGCAAGATACTCCACTTTGGCTGGAAAAACGAAATGCAAAGATACAAAATGGGGGA
>NW_026847549.1:204481692-204520111 GCF_025583915.1 Anolis sagrei ordinatus | reverse complement strand
CCAAGTCGCCCCGTCTTCTGTGTGCCCAGGGGGGAGTCTCTCACCATTGGTTGAGGTTCTGGGTTTGAGCCTGCCACTTTTGGACTCTCGCTTGCTGAGGTGTTCCAGCGAGTGTCTCTGTAGATCTTAGAAAACTATTTCTAGATTTAAGTCGTTGAAGTGCTGGCTGATACCCAAACAGGGGATGAGCTGGAGATGTCTCTGCCTTGGTCCTTTCACTATTGTCTGCTCCTTCCCGGCAGATGTCAGGTGGTGCAATACCGGCTAAGCAGTGTAATTTCTCCAGTGGTGTTGGGCGCAGACACCCCGTGATAATGCGGCATGTCTCATTAAGAGCCACATCCACTGTTTTAGTGTGGTGAGATGAGTTCCACACTGGACATGCGTACTCAGCAGCAGAGTAGCATAGCGCAAGGGCAGATGTCTTCACTGTATCTGGTTGTGATCCCCAGGTTGTGCCAGTCAGCTTTCGTATGATATTGTTTCTAGCACCCACTTTTTGCTTGATGTTCAGGCAGTGCTTCTTGTAGGTCAGAGCACGGTCCAGAGTGACTCCCAGATATTTGGGTGCGCTGCAATGCTCCTGTGGGATTCCTTCCCAGGTAATAATCCTCAGAGCTCGGGATGCTTGTCTGTTCTTGAGATGAAAGGCACATGTCTGTGTTTTAGATGGATTAGGGATCAGCTGGTTTTCCCTGTAATAGGCAGTAAGAGCACCTAGAGCTTCGGAGACCTTTTGTTCTACCATCTCAAAGCTCCCTGCTTGGGTGGTGATGGCACGATCGTCAGCATAGATGAAGCTCTCTATCCCTTCTGGCAGTGGCTGGTCATTTGTGTAGATGTTGAACATGGATGGAGCAAGCATGCTCCCCTGAGGCAGGCCGTTCTTCTGTTTCCGCCATCTGCTTCTCTGGCCCTGGAACCCGGTGATTCCGGCCATGAAATCCTCCGACAACACAGTTGCATTGTTGCTTTGTGTAACCCTTAGACCAGAGGGATTTGGAGCCGTCCTTCTGGCCGGCCTCTCCCTCCGTCCCTCCCTCCTTCCATGCGCAGCGCCAGCCAGGACAGGCGGGTCTGGAGGCGGATTCCGGACATGCCTTCCTCCCTTCCTGGCCCATTTGCCAGGTCAGGTATTTCTGTGCCGGCCGGAGGAGCATTCCTTGGCAAGAAGCACCGGCTGCGGGTCGGGAGCAGACCAAAACAAGCTCAGCCCGGGCTCCCTCCGCATGCAATCATGAGATGCTCAGCTGAGATCCCCATTGAAAGCAAAGGAAGAACATTCTGCACATGCCCAGAGGAAATCGACTTCATTCACAGAACCATAGTTGGAAGAGACCCCAAGGTGTATCAGTCCAACCCCGTTCCACCACAAAGGAACACACAATCAAAGCACTCCCAACAGATGAACATCCAGCCTGTGCTTGAAAACATCCAGAGAAGGGGATTCCATCAGACTCCTCAAAGGCCATCCAATCCACCCCCTCCTTCTGTCATGCAGGGAGACACAAACCAAACCCTCCCCACAGATGGCCATCCAACCTTTGCAGGAAAACTTCCAAGGACATCCAATCCACCCCATTCTGTCTTGCAGGGAAACACAAGCTGAGCCCTCCCAACAGATGGCAATCCAAACTTTGTTTAAAAACTTCCAAGGCCATCCAATCCACCCCTTTC
Organism: Anolis sagrei ordinatus; assembly: GCF_025583915.1. Lineage (NCBI taxonomy): Eukaryota > Metazoa > Chordata > Lepidosauria > Squamata > Anolidae > Anolis > Anolis sagrei. The sequence goes on along the minus strand of NW_026847549.1, from coordinate 204,518,434 downwards.
TTGTCATGCAGGGAGACACAAGACAAACTCTCCCCACAGATGGCCATCCAACCTTTGCAGGAAAACTTCCAAGGCCATCCAATCCACCCCATTCTGTCTTGCAGGGAAACACAAGCTGAGCCCTCCCAACAGATGGCAACCCAACCTTCGCAGGAAAACTTCCAAGGACATCCAATCCATCTTGCAGGGAAACACAAGCTGAGCCCTCCCAACAGGTGGCCATCCAACCTTTGCAGGAAAACTTCCAAGTCCTTCCTTTTCATGCAGGGAGACACAAGACAATCCCGCCCCACAGATGGCCATCCAACCTTTGTGGGAAACTTTCAAGGCCATCCAATCCACCCCTTCTCTTTTGTGGGGAAACACAAGCCGAGCCCTCCCAACAGATGGCCACCCAACCTTTGCAGGAAAACTTCCAAGGCCATCCAATCTACCCCATTCTGTCTTGCAGGGAAACAGAAGCCGAGCCCTCCCAACAGATGGCCACCCAACCTTTGCAGGAAAACTTCCAAGGCTATCCAATCCACCCCTTCCTTGTCATGCAGGGAGACACAAGACAAACCCATCCAATCCACAGATGGCCATCCAACCTTTGTGGGAAACTTTCAAGGCCATCCAATCCACCCCCTTCTGTCTTGCAAGGAAAAACAAGCCGAACTCTCCCCACAGATGGCCATCCAACCTTTGTGGGAAACTTTCAAGGCCATCCAATCCACCCCTTCTGTTTTGCTGGGAAACACAAGCCGAGCCCTCCCAACAGATGGCCATCCAACCTTTGCAGGAAAACTTCCAAGGCCATCCAATCCACCCCATTCTGTCTTGCAGGGAAACAGAAGCCGAGCCCTCCCAACAGATGGCCACCCAACCTTTGCAGGAAAACTTCCAAGGCTATCCAATCCACCCCTTCCTTGTCATGCAGGGAGACAGAAGCCGAACCCTCCTGACAGATGGCCATCCAACCTTTGTGGGAAACTTCCAAGGCCATCCAATCCACCCCATTCTGTCTTGCAGGGAAACACAAGCCGAGCCCTCCCAACAGATGGCCATCCAACCTTTGCAGGAAAACTTCCAAGGACATCCAATCCCTCTTGCAGGGAAACACAAGCCAAGCCCTCCCAACAGACAGCCATCCAACCAAAAACTTCCAAGGAAGGAGGCTCTGCCAGATACTCAACCAGCAGCGTATTATTCCCTTGCCGAACGGCTCTGACCGTTGGGAAGTTCTTCCTAATGTTTAGGTGGAACATATTTTCCTGCAGCTTGAATCTATTGCTCCACTGCGTCCTGGTCTCCAAGTATTGTGGGTGTTGAAGTCCAAAACACCTGGAGGGCCTGATTGAGAGACTGTGTACTGCTCTGTGGCATACTTGGTCTCCTTGTGAATGCAACGGGAAATGTTTGAGAGGCCAGAGACCCCCTTCGCCACCCCTCCACCTTCTCTCACCTGGGTCTTTTATCCTTGGGGTCCTGCCGGCCAAACCATCCGCTGGCGCTGCTGCTCCGGCCCCGCTCTTGCCCGCTGGCCGGACCCGGAGAGGCTGGGAGCTCCGCGCTTTCCGCCGAGACGCCCGCGTGCCCCATCCCGCTGTCTTTGCTGCTGCTGCGTCGGCGGAAGAAGCCAGTCCTGGCCTTCTTCTTCTCCTCTTCTTCTTCCTGCTCCGTCTTTGCAGCCCTCTCCTGTGGCCGGACTCTGACCACGTCCGAGGAGAAGACCAAGGGGGCCGCCATCTGGACCGGCCTGCCCTCCGCCCGCAGCGCCTCCTCCTTCTTGGCTCGGCCCCTCTGCTTGTTGAGCGCAATGGTCTTGACCGAGAGCTTGTCCTCCTCCTGAGCGGCCAAGATGGGCGGCGAAGGGATGAACCTGGGGGGGTCCTTGGGGGGCCCCTTCTGCCCTCTGGCACTGGACCAGGTGGGAAGCTCTGGGTCTGGTCCACGCGGTCCCTCGTCCGGCGGCTTCTGCAGGACGGCCGGAGCCGGGGGCGAGGAGAGGAAGGAAGGCTTGGGAAGCGGCTCCTCGCAGTAAATATGGCTTCCGTTGATGCAGAGCGAGGAGCGCGAGATGGACTCCTTCCCGGAAGGCTTCAGGTTCTGGACCGATTTGGATTCAGGCAGCAGAGCCACCTGTGAGGCCTCGTCACTGAATGCCCGCTTGTGGGTCAGCTTGGGTGAAGGCAGGAAGTCTCTCACTGGAGGGAAAGGCAGACACAAGAGAGTAGAAGAACTTTACTGTTATTGTACAATGTACAACAAAATTAAATGCTTTTCCCAACACTCACCACAAAACAACACACCCATCCCTCCACACCACAACTGTTGCACCCCAGAGTAGGAACAGGACCTACTCTAATCATTAATTACACCACACCTTGGATGAAAAAAGAGTCCTATTTATTTGAAGAATAATTGGAGCCACTAAGAGAGATGAATGTAAAGCTGATAAAAATCCAAAAGCAAAAAAGCCAAATAAGCAGAAACATAAACAGTGTCCAAACATAGGAATAATATCAAGGATCCAAAAGCTTGCTGTTTAAATCCAGATGGAAAGAAATATCAAATGCCTTCTATAAAAATCATGAACACAGCCACTGCTAATCCACTTGAAAAGCCAGGAAACCTAGAAGACGAGGGCACGAGAATATCCAAAAGATTTGACTTGAAACCAAACGATGCCTGGTCTGAAGGAAATTCCCTAAGAGCTCAATTTAAGTCCCAGAAACTGATTTCTACTCCCCCCAGTCTTTGACCTGAATTGCAGAATTCTTTCTGACCTGAGTAAACATTGGGCCTCTCTACGGTTCTGGCTGATTTCCAGACGGCGACTGGTCTTACCTATCTCTTCATTAACTGCAGGTGTGAAACTATCTTTCAGACTAGACTGAATGTCAAGGAGAAACCTTTACCTTCACCTTTATTGATAGGATTATGTCTATAATGTTGTTTTTTTCTTGGATGTTATGTTTTTCACTTTTTACATGTTGCGTGCCGCTTTGAGTTCCAATCCAGGAAAAAAGTGGGATACGAATAAATAAATAACTAATGCAATCTGTCCCACTGACAAATGGATTCAAGAACATTTTTAAGGTTCAAAAAGTATTCATGGCAGACAGATGATGGGATTGGGGGGGGGGTCGCTCTTTGGGGACAATCCTTGGGTTCAGGGTTACTGCTTAGTGCAGGAAAGTCAGACTGCTAGAGGGGATCCCCCTTTGTCATTGGCTGCCTCTCGCCCCCCATTGAGTGTCCTGACTGTCCTGTCTTCCCACCCCGATTGGAAGCCCTTCTCACCGGAGCGGTCAGTGGAGAGGCTGCCGTGTCGGGCGGGTGACGGGGCGAAGGCCTCATTCCCGGCACTGCCCGCCAGGCTCCCGGCGGAGGAGATGGTGCTGTCGGAGCCCAGCGAGGTGTTGGAGCGGGTCAGGGAGGACCGGCGCAGCTTGCCCTTGAAGAAGAAGCCCGCCTTGGGCAGCCGCGGCCCCTTGCGACCCCCCTCCAGGCCCAGGACCTCATCCTCCAAGGCCCCATAGCTGCTGGGCACCACGGCAGAGGCCGACTCCAGGTCATACTTGTGCCGGCCCTTCATCTTGTCCTTCAGCTTCCCGAAAGGCGAGCGCGGCTTCTCCTTGGCCGAGAGGTCGAACATGCTGGCCGTCAGGCTGTGGCGCGCAAACTGCAGGCTCAGCTCAATCTCCCCGCGCTCCTTCTCCTTCTTCCCGGGCTTCGAGTGCAGCTTGTACCACCTGGAGGATAGAGCAGAATGCCAGCCAGCTATCAGCAAGAGCATGAATGTAAACATCTATATAAATAAAAATGTAATGTTCATTTGTGGGATTAGCATAACTCAAAAACCACTGGATGGAATGACACCAAATTTGGACACAAGACAGCTGTCAGGCCAACGAGTGGCCATCACTCATAAAAACACTGAAAAACACAGCAGAAGGGACTTAAAAAGCAAAAAAACAAAAACTACATTACAGTGCATTCACAAAACTACACATATATACACAAACACACACATTTGACCTACAAAGCCCTAAACGACTCTGGCCCTGTTTACCTGTCCGAACGGATTCTCCCCTATGAACCATCAAGGTCTTTAAGATCTTCGGAGGGGGAGAGGTGCTCTCAATCCCACCACTGTCACAATAGGAGAGAGAGAAGGAAGGAAGGAATGGGACAGGAATCCGGACCGGGATGGAAACCGGACGCCAGGAAGATCCACGCGGTAGAGGAAGTGAAGAACAGGGGTAAAAAGCCCCAAAAAGCTAAATAGAAAAGAAATGAAAAAACAGAAAAAAGGGAGGGAAGGGGAGAAAGAAAGAAAAGAAAGAGAGAGGGAAAGAAAGAAGAAAAGGGAGGAGGAAGCATGGAAGCAAAGAGAGAAGGAAGGAAGGAAAGAGGTAGAAAAGGAAGAAAGGAGAGAAAGAGGTAGGGAAAGAAAAAGAGGTAGAGAAAGAGGGAGGGAAGGGAAGGAGGAAAGAGAGAAGGAAGAAAAGAGACACAGCAGAAGAGAAAGAAAAAAGAAAGAAAGAAAAAAAGAAAGAAAGAAAAAGAAGAGAAAAGGAAAAGAAAGGGAGGGGAAAAAGAAAGAAAGGAGGAAGAAAGCAAGGAAGAGAGAGAAGAAGGAAGGAAGGGAAGGAAGGAAGGAAGGAAGGAAGGAAGGAAGGAAGGAAGGAAGGAAGGAGGTAGAGAAGGAAGGAAGGGGAGAAAGAGGGAGGGAAGGGGAGAAAGAAAGAAAAGAAAGAGAGAGGGAAAGAAAAAAAGAAAGAAAGAGAGAAGAAAAAAGAAAGAAAGAGAAGAAAGAAAGGAAAGAAGAAAGAGGAAGGAAAAGAAGAGAAAGAAAAGAAAGAGAGAATGAGAAAGAAAGAAAGAAAGAAAGAAGAGAAAAGAAAGAAAGAGAAAAGAAAAGAAAGAAGGAGACAAGAAGAAAGAAGAAGGAAAGAAAGAAGAAAAGAAGAAGGAAAGAAATGGAAAAGAAAGAAGAAAGAAAGGGAAAAGAGAAGGAAAGAAAAAGAAAGAGAAAGGAAAGAGGGAGGGAAAGAAAGAAGGAAGGGAGAAAGGAAGCATGGAAGCAAAGAGAGAAGAGAAGGAAGGAAAGAGGTAGAGAAGGAAGAAAGGAGAGAAAGAGGGAGGGAAAGAGAAAAGAAAAAGGGGAGGAAGAAGAGAGAGAAGGGAGGAAGGAGAGAAGGAAAGAAAAAAGGGAAAGAAGGAAGGAAAAGGGAATGAAGGGAGGAAGATGTAGAGAAAGAGGGAGGAAAGGAAAGAAGGAAAGAGAGAAGGAAGAAAAGAGACAGCAGAAGAGAAAGAAAAGGGGGAAGGAAGGAAAGAGAGAAGGAAGGAAGAAGAGAAGGAAAGTAAGGGCAGCACAATTAAACAGGGGGGAAAACAGGACAAAAAAAATTCAATTTTCACAAGTATTATAATGACTAATATCAACCCATCATCGTTATGAATACCGGTAATTCATTTCCTACTACTACAGTCGTCCCTCCACTGGAGGATAAATACACAGATGTCAAAAAAGTGTTCTCTTGAGCAATTTCTCAGCCCTCCAGTGCAAGTCTATGGCTCAAGCCGATCACAGCGCTGTGCTGCAAGACACAGGGATTCCCTGAGCAAATATATTAATCAGGCCCATTAATAATCAGATCCACAAAAATGAAACCCAAACTTCCAACTGTTGCACTCTAGCACTGAAATACCTTGTCACCCAGCATCACACCAGAGTCCAGTAGTACTATCTACAAAAGTTCATTAAAGAAAGCATGTACAAAGGGAAAAAGGGTATTTCCCAAAAGGGCAGTAGAGTAAGAATACAAAATAGCAGCTATCCAAAAATGACAAAGTGCATGAAGTCCAAAGAGCCGAAATCTGCAGCAATCATGCAAACATAAATCCATAAGCAAGAAAACAGGAACTTTTCCCAAGGCAAACCCTTCAGGGAACAAATGCACGAACCAGAACAGGAAACTTGAATCATGAATTTGAGAGCCAAACAAGAAAGCCATCCTTATGGCAATGTTGTCTCCTCTGAGAGGCGTAAAACCAACACCACTTAATTTACACCCCACCAAGTAGCCATGAGATCGTGCCGAACGCACCTGGACTTCAAGGTCTTCTCATGGATTCTCTCAGAACATCTAATTAGTCTATTTTTTACTCCCTCTGTTCTCAAACCTAATCTGGCTTCTCAGGAAAACTCTCCATCAGTCAACGGCCATTTCCCAAAATAACTAGTCTCACTTGAACTATCACAGGAATGCAAAACATTGACCTCAACCGCCTGCAATTCCTTCCTAGCACTGACAGAATGGCCACTTTGAAACCCATCAAACCCCTCATCCTCTGACATGTCAGAAAAATCCTCTGCCGCTTGCTGAGTCACAACACCAGCAATGAAGTGGTGACACCTCTTCGCCCAAGACCTGCAAAATTGGAGTTTTGCCCCTCCCCATATCATTCCTCCACAAGTCACAAACTTCCCCTTCAAAGTCCACAAGACCGCCCCCCCACTGACCATTGTTAGTGCCTGGGGCAATCTTTTGTTGAGAGGTGATTAGATGTCCCTGATTGTTTCCTCTCTGTTGTTTTGCTGTTATAATTTTAGAGGTTTTTTTTAATACTGGTAGCCAGTATTAAAAACAAAAGATTGCCCCAGGCACTAACAAGCCACACCAAACAACTGCCAGGCCATCAAATGCTAATCGAAGTGGTCAGTTGAAACATTCACACCTGGCTCCAGCAGACTAGAGTTCTTTGTCCCACCCTGGTCATTCCACAGATATATAAACCCAATTTTCCTAGTTCCAACAGACCTCACTGCCTCTGAGGATGCTCTCCATAGATGCAGGTGAAACGTCAGGAGAGAATGCCTCTAGAACATGGCCATATAGCCTGAAAAAACTTACAACAACTCAGAAATGCTTACAATGTTAAGAAGAAAGTCAACACAAGCCTTGTGTTTGTCAACAGCCATCAAGAAGAGTCAACATCTGGCTAGGAAACTGAGATGGAGCCAGGATAGATGACGTCTATCATTCATTTACAAGTTTGGGACGACAGCAGAATATTCCTATAAAAGACTCAGTCTAATAATGCTCAAAGTGTGGCAGACCCAAGGAGTCTGTTATCAATGTCATTTCCTGATTGGTTCTATGATGCAAACATAAGAAAAGTTGTTGTAGGTTTTTTCGGGCTATATGGCTATGTTCTAGAGGCATTCTCTCCTGACGTTTCGCCTGCATCTATGGCAAGCATCCTCAGAGGTAGTGAGGTCTGTTGGAACTAGGAAAATGGGTTTATATATCTGTGGAATGACCAGGGAGGGACCAAGCATCCTCTTGCCATAGATGCAGGTGAAACGTCAGGAGAGAATGCCTCTAGAACATGGCCATATAGCCCAGAAAAAACCTACAACAACCCAAGAAATTTATTTTTTTAAGAAGAAAGTCAACACAAGCATTGTGTTTGTCAACACCCATCAAGAAGAGTCAACATCTGGCTAGGAAACTGAGATGGAGCCAGGATAGATGACGTCTATCATTCATTTACAACTTTGGGACGACATCAGCAGAATATTCCTATAAAAGACTCAGTCTAATAATGCTCAAAGTGTGGCAGACCTGAGGAGTCTGTTATCAATGTCATTTCCTGATTGGTTCTATCATCCAAACATAAGAAAATTTGTTATAGGTTTTTTCGGGCTATATAGCCATGTTCTAGAGGCATTCTCTCCTAATGTTTTGCCTGCATCTATGGCAAGCATCCTCAGATGTTACAACCTCTGAGGATGCTTCCCATAGATGCAGGTAATGATGTTTCGCCTCACTACCTCTGAGGATGCTTGCCATAAATGCAGGCAAAACATCAGGAGAGGATGCCTTTAGAACATGGCCATATAGCCCAAAAAAAAAAAAACCACCCTACAACAACCCAGTGATTCTGGCCATGAAAGCCTGCGACAATTCAGCTCTCCCTGATATTTTCCTTCAGCTCCAAATTTCTCAAAGCTTCAGATGAAGATTTACTAACAGACGTAAGGGTCTCCAAACCAAAGGAGTGAGCAAATTACCAAGCAAGGGAATGCAAAGACAACAGTCCTAGGTGAGGACCTGGTGATCCAACTATTTCATTGCACCACTCCACATGAAACAGCACACAAAGTCATGTGCAAATGCACATTGCCCATGTGCATTCTGCATTGCAAAAACTGCACCATGGATGCCAGCCACACACACTGACCAATGGCACACAGGCATTGCGAGCGCCTGCAATCAGCACGAAGGCTGAGTAATTCTGACAACTGAGATTGATGCTGCACTAATCTCGAGCGCAAGTGGATCGGCCACTTAGAAAATGCCTCCAAACACAAGGAGTGTCGTCCTCAACAACATATTGACACTGGAACAAATGGGTGTAATTTTACCCATGAAGTCACCTGCTAAAAATAAGCTTCTAAACATTGCCCTTAACATTGAGCCAAAGTCAACTGAGCCAAAGATGTGCTGCGATCTGACCGAGGCATGGGCCAACTTTGGCCCTCCCTCCAGGTGTTTTGGACTCCAACTCCCACAATTCCTAACAGCCTACCGGCTGTTAGGAATTGTGGGAGTTGGAGTCCAAAACACCTGGAGGGAAGGCCAAAGTTGGCCCATGCCTGTCTAGTCCTTCCCTTCAAAGACCCCGATCCTTCTTCCTTCCCATTGCCTCCCCTTGCCCCCCAATCCGTGCTGCTTCCCAAAGGGGCCAAAGTCCCTCGGAATAAGGGCAACCAATGGGGTTTCTGCAAAAGGTCTGCACCGGACGCCTGCAACCGTCGTCGTCGCCTCCTCCCTTGTTTTGCTGCCGCTCTGATTCAGCAGCTGTTTGTGCAATCTGCCAACTCAGTGGAAACTCAGTGGGAAGCGCCTGTAACGGAACCAGAGGCAGAGGAGGGACAAAGCAGATGTCCAGCAGAAGAAAGAGCACCGACCGGTCACCCACCAGCAGATAGATACAAACACACCATGACCTCACACAGCACCGGATCCATTTTTGCAGAAGAAGCAAGGGCGAAATCCATACACATACATTACAATACATTGCAATAATGCCGCTTTATTTATATATTGTGTTGTTGTTGTTGTTCATTCGTTCAGTCGTCTCCGACTCTTCGTGACCTCATCGACCAGCCCACGCCAGAGCTCCCTGTCGGCCGTCACCACCCCCAGCTCCTTCAAGGTCAGTCCAGTCACTTCAAGGATGCCATCCATCCATCTTGCCCTTGGTCGGCCCCTCTTCCTTTGCCTTCCCTTTTCCCCAGCATCATTCCCTTCTCTAAGCTGACCCCCAGAATGTCTATCTTTAGTCTTGACATCTCACCAATAACAACAATTTCGGCCGTCACCACCCCCAGCTCCTTCAAGGTCAGTCCAGTCACTTCAAGGATGCCATCCATCCATCTGGCCCTTGGTCGACAAAATCTGGCTTTGTTCATTCGTTCAGTTGTCTCCGACTCTTCGTGACCTCATGGACCAGCCCACGCCAGAGCTCCCTGTCGGCCGTCACCACCCCCAGCTCCTTCAAGGTCAGTCCAGTCACTTCCAGGATGCCATCCATCCATCTTGCCCTTGGTCGGCCCCTCTCCCTTTTTCCTTCCATTTTCCCCAGCAACATTGTCTTCTCTAGGTGACCTCGTGGACCAGTCCACGCCAGAGCTCCCTGTCGGCCGTCACCACCCCCAGCTCCTTCAAGGTCAGTCCAGTCACTTCAAGGATGCCATCCATCCATCTTGCCCTTGGTCGGCCCCTCTTCCTTTTGCCTTCCACTTTCCCCAGCATCATTGTCTTCTCTAGGCTTTGCTGTCTCCTCATGATGTGGCCAAAGGACTTCCACTTTGTCTCTAGTCTCCTTCCCTCCAATGAGCTTTAGTCGGACTTTATGTCCTGGAGGATGGACTGGTTGGATCTTCTCGCAGTCCAAGGCACTCTCAGAATTTATATATTTATATAAATATATTATATTTATATATTTATATATTGTATCAGAAGCCAATTGAGACTACAATTATAATGTGTCTGTGTGTATATATAGATGTAATGTTCGTTTGTGGGATTAACATTACTCAAAAACCACTGGACATATTGACACCAAATTTGGACACAAGACACCGATCAGGCCAACGAGTGACCATCGCTCATAAAAAACACTGAAAAATACAGCAGAAGAGACTTTAAAAAATACATTACAACGCATGCGCAAAACCACAAATATACAAACACACACATACACACAAACATACATATATATATATATATATATTGTTGTTCATTCGTTCAGTCGTCTCCGACTCTTCGTGACCTCATGGACCAGCCCACGCCAGAGCTCCCTGTCGGCCGTCACCACCCCCAGCTCCCTCAAGGTCAGTCCAGTCACTTCAAGGATGCCATCCATCCATCTTGCCCTTGGTCGGCCCCTCTTCCTTTTGCCTTCCACTTTCCCCAGCATCATTGTCTTCTCTAGGCTTTCCTGTCTCCTCATGATGTGGCCAAAGGACTTCAACTTTGTCTCTAGTATCTTTCCCTCCATGTGTATATATATATATATATACACATACACACACACACACATATATATATATATATATATTTGACTTGTATACCGCCACACCCAATTTGGCTCGGAGCGGTTTACAGCACTAGATTAAAACAATACAACCAACTTTAAAATACAATAAAAACGGGAACAGACATAGTCCCGAGTTATTCACCCATCGAAAGCTTGTCGGAAAAGAAAGGTTTTACAGCCCTTCCGAAAAGCAAATAGCTCTCGGATGGTTCGGGTTTCAACTGGCAAGGCATTCCATAAATAAGGGGCCACGATCGAGAAGGCTCTCTGCTTAGTAGAGGACAGATGGTAAGTCCAGATGTTGGGGATTTCAAGCAGATTTTGGTCTTCAGACCGGAGTAATCTCTGGGGTCGGTAGGGGGATAAGCGGGCCCTCAGGTACGCCGGCCCCAGACCACATAAGGCCTTAAAGGTTAGTACCAGCACCTTGATAGTGATCCGGTACTCAATCGGAAGCCAGTGCAGCTGTTGTAGAATTGGGGTGATACAACACCTCGCCGGCACCCCGCTGAGAAGACAAGTCGCCGCATTTTGCACCAGCTTCAGTTTCCGGATCACTGACAAAGGAAGGCCAATGCAGAGGGCGTTACAGTAGTCAAGCCTCGAGATGACCGTCGCCTGGATCACCGTAGCCAGGTCGTTCCTAGATAGGAAGGGAGCCAGTCGCCTATACGTATACACACACACACACACACACACACAGATATACACAGACTGGGCCACAGCAAAGCGTGGCAGGGTACGGCTAGTCTGTATAAATAAAAATGTAATGTTCATTTGTGGGATTAACGTTACTCAAAAACCACTGGATGAATTGACACCAAATTTGAACACAAGACACCTCTCAGGCCAACGAGTGACCATCACTCATAAACACACTGAAACACACAGCAGAAGGGACTTAAAAAGCCAAAAAACAAAAAAATACACTACAACGCATGCACAAAACCACATATGTACACAAACACACATAGAATCATAGAATCACAGAATCCTAGAATCAAAGAGTTGGAAGAGACCTCCTGGGCCATCATCCAGTCCAACCCAATTCTGCCAAGAAGCAGGAATATTGCATTCAAATCACCCCTGACAGACGGCCATCCAGACTCTGCTTAAAAGCTTCCAAAGAAGGAGCCTCCACCACACTCCGGGGCAGAGAGTTCCACTGCTGAACGGCTCTCACAGTCAGGAAGTTCTTCCTCATGTTCAGATGGAATCTCCTCTCTTGTGGTTTGAAGCCATTGTTCCATTGCGTCCTAGTCTCCAGGGAAGCAGAAAACAAGCTTGCTCCCTCCTCCTCCCTGTGGCTTCCTCTCACATATTTATCCATGGCCTTCATCATGTCTCCTCTCGTCCTTCTCTTCTTCAGGCTAAACATGCCCAGCTCCTTAAGCCGCTCCTCATAGGGCTTGTTCTCCAGACCCTTGATCGCTTTAGTCACCCTCCTCTGGATACATTCCAGTTTGTCAATATCTCTCTTGAATTGTGGTGCCCAGAATTGGACACAATATTCCAGGTAAAGTGGTCTAACCAAAGAGGAATAGAGCATGGGGAGCATGACTTCCTTAGATCTAGACACTATGCTCCTCTTGATGCAGGCCAAAATCCCATTGGCTTTTTTTGCCGCCACATCACATTCCTGGCTCATGTTTAACTTGTTGTCCACGAGGACTCCAAGATCTTTTTCACACGTATTGCTCTTGAGCCAGGCCTCATTCCTCATTCTGTATCTTTGCATTTCGTTTTTCCTGTCTAAGTGGAGTCTCTGGCATTTGTCCCTCATGTTCAGATGGAATCTCCTCTCTTGCAGTTTGAAGCCATGGCTCCATTGCGCCCTAGTCTCCAAGGAAGCAGAAAACAAGCTTGCTCCCTCCTCCTCCCTGTGGCTTCCTCTCACATATTTATACATGGCTATTTATCCTCTCAGCCTTCTCTTCTTCAGGCTAAACATACCCAGCTTCTCAAGCCGCTCCTCATAGGGCTTGTTCTCCAGACCCTTGATCGTTTTAGTCGCCCTCCTCTGGACACATTCCAGCTTGTCAATATCTCTCTTGGCTTGTGGTGCCAAGAATTGGACACAATATTCCAGGTGTGGTCTAACCAAGGCAGAATAGATATATACACATGCACACAAATATATACAAAAATATCTACACACATATATGCACACACAAAACACATACATAGAAAGGGGGAAGGAAGGAAGGAAGGAAGGAAGGAAGGAAGGAAGGAAGGAAGGAAGGAAGGAAGAAGGAAGGAGAAAAAGGAAAAGAAAGGAGAAGGAAGAAGGAAGGGAAGAAGGAAGGGAAGAAGGAAGAAAGGAAGGAAGAAGGAAGGAAGGAAGGAAGGAAGGAAGGAAGGAAGGAAGGAAGGAAGGAGGTAGAGAAGGAAGAAAGGAGGGAAAGAGGGAGGGAAAGAAAAAGGGAAAGAAGGAGAGAAGGAAGAAAGAAAGAAAGGAAGGAAGGAAGGAAGGAAGGAAGGAAGGAAGGAAGGAGGTAGAGAAGGAAGGAAGGGAAGAAGGAAGGGGAGAAGGAGGGAGAGAAACAGGGAAAGAAGGAGAGAAGGAAAGAAGGAAGGAAGGAAGGAAGGAGGTAGAGAAGGAAGGAAGGGAAGAAGGAAGGGGAGAAGGAGGGAGAGAAACAGGGAAAGAAGGAGAGAAGGAAAGAAAGGAAGGAAGGAAGGAAGGAAGGAAGGAAGGAAGGAAGGAAGGAAGGAAGGAAGGAAGGAAGGGAAGAAGGAAGGAAAGAAGGATGAAAGGAAAAGAAGGAGGAAGGAAAGAAGAAGGAAGGAAGGAAGAAGGAAGGAAGGAAGGAAGGAAGGAAGGAAGGAAGGAAGGAAGGAAGGAAGGGGAAGGAAGGAAGAGGAAGGAAGAAAAGAAGGAAGAAGCAAAGAAAGGAAGGAAGGAAGGAAGGAAGGAAGGAAGGAAGGAAGGAAGGAAGGAAGGAAGGAGGAAGAGGAAGGGGGAAGAAGGGAGAAGGGAGGGAGAGAGGGAAAGAAGAGGAGAGGAAGGAAGGAGGAATGGAAGGGAAGAAAGAAAGAAAGAAAGGAAGGAAGAAAGAAAAGGAAGAAGAGAAGGAAGGAAGGAGAGAAGGAAATAAAAAAAGTGAAAGAGGGAAGGAAGGAGAGAAGGAATGAAAGAGTCTCGCAATACAAGCCTCCATCAGGCCAAGCAAAAGAAAGACAACATCCTCTGAGCAAGTTTTTGAAACATGTCCCATCTGCAGACCAGATTAAGAAGCATACGCCTTTCAAAAGCTTCCACAGAGGAGTCTCAGTTGGCCTAAGGAAAGTATTACTGCTAAAATGCAAACTTTGGAAATGCAGGAACTTTCCAGGACTGTGTTCCCCTTCCATTGGCCTGCGTCCATTTTTTCCCCTGCTTGCAAAAACACACAGCTGGGCAACACCCAGAGACTGGGAAAAGCAGCCATGCCAACTGACCCCAGGAAGCTCCGATGCTTTGCAGGGAGCTCATAGGTACAAACACCTGGTGGATAGCAGGTACACTGGAATGAGCATGGAGCAAAGCCAAGAGGAGGTGGAGAAAAGAAGGTGCATGCACCCACTTTCTTTCTGGGAGAAGAAGATGCATTGGCCAAAGCAAACAGGCTGAGTTCATCTGCTGTTGGGTTTCGCTCAGAGGGGCAGAAGCCAAGAGGCACACGGCGGGAGTCCACAAGGCGGAGAGGGTCAGCTCAGGATACAAGAGAATACTGGGTCCCCCTTCAAAGACCCCTCCCCAAGCCTGGCAGAAGGACACATGGGGCAGCCACCTGGGCAAAGCCAAGGCAGACACTGTCTCTATCATTTGGGCCACTTCTGCACCGCTGCCAAGGTGATTCTAGCTTGCATCTCTAGATGGAGAGAAGTCAGTCCCACTCTCTTTTGCTTTGGCCAGACCTCTTCACCTGGAATAACAATCCTGTGTCCAGTTTATAATAATAACACTACTACTACTACTCTTCATCATCATCATCATCTATCTGCCTAGAAAGTCTGATGGCAGAGGACTTTTACAAGTCAAGCAAGTAGTCAAAGAAGAAAAACACGCCCTGGCAGAATATGTCAAGGAAAGCCAAGAACCTGCTTTAATTGAAGTCAATAATCGGAAACTTCTCAAAGCACAGCAGACAAAGAATCAGTACAAGAAAACTGCACTCCAAACCAGAGCTGACAGCTGGCACAATAAAGCCTTGCATGGGCAGTTCCTTGAGAAGATTGAAGGAAAAGTTGACAAGGAGAAGACCTGATGATGGCTCACGAATGGAACCCTGAAGAAGGAGACAGAAGAAGGCCTGGTTCTTGCAGCCCAGGAGCAAGCCATCAGAACCAAGGCCATTAAGGCCAGGACGGAAAAATCAACGTATGACCCAAAATGCAGACTGTGCAAGGAAGCAGATGAAACCGTGGATCATCTCCTCAGCTGTTGCAAGAAAATCGCACAGACGGACTACAAACAAAAGCACAACTCTGTGGCCCAAATGATTCACTGGAATTTACGTCACATGGACCACCTGATAGGAGTCAAGAATTGGTGGGATCATAAACCCGCAAAGGTAGTGGAAAATGAACACGCAAAAATACTGTGGGACTTTCGAATGCAAACTGACAAAGTTTTGGAACACAATACAGCAGACATCACGATTGTGGAAAAGAAAAATGTCTGGATGATTGATGTTCAGCAGTGGAACTCTCTGCCTCTGTGCGTGATGGAAGCTCCTTCTTTGGAGACTTTGAAACAGAGGCTGGATGGCCATCTGTCAAGGAGGCTTTGATTGTGCTTTTCCTGCCTGACAGGAGGTTGGACTAGATGGCCCATGTGGTCCCTTCCAACTCTAGGATTCTATGATTCTATGATCTCCTCCATTCACATCCTGCATCGCACAACACTCTCTAAGACAGTGGTTCCGAGGACCACCAGTGGTCCACAAGAACTAAAATATGGTCCACGGCCTCACTGTTACTACACGTTGCAACGAGAGCAACTGGTCTTGCAAAACCCTCTTGTTGAAGCTTATTAAATACCGTTTTATGTGGGTGAGCAGATGGCGACTACTGGGTGGCATATGTTCTGTATCAGAAACCAGAGCTGATGTGGTCTATCCGATGCAGTTTTCTGAATCAGCACACTAAATAACCAAACCGAATCAACTCCTTCATAATCCTTTTGGTACTAATGTTGGAGAGTGATCCCTGGTCCAAGCGGTCCCTGGTCAAAAACAGGTTGGGGACCACTACTCTAAAATGACAAAGATCAGGACAAACCTTTCCCAAAGGGACCCTCTTGGACCCAAACACCTCTAATCGCAAGTATGTAGAAATACAACATGTTTACAAACCAAATTGCCCGATCAAAGACCAGTGCCAGAGGAATGAGAAAGTCCTGGTGTGCCACGATGCCACACAACGGCCCACGTGGCATCGCAAGGCGAGACGTCCCGTCCCAGCGGCGGGATCCCTTGCTAAATCCTCCCCCGTGGGAGTCCCTGCCCTGCTTTACCCCCCACCCATGGCCCACATGCCTCCAGAATCGCTTCCCACCGGAGCCAGGGCGGTCAGTTGTCCATCCCCCAACGGCTTAAGCCCTGAACAGCCAAGCCTTTGTGGGTCTCCCGGCCATGGAGTTCACATGGCCGGGCTTTGGAGCTCAGGGACCGAAGGCTGCAAGAAAGACGAGCTGGGAAAGCAGACCGTGGACAAAACAAAACCACCACAACACAGCAGCCAGCCTCATGGGCTTTGCAGTGGCACAAGTGCAATGGAGGGGAAGCAGGCATATGCCTCTCGAACATGGCCCTATAGCCCGAAAAAACCCACAAGAACCTAGCAGGCATATAATTACACTCTGTAACATGATTTCTGTCCTTTCCTTTTCCTTTTCCACTTAAGTGGTTGAGAGGGAAAAAGGAAGGGGAATGAGGCCAGGAATTGTGGGAGTTGAAGTCCAAAACACCTGGAGGGCTGAAATCTACCCATGCCTGGTCTAACCCTATTTTAATGTATTGTCGAAGGCTTTCATGGCCGTAATCACTGGGTTGTTGTAGGTTTTTTCGGGCTATATGGCCATGTTCTAGAGGCATTCTCTCCTGACGTTTCGCCTGCATCTATGGCAAGCATCTTCAGAGGTAGTGAGGTCTGTTGGAACTAGGAAAAAGGGTTTATATATATCTGTGGAATGACCAGGGTGGGACAAAGGACTCTTGTCTGGGTTGTTGTAGGTTGTTTCGGGCTAAATGGCCATGTTCTAGAGGCATTTTCTCCTGACGTTTCACCTGCATCTATGGCAAGCATCTTCTGAGGTAGTGAGGTCTGTTGGAAGTAGGAAAATGGGTTTATATATCTGTGGAATGACCAGGGTGGGACAAAGGACTCTTGTCTGCTGGAGCTAGGTGTGAATGTTTCAACTGACCACCTTGATTAGCATTTAAGCATTCAGAGGCTTGGAAGTGCGTTGTTGTTGTTGTTGCAAGAGTGGTGGGTTTGCCTTTGTTGCTGTTATGGATATTAATACTATTAGGTTCTTGTGGGTTTTTTCGGGCTATAGGGCCATGTTCTAGAGGCATTTCTCCTGACGTTTCTCTTGCATCTATGGCAAGCATCCTCAGAGGTAGTGAGGTCTGTTGGAATTAGGACAATGGGTTTATATATCTGTGAAATGGCTGGGGTGGGGCAAAGAGCTCTTCTGGGTTGTTGTAGGTTTTTTCGGGCTATATGGCCATGTTCTAGAGGCATTTCTCCTGACGTTTCTCCTGCATCTATGGCAAGCATCCTCAGAGGTAATGAGGTCTGTTGGAACTAGGAAAAGGGGTTTATATATCTGTGGAATGACCAGGGTGAGAGAAAGAACTGCTGGGACTTTTGTTTGCTGGGGCTAGCTGTGGATGTTCTAGAGGCATTCTCTCCTGACGTTTCTCCTGCATCTATTGCCAGCATCCTCAGAGGTAGTGAGGTCTGTTGGAACTAGGGGAAAGGGTTTATATAACTGTGGAATGCTAATCAAGGTGATCAGTTGAAACATTCACACCTAGGTTCTTGTGGGTTTTTTCGGGCTATATGGCCATGTTCTAGAGGCATTCTCTCCTGACGTTTCCGACAAAGACCTCAACCTCTGAGGATGTGCTGCCATAGATGCAGGCGAAACGTCAGGAGAAATGCTTATAGAACATGGCCATATAGCCCGAAAAAACCCACAAGAACTGAGTGATTCCAGCCATGAAAGCCTTCGACAATACATGTGGACAATTTCAACAGAAAGGAAGAAACCAGACAAGAGTCCTTTGTCCCACCCTGGTCATTCCACAGATATATAAACCCATTTTCCTAGTTCCAACAGAACTCACTACCTCTGAGGATGCTTGCCATAGATGCAGGAGAAACGTCAGGAGAGAATGCCTCTAGACCATGGCCATATAGCCCGAACCCAGTAACAACAACCCAGTAACACTATTTTGCTAGGCAGGAAGACACCATGAAAGCACTCCTGACAGATAGCCTGTATAAAAATCTCCAGAGAAGGAAGGAGGCTCCAGTGAACTCTCATGCAATCTATATTCCACTAGAGTTGGAAGGGAACTCAAAAGATCATCCAGCCTGATCCTATTTTGCAATGCACAAAGACAATCTAAGCACTTCTGTGAGATGTACAGAGGTTGATTTTGACCTTGCAAAGGCATTCAACACAGTGAATGGCAGCGCTCTCTGGACCATCCTCCAAAAAATCGGGTGCCCAAACAAATTTGTGAACATCCTGCAGCTCCTCCATGATGACATGATGGCAACAGTCCTGGACAGCAATGGCTCCCAAAGTGACCCATTTAAGGTGGAATCAGGAGTCAAACATGGATGTGTTATTGCCTCAACTTTATTCTCCATCTTCATCGCTATGATACTTCACCTTGTTGATGGGAAGCTTCCCACCGGAGTGGAAATCATCTCTCAGACAGATGGCAAGCTATTTAACCTCAGCAGACTGAAAGCCAAAACCAAGGTTACAACAACATCTGTTATAGAAATCCAGTATGCTGATGACAACGTCATCTGTGCGCATTCAGAAGAAGATCTACAAGCCACTCTAAACACCTTCGCAGAAGCATACAAAAAACCCGGCCTGTCATTGAACATCGAGAAAACCAAAGTGCTCTTCCAGCAGACACCAGCCAACCCCTTTCCAATCCAGCGATACAGCTTAATGGTGTAACATTTCTGCTCCCTTGGCAGCCACCTCTCCACCAAAGTCAACATCGACACCAAAATACAACACCGCCTGAGCTCTGCGAGTGCAGCATTTTTCTGAATGAAGCAGAGAGTGTTTGAGGGATACCGTAGGGATACCAAGGTGCTTGTCTATAAAGCTATTGTCTTCCCAACCCTGCTATACGCCTGCAAAACGTGGACTGTCTACAGACGTCACATGCAACTCCTGGAACGGTTCCATCAGCGTTGCCTCTGAAAAATTCTGCAAATCTCTTGGGAAGACAGGCAGATAAACGTCAGTGTGCTGGAAGAAGCAAAGACCACCAGCATCGAAGCAATGGTCCTCTGCCATCAACTCCGCTGGACCAGCCACGTTGTCCGGATGCCTGACCACCGTCTCCCAAAGCAGTTACTCTGCTCCGAACTCAAGAATGGAAAACAGAATGTTGGTGGGAACGAAAAGAGATTGAAATATGGGCTCAAAGCCAACCTCAAAAACTCTGGCAGAGACACTGAGAACTGGGAAGCCCTGGCCCTTGAGCGCTCCAGCTGGAGGTCAGCTGTGACCAGCAGTGCTGCTGGTTGGCTCTTATGAATTGTGGGAGTTGGAGTCCAAAACACCTGGAAGGCCCAAGATTGCCCATGCCTGGTGTAGAGCCTGTGAAACCAAGAACAACAATAACATTTACCCATGCAAATAAATCTGTGGGGAAATGGTATGCTTTTATTACGTTGATGTGCACAGAGTCGTTCCCATACGAGCCACATACTCTTTGTATAAAATACTGGAAAGACTGCCAATATAAGGCAGGTGCATTTGCCTCTTTTGCAGACCTGACTTCCTTGCATTTCTATCATCTATAATCCCCAGTGCTTTGCTCCTCTCCTTCCAATTCCCCTTCTATTGCTCCAATGAAATGTTAGCAACCACAGCAGCAGGGATTGCAACTGCGAAAGCGCAACACGGAGCAGGTCACGTCATCGCCATTCAGAAATCCACCCTTTTCTCGCTCTCCATCTTCCGGGGAAGATGATGCAACCCCCTGCATCCTGCGCTCTGCAGAGCCAAGGCAGGCCGCATGCATTCATCACGTCTCCTCCGGCGCTTGCAAAACGCTGAGCATGCAAAACGGAGCACATGCACAATCCTGGCCGCAAGACAAATGTGCATGCCTTAGCTGCAGCAAGAGATCTGGCCGCAGGACAAGATTGTCAAGGGACCGGTCAGTGCAGCTAGCTGGGCCAGGCCCAATGCCTCCTCTCGCAGCGTTGCTCTGCAAACAGGCCAAAGAAAGCTGTCCAGAAAGTATACAGTCCAGTAAGATTCAGGAAAGACACTGTTCAATAAAAATGGCAAAGGTTTTCTAATCATAGCGAGAATAAAATACTGTTTGATGAACATTTCGTATATTTATTTATTTGTTTGTTAGTTTGTTGTGTCAGATCAACCAGTCAATTATATTACATTTCTAACAGAACAAAGCAAACAAACAGACAAAATACAACATTTGTGAGTTTGGTAGTTGATTAAATGTCCTTTGACCAGTATCTGGCCACTTGGAGTGCCTCTGGTGTTGCCGCAAGGAGGTCCTCCATGGTGCATGTGGCAGGGCTCAGGTTGCATTGCAGCAGGTGGTCAGTGGTTTGCTCCTCTCCACACTCGCATGTCATGGATTCCACTTTGTGGCTCCATTTCTTGAGGTTGGCTCTGCATCTCGTGGTGCCAGAGCGCAGTCTGTTCAGCGCCTTCCAAGTCGCCCAGTCCTCTGTGTGCCCAGGGGGGAGTCTCTCATTTGGTATCAGCCATGGATTGAGGTTCTGGGTTTGAGCCTCCCACTTTTGGACTCTCGCTTGCTGAGGTGTTCCTGCAAGTATCTCTGTAGATCTTAGAAAGCAGTTTCTTGATTTAAGGCATTGGCGTGCTTCCTGATGTCCAAACAGATGATGGGCCGGAGATGTCTCTGCCTTGGTCCTTTCACTATTGGCTGCCACTTCCCGGCGGATGTCGGGTGGTGCAATACCGGCATAGGCAGTGTAATTTCTCCAGTGGTGTAGGGCGTAGACACCCCGTGATAATGCGGCATGTCTCATTAAGAGCCACACCCACTGTTTTAGCGTGGTGAGATGTGTTCCACACTGGGCATGCGTACTCAGCAGCAGAGTAGCACAGCGCAAGGGCGGATGTCTTCACTGTATCTGGTTGTGATCCCCAGGTTGTGCCAGTTAGCTTTCGTATATTGTTTCTAGCGCCCACTTTTTGCTTGATGTTCAGGCAGTGCTTCTTGTTAAGTCAGAGAACGGTCCAGAGTGACTCCCAGGTATTTGGGTGCGCTGCAATGCTCCAGTGGGATTCTTTCCCAGGTGATCTTCAGAGTTCGGGATGCTACTCTGGAAGCCTCCTCGCAGGATTGCAAGACATCCGGGAGTCCCCTGGGCAACGTCTTCATAGACGGCTGATTCTCTCGCCACAGAAGCGACCAGCATGCTAGCAAGCAAGCAAAACAACCAACGGTCCTTTTCAGGACCAACCATGACAATAATCTCAATCAACATCGAAGGCATGTAGTATATTGATAGCACCTGGGCTATCAATTCCTATGTCTTTTACCTTGCATTTTCAAACGCTCGCTCAAACAACCAAGTCTTAACTCTCTTCCGAAATGTTAAGAGGCAGGGAGCCGATTTAATGTCCCAAGGAAGGGTGTTCCATAGCCGAGGGGCCACCACTGAGAAGGCCCTGTCTCTCGTCCCCACCGAACATGTTTGTGACGCAGGCGGGTTCGAGAGCAGGGTCTCTCCAGACGATCTTAAAGTCCCAGACGATCTTAAAGTTCCCCCTTCCAACTTTGTGATTTGAGCATAAAGGGCAGCATTGAAAGTCAAGTCATTTCTTTTCTGAGTCGCAAACTGAAAACTCTCTCTTTTGTGCCATCAAGGGTTCAAAACCCCACTCAAGCCAATGGCAAGTCATACTCTCTCAGCCTCTAAAGACCTGTCAGCAGCCTATGATACTGTGAACCACCGCCTCCTCCTGAGAAAAATGTATAATATCCCAAAGGACTACCACCTCACCCGCCTCATAGGAAACCTGCTACAAAACAGGAGCTTTTTTGTTGAGTTCCAGGGCCAGAGAAGCAGAGGGCAGACACAGAAGAACGGCCTGCCTCAGGGGAGCGTGCTTGCTCCATCCGTGTTCAACATCTACACAAATGACCAGCCACTGCCAGAAGGGTGAGAGAGTTTCATCTATGTTGATGATCGTGCCATCACCGCTCAAGCAGGGAGCTTTGAGATGGTTGAACAGAAGCTCTCCGAAGCTCTAGGTGCTATTACTGTCTTTTATAGGGAAAACCAGCTGATCCCCAACCCATCTAAAACACAGACATGTGCCTTTCACCTTAAGAACAGACAAGGATCCCGAGCTCTGAGGATGACCTGAGAAGGAATCCCACTGGAGCATTGCAGCGCACCCAAATACCTGGGAGGAGTCACTCTGGACCGTGCTCTGACCTACAAGAAGCACTGCCTGAACATCACACAAAAAGTGGGTGCTAGAAACAACATCATACGAAAGCTGACTGGCACAACCTGGGGATCACAACCAGATAAAGTGAAGAAATCTGCCTTTGCGCTGTGATACTCTGCTGCTGAGTACGCATGCCCAGTGGGGAACACATCTCACCACACTAAAACAGTGGATGTGGCTCTTAATGAGACATGCCGCCCTACACCACTGGAGAAATTACACTGCTTAGCCGGTATTGCACCACCTGACATCCGCCGGGAAGTAGCAGCCAATAGTGAAAGGACCAAGGCAGAGACATCTCCAGATCATCCCTTGCTTGGGTATCAGCCAGCACGTCAATGACTTAAATCAATAAATAGTTTTCTAAGATCTATAAAGACACTTGCAGGAACACCTCAGCAAGCGAGAGTCCAAAAGTGGCAGGCTCAAACCCAGAACCTCAATCCGTGGGTGATACCAAATGAGAGACTCCCCCTGGGCACACAGAGGACTGGGCGACTTGGAAGGCGCTGAACAGACTGCACTCTGGCACCACAAGATGCAGAGCCAACCTTCAAAAATGGGGCCACAAAGTGGAATCCTCGACATGTGAGTGCGGAGAGGAGCCAACCACTGACCACCTGCTGCAATGCAACCTGAGCCCTGCCACATGCACCATGGAGGACCTTCTTGCAGCAACACCAGAAGCACTCCAAGTGGCCAGATACTGGTCAAAGGACATTTAATCCACTACCAAACTCACAAATTTTGTATTTTGTCTGTTTGTTTGCTTTGTTCTGTTAGAAATGTAATATAATTTGACTGGTTGTCCTGACACGACAAATAAATAAATAGCCTCTAAAGAAGAGCGTTGTGGTGACCCTCCTCTGTCCAAGTCGTATTAAAGGAACTCATCAAAGGAAGAAGTGTAAAAGGTTTTGCACTGCACCCCTAACTATTTATTTATAAAGCCTCGCTTCAGAGGAAAATGAACACCGTGCTTGATCAGGAAACAAACGTAATTTACAAAACGAAGCACATGATGTCGGCTCATCTTCCCTTTTAGAACTATGAACCCATGTTGTGCTTTTGGAAACTTTGGGGCCATTCTAAATTGGTTAATTCAGAATAATCCCTGGCTTCTCGCTTCAAAGTAAACATTCACTTCCCACGACTCTCAGCATTTCTTTTTCTGCTGCAGATGGAGAAAGACGATCAGTTACAATCCAGTCTGCAAAAAGTTAAAGCAACGACCTTGGGAGGAAGGGAAGAGGATGCAATTCCAGGTGGAATGAGGATACTAGGTTCGAGGATTCCAAAATAGGAGGCTTTACATCAAGCTTGGGCCCTCCAGGTGTTTTGGACTTCAACTCCCAGAATTCCTAACAGCCGGTAGGCTGTTAGGAATTCTGGGAGTTGAAGTCCAAAACACCTGGAGGGCCCAAGCTTGCCCATGCCTGCTTTACATTAAAGCACAAACAACTCCAATTGCAAGGATGCCCACTTTCCCCATGTTTTTATGATAGACCCAATTCGGAAATAATGACACTGATAAGCCAGGAACAACAATCATAACGTTACATAGCGACCTCGGCTGAGTCACACCATCTCAGCCTCGACCAAACTCCCCATATGAAACTTTGCCAAGAAAACCCTGCAAGATGTTCACCTTAGGATCTCCATCGGTCAGAAAGGCAAAGCAACAACAACAACAACAACAACAACACATTCTTAACCACGCCACTGAGATTTTCTGCTGCTCCAGAAAGGACATCAAGCAATGGAATCGAATGGGTGCAAATTGCAAGGAAAGAGATTCTACCTAAAACCTTGATAAGGAAGTCCTAATGATAAGAGCTGTTTGACCATCAGCTTCTTCCTGGGAGTCTGGTGAAGTCATCTTCTCTGGAGGTCTTAAAGCTGAAACTGGATGGCCATCTGCCAGGAGAGCTTAAACTGTGTTCTGCCTGGCAGAAAGGGCTTGGACTGGATGGTCTCTTCCAACTCTATGATTCTATGACAAGCTCAAAAATTCACATGATGACAACTATTATTATTATTTGAAACACAAAAAGATTGGCACATAGCAAACAAGGTCACTCTGCAAGCTTTTGTATTGGATCACACACTGGACACATCCCAAGTGTCTAGGACTGTGTGATGTATCAGCTAATAAAGTGTGCAGATCCATTATTGTTGTTGTTGTCGTTATTAGAAACACAACAAGATAAGTCCACAGCAAACAAGGTGTATATATATACACACACAAACACACATCTATATCTATCTATCGATCAATACATCGATCAATGCATACATACAATGCAACTTGCAACATGCCCAAGTCCCTGATTACAAACCAGAGATGATGCAAAACACCTGCCAGGAACAAATGAGAGGCTGTGGTCCCATACACACACAGTGCGCGTGTATTGGCTGGAGTTGCATTTTCAATATGTACCTGTTCTGACACATAGAAATTCAACTTACAAACAACCTAGAGAACTTATCTTGTTCGAAGCTTGGTGATTACCTGTACTCGTATCTGACATGTATTACCTGCAAACAATAAAAGTAAGTTTTCCACTTCCTATTTAAAATTTACCAGAGCATTATCCTGCTTGTTTTTCCTCTCCTGTTTCCTAACATAAGCTCATATCTATATCTCTGGCTATGCTGCATTCTACTCTGCTACCAAGACCAAATATTCCTGTAAAGCAGCGGTTCTCAACCTGGGGGTCGCGACCCCTCGGGGGGTCGTTTGGCCAATTTCTGGGGGTCGCAAAGCCGCATTGGCTGGTCATGCCCCCTCCAAAATGGCGGCCGACCCCCTGCGCCACTGGCATTCCCGCGCACGAAGCCATCCGCCTGTCCCTCATCTCCTTCTGATGGCAGAAGGAGGTGAGGGATGTGCGAGTGGCTCCTTGGGCGCCCCTCACCTGCTCCGCTCTCCCACCTTTGGGGGTGCAGAGCAGGCGAAGACTCTTTGTTGCACGTGAACTATAAATCCCAGCAACTGCATATCCCAAATGTCAAGGTCTATTTCCCCCAAACTCCACCAGTGTTCACATTGGGGCATATTGAGTATCTGTGCCAAGCGTGGTCCAGATCCATCATTGTGTGAGTCTGCAATGCTCTCTGGATGCAGGTGAACTACAACTCCCAAACTCAAGGTCAGTGCTCACCAGACCCTTCCAGTATTTTTCGTTGGTTGTGGGAGTTCTGTGTGCCAAGTTTGGTCCAATTCCATCATTGGTGGAGTTCAAAATGCTCGTTAATTGTAGGTGAACTATAAATCCCAGCAACTACAACTCCTAATGACATAATAAATTTTCCCTCCAACCCCACCAGTATTCAAATTTGGGCATATTGGATAACGTAAGGTAAAAGTTTTCCCCTGACATTAGTCCAGTCGTGTCCAACTCTGGGAGTTGGTGCTCAATTTCTAGGCCAAAGAGCCGGTGTTGTCCATAGACACCTCCAAGGTCATGTGGCTGTCATGACGGCATGGAGTGCTGTTGTTGGGTATTTGTGCCAAATTTGGTCCAGTGAATGAAAATACATCCTGCATTTCAGATTTTTACATTGTGATTCATAACAGTAACACAATTATAATTAGGAAGTAGCAATAATAATAATGTTATGGTTGGGGGTCACCACAACGTGAGGCACTGTATTAAGGGGTCGCGGCATTACGAAGGTTGAGAACCACTGCTGTAAGGCAACAGAACTCATTGGATGCACTGTGCTTAAACCCATCCGCCTGCAAACAAGCAGAGAGTGTTCATGCTCCCGAGAAGAAAACAGAGCCTGCAGGGCAGCCAAGCCAAGAAAAGGCAATCCTTATCTCAGGCCAACAGCACCATGTTTGCACAAATGCGCAACGTTTGGAACAATGGCTTTTGATAACACAGAGCCAAGAAGGTCCTCTCCTGGAACAGAAGCACATGGGGCCAAAACAATGCGATGAGAGGAATATTGTGCACCAGAAGGAGGGCATTTGCAGGGAGGAGGCTGATGCGTTATCGGGAGAACCACCTGCCAATGCCCATCTCTGACCAGATGCATCCCCTCACGTTGTCACCTCCAGACCTCTGGAGGAGTTCTCCTAGATCTGGTGTCATTTTGGAAAGGACTTTGTGTTGCAAACGCTTTTCCATGGAAGACAAATAAGCCAAGGGAACTCAGCACAATTAATGGCAACTCTGAACAGCGAGCACCCAGCCCGAACCCAAGTAGTCCAATGCTCAAACCACTACACTGCGCTCATCCTGTGGTTCCTCATTGATGACATGATGGCAACAGTCTTGGACAGCAATGGCTCACATTTAAGGTGGAATCAGGTATCAACAATGATGTGTTGTTGCCCCAACCTTATTTTCCATCTTCATCACTATGGTAATTCATCTTGTTGTGAAAATCAGACAGAGGGCAAGCTATTTAACCTCAGCAGACTGAAAGCCAAAACCAAGGTCACAACATCTATTAAAAGGTAAAGGTAGTCCCCTGACATTAAGTCCAGTCATGTCTGACTCTGGGGTGTGGTGCTCATCTCCATTTCTAAGCCGAAGAGCCAGCGTTGTCCGTAGACACCTCCAAGGTCATGTGGCCGGCATGACTGCATGGAGCGCAGTTACCTTCCCGCCGGAGCGGTACCTATTGATCTACTCACATTTGCATGTTTTCGAACTGCTAGGTTGGCAGAAGCTAGGGCTGACAGAAGAAGCTCACGCCGCTCCCCGGAATCGAACCTGCGATCTTTCGATCAACAAGCTCAGCAGCTCAGTGCTTTAACCCACTGCGCCACCGGGGGCCCCCAACATCTATTATAGAACTCTAATATGCCAATGATAACGTAGCCTGTGCGCATTCAGAACAAGACCTACAAGCCACTCTAAACACCTTCGCAGAAGCATAGGAGAAGCTCAGCCTCTCATTGAACATTGAGAAAACCAGCAGGCACCAGCCAATCTGTCACTTTGCCAGGGCTCTACCTTGTTTAGGTAGAGATGAACCAAACTCCCAGTTTTATCAAACAGTTTAATTAAAACAGCACTTACTTGCTGGCTGTTTTAATAGACCAAAACATAAAACATAAAGATAGCACCAGAATAAACAAAAACTGATAACAAAAACAACTCCATAGTCAAAAGCGTCCAGTCCAGTGGTCAAATGCCGAGAGTTTGATAAACAAAGTCCAGGGATCAAGAGTCTATACCGTAGTCAAAAGCCAGTCCAAAGGTTCAAGGTTCCAGGATTACAGGAGACCAGTCAGGATACTGAAAAATCCAACAGACCTGGGGGAAAAACCAGCAGCATCCACGACCAAAATACAACAGATACTTTTCTCCCAAGGATCAGTCTCAAAGTTAGCTCCTTAAATCCAGTAACGCCCAACTGCAACCCATCTCCTGCACACCTCCACCCCTAATTGTAACACGAGCATCTGCTTGTCCGGTTTTGATGGATTCATTTCAATTGGTTCAATCCGAGGATGTGGACAAGGTGCTTGGAGGAATGAGAGCTACCACATGCATCCTAGACCCCTGCCCATCCTGGCTTCTAAAAGAGGCCAGAGGGGGATTGGCCGAGTGGGTGAAGGTGGTGGTTAATGCCTCCCTTCGGGAGGGCAAAATTCCAGCCAGCTTAAAGCAAGCTGTGATAAAACCGCTGTTGAAGAAACCATCACTGGATCCCCACTCAATTCGTCAACTATATGCACGGACCCGTCTCTACAATACATCACCCTTTTTGGGCAAAAGCCTCTTGGAATGTGCGGATGGACATTCACAAATCCAGGCATTGTATTGGTAGGACACAGACTTATCGGATCGGACAAGTCTGGATTTAGGACCGGGGTATGGTACGAGACTAGAGTTGGTCTCGCCTTTTATCCTGGATGACTGTCGTCGGTGAGATCAGACATGGGGGACGTGCTGGGTCAACGCGTTGGGTTTCTGCTCGACTCTCAGCGGCCTCGATACCCCCCCCCTTTTCGTCGAACAGGTGATAATTCTGGGACAGCATTCGCCCGGGGCTGGGTCTGGTGTTGCGCTCACTGTTCTGCAGTGGCTCACGCGCCAGATACTCAAGCGGTCGCGGCTCAGAAGGTACTTACTGGGAGACTCCTGTTCAACCCCACAACCTTTGTCTTGTGGGGTTCCTCAGGGTTCAATACTGTCTCCCATGTTGTTTAACATCTACATGAAGGCGCTGGGCGAGATCATCCGGAGTTTCGGAATGCGGTCTCAAATGGCAGATGATGTTCAACTCTATTACTCCTTTCCGTTCACTACTAAGGAGGCTGTTCAGGTTCTGAACCAGTGCTTGGCAGCTGTGATGGTCTGGATGAGGGCGAACAAATTGGAATTGAATCCAAACAAGACAGAGGTACTCTTGGTCAGTTATAAAGCCAAACACGGGATAGGATTACAGCCTGTGTTGGATGGGGTTACACTGTCCACTCCCCCTGAAGACACAGGTTCGCAGCTTGGGTGTGATCTTGGACTCATCGCTGAGCCTGGATCCCCAGGTTTCGGCGGTGACCAGGGGAGCATTCGCACAGTTAAAACTCGTGCGCCAACTGCGACCGTACCTTGGGAAGTCTGACTTGGCCACGGTAGTCCACGCTCTGGTTACATCCCGTCTTGATTACTGCAACGCTCTCTACGTGGGGTTGCCTTTGAAGATGGCCCGGAAGCTCCAATTAGTCCAACGGGCGGCAGCCATGATACTAACAGGAGCGGAGCGCAGGGAGCACACAACTCCTCTGCTGCACCAGCTCCATTGGCTGCCGATCTGCTACCGGGCTCAATTCAAAGTGCTGGCGTTGGCCTTTAAAGCCCTAAACGGTTCTGGCCCAACTTATCTATCCGAACGTATCTCAGCCTATCAGCCCACCAGGACCCTAAGATCTTCTGGGGAGTCCCTGCTCTCTATCCCGCCGGCTTCACAAGTGCGGCTGGCGGGAACGAGAGACAGGGCCTTTTCTGTGGTGGCCCCTCGGCTTTGGAACACCCTCCCCATAGAGGTACGATCAGCCCCTTCGCTGATGGTGTTTCGGAAAAGATTGAAGACATGGATGTTTAAACAAGCATTCGGTTAATCCGTTGTAACGAATTGTGATGACTAAGGATTGGTTATACACGGACGATGAATTTTGGATTACGATTCCAGTTATGAGATGCATAGGATTGCTATTGGTGGCCCAATAATTTGTACTGTATATGTGTTTTATGCTTTTAACTGAATATTGTTTTTTAAATGTTGTAAACCGCAATGAGTCGCCGACTTAGGCTGAGATATTAGCGGTATACAAGCATATAAATAAATAATAAATAAATAAATAAAATAATTGCTCTCACCCATGAACTCCCACTTACAGATTACCAAACCCTCTAGAACTAATATTCACATAAACCCTTCCATCACCACCACCACCAACTACAGAACATATGACATAATCCCTCTGCAATGCCAGGAATGCAATTTAATAGTGTAGCATTAAAAATGTTGACCATTTCCGTTCCCTTGGCAGCCACCTCTCCTCAAAAGTCAACATTGACACTGAAATACAACACCGCCTGTGCTCTGCAAGTGCAGCATTTTCCCGAATGAAGCAGAGAGTGTTTATAAAGCCATTGTCCTCCCAACCCTGCTCTACTCCTGCGAAATGTAGACTGTCTACAGATGTCACTCTCAAATCCTGGAATGTTTCCATCAGTGTTGCCGTCAAAAAATCCTGCAAGTCTCTTGGGAAGACAGGTGGATAAACGTCAGAGTGCTGGAAGAAACAAAGACCACCAGCATTGAAGGCATGATCCTCCACCATCAATCTCACTGGACTGAAACCGTGTTGTCCAAATGCTCAAAGATCACAGTCTCCCAAAGCAGCTGCTCTACTCTCAGATCAAGAATGGAAAATGGAAGGTTGGTGGACAGGAAAAGAGATGTAAAGTTAGGCTTAAGGCCAACCTTAAAAAGTGGGGCAAAGACATGGAGAGAGAACTGGGAAGCCCTGTCCCTTGAGTGTTCTCATTGGAGGTCAGCTGTGACCAATGATGCTGTGGATTTCAAAGAGAATGAAAGGGAGAGACAGGCCAAGAGGAACGAGGTGCTTCAAGCTAACCCTGGCTGGGATTGCCTTCGACCTTGAAACTGATGTCCTCATTGCAAAATAACATGCAGCTCAAGAATAGTTCTCTATAGTCACCTATGGACCCACCAACAAGACCCTACACACCTGGAAGGCAATCCAACTCAGACACAAGGGATTCTCCATGAGGACACAGCACTGGCTGTTTGTGTAACTCCACTTATGCAACTGAGCTTTGAGATGGTTGAACAGAAGCTCTCCGAAGCTCTAGGTGCTCTTACTGCCTATTACAGGGAAAACAGCTGATCCCTAACCCATCTAAAACACAGACATGTGCCTTTCACCTTAAGAACAGACAAGCATCCCGAGCTCTGAGGATTATTACCTGGGAAGGAATCCCACTGGAGGATTGCAACGCACCCAAGTACCTGGGAGTCACCCTGGACCGTGCTCTGACCTACAAGAAGCACTGCCTGAACATCAAGCAAAAAGTGGGTGCTAGAAACAATATCATACGAAAGCTGACTGGCACAACCTGGGGATCACAACCAGACACAGTGAAGACATCTGCCCTTGCGCTATGCTACTCTGCTGCTGAGTACGCATGCCCAGTGTGGAACACAACTCACCATGCTACAACAGTGGATGTGGCTCTTAATGAGACATGCCGCATTATCACGGGGTGTCTGCGCCCCACACCACTGGAGAAAATTACACTGCTTAGCCAGTATTGCACCACCTGACATCCGCCGGGAAGTAGCAGCCAATAGAGAAAGGACCAAGGCAGAGACATCTCCAGCTCATCCCTTGTTTGGGTATCAGCCAGCACGTCAACGACTTAAATCTAGAAATAGTTTTCTAAGATCTACAGAGACACTCGCTGGAACACCTCAGCAAGCGAGAATCCAAAAGTGGCAGGCTCAAACACAGAACCTCAACCAATGGCTGATACCAAATGAGAGACTCCCCCCTGGGCACACAGAAGACTGGGCGACTTGGAAGGCGCTGAACAGACTGTGCTCTGGCACCATGAGATGGAGAGCCAACCTTCAGAAATGGGGCCACAAAGTGGAATCCTCGACATGCGAGTGCAGAGAAGAGCAAACCACTGACCACCTGCTGCAATGCACCCTGAGCCCTACCACATGATGCACAAGGGAGGACCTTCTTGTGGCCACACCAGAGGCACTCCAAGTGGCCAGATACTGGTCAAAGGACATCTAATCAACTACCAAACTCACAAATTTTGTATTTTGTCTGTTTTTTGCTTTGTTCTGTTAGAAATGTAATATAATCGACTGGTTGCACTGACACGATAAATAAATAAATAAATAAATAAATAAATAAATAAAATTACTGTTATTATTGCATTTCCATTATTTTACTTTATTATTATTATTATTATTATGTTTATTATTTTACTCTCTTTATTATTGTTGGAAGGATACGTAAGTATATTTACATTGAAGAAGGTTAGAATAATGATTTAATCAGAGTTGGGCAGTCTTATCTCAAATTACAGTTTTATGTAAATATTCAAAAACATTGCACCCCCTGATGCCTCAATTAATGTAATTTTATTGGTATCTATTTTTATTTTGAAATTTATCAGTAGTGGCTGCATTTCCCACCCTCGGCTTATACTTGAGTCACTATGTTTTTCCATTTTTTGTCATAAAATTAGGTGCCTCGGCTTATAGTCGGGTCGGCTTATACTCAAGTATATACGGGTAAGTCCCATGCCAAAGTATGTATTTGGGGAACCCCCACATCTGGTATAATGGGGGTCAGACTACATGACCTTTGGGGATCCCTTCCAACTTTAGTGGAGTCTGGTGGAGTCTCTTTTTAAAAAACAACAGGGTCTAGGCCAAGCATGGGCAAACTACAGCTCTCTGGGTATTTTGGACTTCAACTCCCACAATTCCTAACAGCCCACAGGGCAGCAGAAAGGAAGCCTGCTCCCTCTTCCTTGTGCTATGTTTATCCATGGCTCCTCTCATGTCTTCTCTCCACCTTCTCTTCTGCAGGTGAAACAAACCCAGATCTTTAAGATGCTCATCAAAGAGAATCATGGATCTTTGACCCTTTGAGTCTCCCTCTTCCTCTGGATGCTTTCCAGCTTACAGCCAATATCACGTTTGAACTGTGGTGGCCAGAATTGGACACAGGGTGATTCCAGGGAAAGAGGTCTGACCAAAGCAGAAGAGAGAGGCAAAAGGACTTCCCTCAAGCTGGACATTAGACTCTTTGGATGCAGCCCAGGATCCTATTGACTTTTTGAGATGCTGCATCACATTCTTGGCTCATGTTCAGCTTCTTCTCCATGAAGACTCCAAGATCTTTCTCATATGGACTGCTGTCGAACTTGGCATCACCCATGTCTGATTCCCATGATTAGACCAGTGTCTGATTCCAAAAAATAGACCCATGTCTGATCCCACAGCAAGCTGGCTTCAGGGAAGGCAAAAGCTGCACATCGCAAGTGCTGAACCTGACTCAGCACATAGAAGATGGCTTTGAAAGGCAGCAGGACACAGGAGCTGTCTTCATAGACCTGTCAGCGGATTATGATACTGTAAACCACGGCCTCCTCCTGAGTAAAATGTATAATATCACAAAGGACGACCACCTCACCCGCCTCACAGGAAACCTGCTACAAAACAGGAGCTTTTTTGTTGAGTTCCAGGGCCAGAGAAGCAGGTGGCGGAAGGAGAAGAACGGCCTGCCTCAGGGGAGCATGCTTGCTTCATCCATGTTCAACATTTACACAAATGACCAGCCACTGCCAGAAGGGACAGAGAGCTTTATCTATGCTGATGATCGTGCCATCACCGCCCAAGCAAGGAGCTTTGAGATGGTTAAACAGAAGCTCTCCAAAGTTATAGATGCTCTTACTGCCTATTACAGGGAAAACCAGCAGATCCCTAATCCATCTAAAACACAGACATGTGCTTTTCATCTTAAAAACAGACAAGTATCTCGAGCTCTGAGGATTATTACCTGGGAAGGAATCCCACTGGAGCATTGCAGCACACCCAAATACCTGGGAGTCACTCTGGACCATGCTCTGACCTACAAGAAGCACTGCCTGAAC
Source organism: Anolis sagrei ordinatus (assembly GCF_025583915.1). Lineage (NCBI taxonomy): Eukaryota > Metazoa > Chordata > Lepidosauria > Squamata > Anolidae > Anolis > Anolis sagrei. Next base: position 204,484,939 of record NW_026847549.1, on the reverse strand, counting down.
ATCAAGCAAAAAGTGGGTGCTAGAAACAATATCATACGAAAGCTGACTGGCACAACCTGGGGATCACAACCAGACACAGTGAAGGCATCTGCCCTTGCGCTATGCTACTCTGCTGCTGAGTACGCATGCCCAGTGTGGAACACATCTCACCACACCAAAACAGTAGATGTGGCTCTTAATGAGACATGCCGCATTATCATGGGGTGTCTGTGCCCTACACCACTGGAGAAATTACACTGTCTAGCTGGTATTGCACCACCTGACATCTGCTGGGAAGTAGCAGCCAATAGTGAAAGGACCAAGGCAGTGACATCTCCAGCTCATCCCCTGTTTGGGTATCAGCCAGCACGTCAACGCTTAAGAAATAGTTTTCTAAGATCTACAGAGACACTTGAGGAACACCTCAGCAAGGCCCAAACCCAGCACCTCAACCAATGGCTGATACCAGATGAGAGGCTCCCCCCTGGGCACACAGAAGGCTGGGTGACTTGGAAGGCACTGAACAGACTGCGCTCTGGCACCACGAGATGCAGAGCCAACCTTAAGAAATGGGGCTACAAAGTGGAATCTACGACATGCAAGTGGGGAGAGGAGCAAACCACTGACCACCTGCTGCAATGCAACCTGAGCTCTGCCACATGCACGATGGAGGGCCTTCTTGCAGCCACACCAGAGGCGCTCCAAGTGGCCAGTTACTGGTCAAAGGACATTTAATAGAATACCAAGTTTGCAAACTTTGTGTTTCGTCTGTTTGTTTGTCTGTTTCCTAATGCAGTACAACTGTTTTGGTTCGCTCCTGACACGATAAATAAATATTGAATTCTGCTTCTGTCCTCTGGAGTATTAGCTCTCCCTCCTCATTTGGTCTCATGTGCAAACTTGATCAGCAAGCCCTCAGTCTAATTGATGATTACTTCATCCAAGTCATTGATGATGACTTCATCCAAGTCATCAATAAAGGAGGTGTCCGGGAGGGCTTTTGCACAACTAAGACTTGTGCGCCAGCTGCGACCGTACCTTGCAAAGGCTGATTTGGCCGGGGTGGTCCATGCCTTGGTCACCTCTAGATTGGATTACTGTAATGCGCTCTACGTGGGGCTGCCCTTGAAAATGGCTCAGAAATTCCAACTGGTTCAACGGGTGGCGGCCAAGAAGTTAACTGGGGCTCCTTACAGAGAGAGGTCAACCCTCCTGTTCAAGGAGCTCCATTGGCTGCCGTTTACCTACTGAGCCCAATTCAAGGTGCAGGTGCTTACCTACAAAGCCCTGAACGGTTTGGGACCTGCCTACCTGCGTGACCGCATTTCTGTGTATGAACCCATGTGCTCCCTCCGTTCCTGCTCACGATTCCACCTGCATCGCAGGCTCGTTTGGTGGGGACGAGGGACAGGGCCTTCTCTGTGGTTGCCCCCCGACTTTGGAACACCCTCCCCAAAGACATTAGACTGGCACCCACGTTGGCTGTCTTTAGGAAGAACTTGAAGACCTGGCTATTCCGATATGCCTTTCCAGAATAGGCTAACCTCCGGCACTACGTCCCAGAAGCACTTTATTAAGAGTTTAAGACTCTCTGCACATTGCACTTGCCCAGAATCCCAACATATCATCTCTTACACCCAGCACTTTTTTAACCTGTACCCTTCATTGGCCCGGCCCTGGTTTTATTGCGTAATAGTGTCATGTTTTGTTTTTGTTATTGCTTATGTTTTTAATTTGCTTGCATTGTATTGTTATTGTCTGTTGTTGTTGTGCTGAGGCCTTGGCCTTTGTAAACTGCACGGAGTCCTTCGGGAGATGCTAGCGGGGTACAAATAAAGTTTAACAATAATAATAATAATAATAATAATAATAATAATCATAAGATGTTGAACAGAACTGGGCCCAGGACCGAACCCTAGTCACTGCTTTCCACCCAAACTACAAATCTCATGATTCCATAGCAGTTAAAAGTGGTGCCAAACTGCATTAATTCCATGTTGTTGTTGTTCATTCGTTCAGTCGTCTCCGACTCTTCGTGACCTCATGGACCAGCCCACGCCAGAGCTCCCTGTCGGCCGTTACCACCCCCAGCTCCCTCAAGGTCAGTCCAGTCACTTCAAGGATGCCATCCATCCATCTTGCCCTTGGTCGGCCCCTCTTCCTTTTGCCTTCCACTTTCCCCAGCATAATTGTCTTCTCTAGGCTTTCCTGTCTCCTCATGATGTGGCCAAAGTACTTCAACTTTGTCTCTAGTATCCTTCCCTCCAGTGAGCAGTCGGGCTTTATTTCCTGGAGGATGGACTGGTTGGATCTTCTCGCAGTCCAAGGCACTCTCAGAACTTTCCTCCAACACCACAGATTCCATAATTCCATAGATGCGCAATTTCCCAATTTCTGTCATCTGCAAACTTGATGATAGTGCCTTCTAAGCCTCCATCCAAGTCATCCAGGACCGAACCCTCTTCATGGCACCCAAATAGTCCCTTCTTTCCAGGATGAAGAAAAGGAACCATTGGGGAAAAGCACCCTTTAGGTTCAGTTAAAATTGCAAACCCATCTAATAGTAGCATTGTCCAGCCCACATTTGACTAGCTGGCTTGCAAACATCATGGGAGACTCTGTAGAAGGCCTTCCTGGAGTCAAGATCTGCTCCATCCAGAGCATTGCCTGCATCTACCAAGCTTGTAACTCCACTGAAACAAGAGATAAGATGAGTCCGGCATGACTTGTTTTTGAGGAATCTACGTTGACTTTGAGTAATCACGGCCATGCAGAGCTCAAGGCTTGCAAGCAGGCTCCCACCTGGTGCGGCCAGGCTGGCTGCTGGTCAGCAGATTTGGAGCACGTGGGCCGGCCTCTCCCTTTGCGCAAGTCCTGCCAAGGAAACAGCTGACCCTCCGAGTCAAGAAGGCGCAGCAGCACCAGCAGCCGCCGCCGGCACAACAACAACGGAGGAGGAGGAGGCCAAAACCCAGGGTGTGAAATCCCAAGACATTCAAAAGTCGTGTGGTCCTTAAGTGTGTCACATAAAGCACTCTCAACCTGTATTTGCAGTGACACAGGGTGCATCGTACCTGGTGGAAAGAATACAGTTGCACCCCACTTTAAAGGCCATGGCTTAATGCTGTGTAATCCTTGGAGGTTGTTGTTTGCAAGATTGTGTTACTTTTAAAATACAAATTGGGAAGTGGTCTCTTCATAAAAGTAGGAAGAAAAAACACCTTGACTTATGGAGAGGTAGGAAACAGGTATGAAAACAAGACAGGTG